>OY735144.1:4545709-5115884 GCA_963457615.1 Nicrophorus investigator
CAAAAGGTGAAAAATGGCAAATTTTGACAGCTAATAGCGGACGATTGCGTAACAGTACAAACATGCCACTATAACCATTGGAAAGCTAAGGCTTTCAGCTTTAATTTAAGTGTAAGATTATGTAATTATCTCACTTCTCGAGTAATCGAGATAAAATCAAAGATATACCCGAATCCTATTAATTTTTCTAAATTTATAGGTGCACTCGAAATCGAAATATTGGTGCTAGAGTTACGCGGATGGTCCCATTCGAAAGGTAACATCTTCAATTAAATGATTCCTATTAAATTATGTAATTATCATTAGTGGTTATCCTGAAATTAAATAAAAAGCAAAATGTGAAAAATGTCAAATTTTGACAGCTCATAGCGAACGATTGCGTAACAGCACAATATGCCATTGTAACCATTGGAAAGCTAAGACTTTCAGCTTTAATTTGGTTATAAGATTATCTTACTCTGTTCTCGAGTTATTGAGATAAAGTCTTATACAGAATTTGTATCACAGGCAACCTGTATACACAGGGTTGTATGTTCGGTTGCAGTCACCAGACGCACGTGTTTAGCACAGTGATAGCTTCTGTCACTTTGACGTCTAGCTGTCACTTTGACTGCTAATTTCAATCTCAAAAATACCACACATTCTTCCCGAAATTCCACACATTCCTTACATTCAGATATACTAAAATTCCACACGTTTTTATTATTCCGAAAAGCAAAAATTCCAAACATTTTCAGCGAAATTTCAAGCACATTTCATAAAATCGCAGGTTAATAGGATTTGGCCAAACCTTTCATTTTCGTTGAATATCTCGAGAACTTAAGATTACAAAACGTTCAATACGTGATTAGTTGCGTATTCTAATGCCCTTTCATATGCAATAATGAAAATTCAATAAAAATCTAATAGTTTTTCTGAAAATCCATTTTTCAGCTCGTAGCTGACAAATGCGTAGTAGCAACAATATGCCAGTATAACAATTCGAAAGATAAGGCTTTCAGCTTTAATTTGGAATGACATCACTGAATCCATTCTAGCATTAATATTTCCATTTTGAGTACACTAAAAATTTGTTTTAAAAAAAAAATAGGATTCGGATATATCCGTGATTTTCTCTCAATAACTGGAGAACGGAGTGATATAATTACATCATCTTATACTCAAATTAAAGCAGAAAGTCTTACCTTTCTAGCTAGTTACTACGCTCCATTAACATTAAGTTAAAATATTTGACAACTCTCTCATGTATTTGTGGTTTCTTTTCCATCTTTCTGAGTAGATCAGTTTTGGAACTGTTTCATGTTGTTTGTGCCAAGTGTCATTTTTATTCTCGTATTTATTATATGTAAAATTACATGAATAGACTCTTGCCTGTAATTGTCATGAAAAATAACCTTATCATACATGTCATTGTAACATTTAAAACACTCATTCATTTTTGCTTGTGTTGAATCAGAATAATTAGTTAGAACTTGGAAGCAAAATTTTATTTAAATTTTCGTATCCGGGCTTCCCCTAAATTCGATAATGCATTTCGGGCACGAAAGATCGCAATTAATTGCTTCGTGCGCGTTTTTCCCTTTAGCTTCCATCCATTTGTTACATCGATTTTCTTGCTCCCTTTTTTTTTTGTTCTACAGTCTCGTTTCTAGTACTATGAAAATGAAACGAAAATAAACCAACAAAAACATTCCAGCTGAAAACGCGAACAACAACCACCCGCCCATCGTTTTCGTATGGAACAAAAATGTTGTGTTTGATCTGGTCACGCAATCTGTAGAAAACTACCCCTTTCCTACACTCCAAACCGGAAATAGATCGGCTACGTCAAAAGTTGAGCGCACGCGACCGGTGACGTAACGACACGCACGTTCCGTTCTTCAGGTTTCTTTGCGGTCTGATGCGAGAGTCACGTCCAGATATTGAATTACCAGTTGGGCTTAATTGATTTCGAGGCAATTAACTTTCCGGCTTCGGTTTCGCTTTACTTCTAACCCAATCGTGTAGAGGCATTTTAATTACTAACTGATTGCAGCTAGAACTTATTTATACTTCAGCAATTTCCACACATATTATTCCAGTAACCTTTACTTCCTTATTTTCCAAAAATATATATCTCTGTTTAATTATATAACTGCGGTTCTCAAACTATGACAGCTGTCACCTTACGTCAACTATTACGTTGTGTCATCTCATTTTACCAACTTTGATATTAGTTTCTTGTATAAACGTATAAAATATATTATTGAAGTAATTTTTCGGAAAAAAAGTAAATATTTTGATAAAGCTATCAGTTTAACTTATCGTTAAATTCATTATTCCAACTTATCAATACCTACAATTATCAGATAATTCTTATAAATAGTATTTTATTGCAATGCTTTATAATGAGCATTTAAAAATTTATATTTTATACTTTGTATTTAATTTTAATATAAATATGGATTGTATTTTACGAGCAAAAATGTTGTCTAAAATAGGATTAGTGATCCGATTTACTTGTATAAATGTTGAAATAGATATAGGAAGGTTCGCTTGAAAATTCCTGCAAGCATTTACATTATAGTAGTTAATCTAATTTTAACCAGCTAATTCCGAGCTAACGAACGCCGCTAGACTATTTCGTTTTGCAGAATCGCGTACTTTTCTTTCGTTTCTTATTTATAAACGTATCATCTACTATTTCTTTTCAAATATTCTTTTTATCTGTTTAATCCGCGAGAAAAGAACACAATTTGGTCTTAAAAAAACGTATTTATAAATGCGCGTTAAAGCAGGAACTTTTTTTCCAAAATAAACTTGTAACCTTTTGAACTCGCACTACACATGCAACGCTTTACGTAACACATGTGTAGTGCGTAGGCAATGATACCAACTTAATGGAGCTGTTTCAGCAGGATTAGGAGGAGGGGACGGATAAGAAATAGGAAAGATTTGGTGAAGAAGTGCATATAGTTTTTGGATGATAGCGTTTTTTTTTTAAAAGAGATAGAAGTTAAACGGAGGTAAATAGACGTGGAGCGGAGGTAAAAATGATGGAACGAAGCTAGCCGAGCCGCCGATAAGACCGAAAACCTGAACGAGACTTGGCCTCCTTATCTGGATATCTCTTTATTATCACAATATACAATTACATCGACATTTATTTATTACAAATCCAGTATTGCTAATGGAAAGTGCGTGGTGATAAGATTATGAGAAGCGGCGGATCTGGATCTATTGAATAAAGCACGCAGAGAGCAAGTATGAACAACGAGGAGAGGAGGGAGGCCGCTCTGCAGGCGCTGACGGCGTACAAGGAGGAACTCTTCAGCGGCGACGAAAAGGTAAATTTTACTAAACTGCAATAAGTTTCCACTTCGACTTCTTCGTAAATCTGTTATTTAAGTATTTAGTCAATGTCGGATCGCATTTGGGTGAAGGCTTGTACATTGAAAAAAAAAATTAAATGCTCAAACGTATAAAAAAAAATGTAACGCAGATAAGATTACGGCTTTCTAATTGTTGTTTACTCTATTTGAAAAGATTAAATTGGAGAGCGCCGAGAAGTTACCGAACATCGCGGCTGCGGTGGGCCCAGAGTTCACGCGCACCATCCTATTCGATATCATCAAGGAGGTTGTACCAGAGCTGTGCTTCTTTGAGGAGGTTCAGCTTATGCTGCTTCAGAGGTTGGACGCTGTCGTGGAAACGTTAGGTGGATGGCAGCACGCCAAGGATCTTATGCCCATTTACGAACAGCTCGCCGGATCTGAGGAGCTGGCCATCAGGACTATCATTACCGAATCCCTTAACAAAATCTGCAACCATATGACAGATGAGGAAATCGATACCGAGATCTTCGGATTGATCGATAGGCTCGTCGAGAAGAACTGGTTCACAGCAAAATGCACAGTCGCTGGTTTATTCACGGTAAAAAAATATAATACTGTCAACTTTGACCACTGTCACTTTGACATTCATCAACAATTTGTATATGTCAAAAACAGTTGGTGTAGATGATAAACATTTATATCTTAATTATGTATCAATCAATTATTAACTTTGATAATTTTATAGACGTGTTATCAACGAGGCAACGAGGAAACAAAGGCTTATATCCGTAAGAAAACGCTGGAATTTTGCGAGGATGATAATCCTCTTTTGAGGAAGACGTACGCTGTGTGCTTAAATGGATTAGTCAGAGACTACGAAAATGAGCACTTGGTGAACGATGTCATTCCTCTGTATTTAAGGTGGAATGAACATGATCAAGTAATTGCAATCATGCTTAAAAGATTATTAGTATTAATATGAATTTTACAGGAACAAATTAGAATATCGTCTATTGATTTAGCACTTTCCTTGGCGTATTCACTAAAAGAGGAACAAGTTGAAGCACAACTGATCTCTGCTCTGCAAAGATCGGCAAGTGAGTTTGAATCAACTTTGTATTGATTCAGTATGTATTCAATTTTGGTTTTGTTGCAGCTGATGCTTCGTGGAGGGTGCGAAAGGAAATGGCTGCTAAGTTGTTAGACATTCAGAAAGCATTGAATCCGAAACACGTGATGGTTTACGTGCAGATGGCCAAACTGCTATCGATGGACTTGGAATTCAGTACGAGGGAAACGATGAGCCAAAACATAATCGAGTTTTGCTTGAATTTGAAGCGATTCAACTGCGTGGGATACAAAGAAATTATAATCAATGATATGATCGAGGTCATTCGCAAGATGGCGCAGGACACGTTCGAGGAGGTGAGATATTCCTTGGCGGATTCGATGATGAATCTGGAGATCGTCTTCGATAAGGATGAGATGCGGAAGCATCTTCTGCCGATTATTTTAACGACGCTCAACATGGAGCCGAAGAAGGTGCTGGATACGTACGTGGGGAATTTGAACAAACTCATGTCGTTCATCGGGTACGAAAATTTGGGGGACGATGTGGAGAGGATCATGTTCGATATTCTCTCTTCGACTACGTCGCGTTGGAGGGCGCGACGTTTGCTGATCGTCACGATCAGGATCATCGCAAAGCATTCCCACAAGGATTACTTCGCTAAAACCATCATTCCTTATTACCACAAGCTGCTTGGCGATACGGTCTTTAGCATCAGAAGGACGTCCCCGTACATTTTACCATTATTTATCCACAAATTCGGGATGGCGTGGACGAAGCAGTACATTCTGCACAAGGTGTTTTACGGTAGGAAGCACGCCAACTATCTGTACAGGATGGTCGTGCTCTTCTGCATCGACGAGCTGTTACATCCCAGCATCAAACAGCACCTAATCGATTTGGATGATAATCCTGAGTTTCTCATCAAGATGAGCTACCTCAGCGAGCTGTTGGATTACAGATTGAACGAGGAGTGGGTCACAAACGTTTGCACAGACAGCGCCTATGACTTTCCGGAGGATGCAATGGCCTACACAGATAATCTGCTGAAGTCTCTGGAAGATCAGGAGACAGGAGCAGATGAAAAGCAACCTCCCGATCAACATTACATGATTTCGCTGTACTGTTTACTTTTGAAATATGTGTTGGGTATTCTGAAGGAGATGAGCGAAGACGCAGTGGCTAACGTCAGATCGCGCTGCGTCAGGACTTTGGAGAATCTGCTGTACATCAATCACACCGTTTGCAAGAAACTGGAGGACTGCAAGGAAATCTTGGACAAGGTCACGGAGGAACAGAAGATGTCGTGGAGGGCGGAGATTGATGAAGAGAGGGCAACAGTAGATGAGTATATGAGCGAGGAGGTAAGGCAACTGGACAGAGGCAAGTCTTTTGACAAGCCCAGGTTAAGTAAGGAGTTTAGTTATAAAGAGGGAACGCGGATAGACGACATGGACGTGCAGAGCGAAGGAGTTTTAATTGACGCGGACGATTTCTTCGTATTCTACGAGAACAACGAGAACAGCGAGAACGGGGAGAACATGGAGAACATCGTCGGAGACCTGGACGAGAACTTCCACGTCGAGGGCATCACGCCAATCGAGGACAACAGAAATGAGGATTCCGTAGATTTATGAAGCTATTTACTAATTAATTAATAAATTATTATTTATTACCACTCTCATCTCCTTTTTTTTGCAACTTCACCTTCAATTTTTAAGAAACTTTAAAACTCGATCAAAACTTGAAGCAAGCGATATAAAAATACAAGATATTTATATACATAATCCAAAAATACATTTTTTTTTATATTCTGTATCGAAATAGAATCCGCCTGACACACTTACCTAAATTCTATATTAAATAAAGATAATTAATAAGAATCTTTGCTGGAGGTGTTAGCAAGGTCAAAGGTTCTCCGAAGAAATTGATCTCGATTATTTTCTAATTATACGATTGCGTCGGGAATCAGAAATTCCGTTTGTACATTACATTAGAATTCTATAAATAAATGGCGCAGACGGTTCTCGTTCCTAGACGAATTCTTTAGAACCATCTCACTTATTTTAAGTACACGCTCTCTCAGAATTGATTTCATTCTAATCGGGAATTCCCCCTTCGGCAATCTTCACTATTTCTTTATTTAAAGCATGCATTTGTGGCGCGGACAAATGACTGAATTGATGTGGAACGTTCGTCCTCCTTCATAACCATTCTCCATAGCAACCAATTTAATGACACGCAAATCAATAGTTTTCTAGGTACATTGGTTGTCATGGAGAATATCGGCGGATGCAGTTCGTACATTTATAATTAGAGGCGACATTTATAATTAGAGTTTAACTCATTAATTAGTAACTAATTAGTCTACGTCTTCAGTATCATATAAGAAAATAATTTTCTGTAATTTTCTTTATAATATTAATGATTTTACAGGAATGTATTATAAGTAGAAATAAATCTTACCTTGTAAATGTAGAATGGCCATCTGATATTCAGCCAACTTCTCATCGATGTAATCCTGGGATTGATTTGCGATGATCTCTGCAGTGGTGGGTCCTGAATTATCTTCTTCGTCGACCTCGTAGTTCTGGGGTAGAGGTGGTGGTTCAATGGGCATTCCGATAAACTCGTAGTCGCGATTCGGAGGTCCGTAGTCCTGGGGCATTGGTATGAACGGGGATGCGCGATCCGCGGAATACGGAGAGATTCCCCGGTAATAATCAGAAACGGGTGATGAGCAACGCATCGGTGCGGGGGAGGGCTGAAAAATAAGAAAACAAACAAAAACATGAAAATCGGATCAAGTCACCTTTCATTTTGTTTCTCTGACCGCGTGACGCGACAGTCGAGACATGTCAAGTACAAATTAAGAAATGATGTTGTCGATCAAATTAATCGCTCTGTTCATATTCATTTGTGCAACGAGCGGATCTCATTGTGAGTAGTTTCTTGAAGATGAGCAAATTGATAAAGATTAACGTTTTGTAGCGACGGAAGTGGAGGATGCAGAGGACTCTGAAGTCGTGCTCATGGGGGAAGGTGTCAGGAATCAGAAATGTTCCAATCATGAGCACAACGTCATCAACTTCATTGTGATCCTTGCCGATCCTGATGTCTCCATCGATGAGGAGACACCTATGAAGTTTTGCGAACATTACTTCAAATTGAAGAAAACGATATTGGTAAGTTGAAAAACTTCCATAACCTCGAGCTACAAACATTTTATATAACTTAAAACAATTGTAGTAAAACAGTAGTATGTTTTTAAAGTTCTATATTAAAATATTTATAGAATATATTATTTATTATATTTTAATATGCAGCCTTGCACCGATAAATACCTGCAAGCTATGCCAAGAGAAATAATGAAATACGTCAAGACTCGAAACATTCCATGCGACTGCGAGAAAATTTTAACTGGTAGTTTGATGTCACTGCTGCAGTGGGCAGAAACGTCCAGAGGCATGAGCACAGGTAAACAAATTTGTTGCGCAATAATGGCTTTCGAATAAGTGTAAGATGCGTTTCAGCGTCGGTCAAAATAAACGCTGTGAATAATAATAGGGAAGAAGTCGGTCAACACGAAAAATCGCAGTACAAGAAGAATAAGTTTCCGAGGAAGCGAAGCCATCAAATCAGGAAACGAGATCTACGATCCGACCTTGAAGCTCTTCCGAAGTTTGAATTCAAGCCGATCTTCCGCAGGGAATCTGCCCTCAACAGCGACAGCGAGGGTGATCAGCGAATCTTCATGCAAAATGCAGCCAACATCAAGGAACCATTCGATGAACCCTCTTACGAAAATCCGGTGGTACCTAAATTTCGTGCGACCTCCAGGAAGTCCTTGCAAAATTTTTGCATGGAACGTGAAAAGGTCTATATTAAACCCAACAAGGCACAGAAACGCCTGCAAGAATCCTTCGAAACGCATGATAATCTTGATCAGGAATATCCCAAACCTGTTGAATTGAAGCATGCAGCCGATGATCAGCAACGGCCCAGCGATTCGTTCCAAGTGATGACCATCGATAATGATAAGCAGCCGAATTACAAGAAGTCAGATGATATGAACAATGAGGAAAGCACTTTCGTGAAAAATTCCGTAACCATGGATTCGAAGAAGATGCAAAACGTAGATGAGGATTTTAGCGAGGAGAGCAGAAAAGACGTTTTCCAACCGAAGGGGGAACGCAAGGAAGATTTCATCGTCCTTCCGTTTACGGGAGATACGCCCATAGGAAATGAGGATGAACTTCCTCAGCTCAAGAAGGTTGATTCTCATCATCCGCCTTTATACGAGGTCTACCATCCAAAGGCTAAACGCAGATATAATAATATCAATCCATATGGTAATTCTGATTTGAAAAAATCCGAATCCGACGTTGTTGAACTCAGGGATGTTCCGACGGATTCAGATGAAAATCAAGATGTGCAATCGACGGCAACCGAAGCGATCAAAACTATCTCTAAGATGAAAGGAGTATCTTCGCATCATAAGAATCACAATAAAGATTCGTCACGCACCAAAGACGTGTCCAGTCCACGCACGAATGGTGATCCTTCGCACAGTGCGGATCAGTACGAAGGTACGACTACCGAAGCCGAAATGTCGGAGATCACCGAAGAGTCTTCTGAGAGTACTACCACTAATGAAGAGGAAGCTTGCAATGAAGATAACGAAGCTGCAACTACGGAATTGCCAGATACTGAAGTACCCGATGAACCCAACAGGATGGAAGATAATCAACAGGAGCAGGAGCCTCCTGCTGAAAATATTTGGGAGCTGCTGAATCTGATGAACTCTATTAAATCTTCGTTCATGACCGGTTTCTTTAATTCAGTTTGGGGTAAAAAAATATTATTTATTTTTGTAATTTATTACCTAGTTGCTCTTGCAGGTGGTATGAATGCGGATAAGATTGGTGAAGGACCTACTATGGAATCGATGGTCGGTTCAATGCTGAATCACCTGAATAAGCTGAGCGAGATGCACGGTTACATTGCGATTATTCATGGTGGGAGGATGTCGGATTTGAATAACGTTACTTCCGATTTGGTGAAAACTCTGCTCAACATTAAGCAGAACGGAGGGCAAAATACGGTTGTCGTCTTGACGGGCTCGTGTCCATCGAAGGAGAAGGTTAAGAAATGCGAGGATGAGATCAAGCTTCCATTGTTCGTTGCAGGTATGTTTTATGTTGAAGATCATGATGTATTTTGGTAATTTTAGTTTATCAAACTTCAAATTTTATTGTATTATTAAGTACTTGACAAATGTCCAAAATTGTATTCTTTAGGACCACATGCAAGTAAATTCAGGAATTGCAATGAGCTATACGACATCTCTCAAAACATCAAATGCGTTCTGGAGAAGCACGAGAATCAAGCTCGTAACATGGATTCGTTCCCATTAGAAAGTGACAGGTCTTTGGCGGAAGCTCTGGTGGAACCGAGGGAATACTACGACCTTCTGGAAGCACATTCCCAAAAGCGGAAGCGATCGCCCGTCAATGTAAATACGGAAATCATTAAAAATAATTGCGAGAAAACGATGCTGACGCGTTTGGTGATCTCGTTCATTTGTTTCCTAATATTTCGGTCTGCATTCTAGAAGCAAAGGTACCAACCCAAAAAACAAAGCAAAATCCAATAAACAACATGAACGTTAACAGCTTGTTATATAAGAATGTGGTATACTTTTCTTTGGTTAATAGTGTTGTTGCTTCGTGTTATATTTTGTAGCTTACCGGGTGCATCGGAAGCCTGAAGGGCCGCGGTCCATAGGGCGGCGGGGTGGCGCCGTGTGGCAACGGGGATGAGCTTCTGGGACCCGGTGAAGGCCACCTAGGCCTTGGGCAGGGCATGTGAGGGAGACGAGCGCCGAACATGTTCATGCCCGGACTGCCGAGCCTCGGTGGCGGCGACGGGGCGTACGGGGATGGCGGACGGAAATGCAACGGAGACCATCCATGACCTCCGCGACCTCCACCTCCACCACCACCTCCTCCTGGTCCCGACATCTTGTCTTAATTCTTCTTGGCACTTTACACTCGCGACACCAACTCAAAAGCCATCTGAAACAACAAATAGAACAATTATTATATTGATAATTAACTAATCATGTAAATAGGTATCATTATAGCAAATCCACTGTATTGTATTATATCATTCAATAGAATAATTTTCTATTAAAAGTTAAAACTATCAAGCTATAACAACATTTGACAATTTAATAAAAAAAATAATGTTATGACACCAAAGTGTCACTCTCATCACTATCGTTAGTTCATATTCTTATTGGCTAGTATCTATAGTATGTAACCAATTTAAATTGGTACACTTGCCAAAACTATTTAAAGTTGTCAAAATGAGAAATGTGGAAATACTTGTAACCAAAGATTTTGTCTGATCAATATAAAAAGTTAATGATCTATGATATTAGCTTTAATTTTGCAGATGCCAACAACCTTTTATTCCTTCCTAAATTGGACGATGCCAAATCTCTCTCTTAAATGCAGTTGACGCACACTAAACGCGTTGGCACCTTACCTATCCCAACATTCCGAAAACGCAAGATTTCCTTTTCTTTTTTAACTTTTTGGAAGTCGTTTCCATAATATGTACGCATTATTTTTAGATGTGCAACTCGACGATCTTTCGCAATTCCTCTTGGCTCAGCACTCTATATAAACTCTTACTTTCATTTGTGACCAAAAATAAATCGCCCAACAATTAAAATAAATATTTAAAAAAAAACAGAAGTTTTCACTTCGAATTAACAATCATAGAATTTCGAATGTAAATAATTAAAAGAATTGGTATTTTTAGATAATCCGTTTGGGTCAATAAACCTCGCTTTTCAACGAAGCGTGAATAAAAATAATATTTAAAAATTGAAGAAAAAAAAAATATCTACTGAGTAACATTAATATTCACTCAACGTCGATAGTGCACTTTCACGAATCAATTAAACGCACGTTCATTAATCGCAACATTAATTCCATTCATTTAAAGCAATTAGCAATGAAAAAACAATCTTGGTTTTTAAATGTTAATAAAAATTCTTGGAAGACTCTCACTTTTCGAGATGAAATTCAATTAATGCTAAGTCATTCTTTGATTCTTCTTAATACATAAATGTGAAGCAATATTTAATTTGTTTTTAGTGCTTTCATCATCAAACATAATAACATAATCTAATAGTTACATCACCAATTTGACTTTATGTCTTAAAAAGTAATTTTTCTAAATATCCGTAATACTTTTCAAATTATATAACTTAAATGTCAAATGTCAGCTGTCAAATGACAGCTTTAAACGTCAAATGTCATAAAGACACCGTCTTTAATTCTTTAATGTTTAAATTTATTTTGATAACTCAAACGTCAAATGTCATAAAGTCGCAATCTTTTATTTTTAAATATAATTAATTACTATGAAGCAATTCTACTAAAATAATTAATTGTCATTATTAAGAAAATATTAAATATGATAATGAATGCTTTTCTTGTTTAGATATCTTCTGTATAATTGTAATATAATTGTCCACTTAGCGACAGACAAATTAAGGAGAAATAAATGTGTTAAGCGAAAATCTTTTTCTATCTTTTTTTTTTGATTGGGTGCTAACTGGATTTAGGAAACGGACGTCTCGGGCGTCTCAATTTTTAACGTCGGCGTCGTGGCACGGGCGTCGCGACGTGCGCCTCTGGCAGACCGCGGACTGCGTGTAATGATGAATAGAAACTTCTATTTCCAGAATCACACTTAAAAATAGCCACGACTGGCCTTATTATAGTACTACAGCGCGCACTCAGGGCCAATCGGAAAACGCTTTGTTTCCTTTCAAAATTATGTTACCTTACATAACTCTTCAATAATTGATTATAGTTTCTCAAATTAATTATAATTTTTATTTGACACATAGAATTATGTCATATTACAAAATGTCAATTAAGTTTCACTGTCATAACCATGTCATAATTACAACATAATTGTCATGTCAAAATTTGAAAATATTTAGAAACAATCTTAAATAAACAGTTTATATTATAAAATAGTAATTATGTTTTAAGTTGTGTAATGTTCGGGACAGCGCGTACGCAGTCCCGGCTACCAAAAATAGTGCGCCCGAGTTATCCACATTAGGGATAATCGCAAGGGTCAACCCTAAACCTTAGTGCAATGGTAGAGCCTCGCCCTGGGGGAACCTCCTTGTTGATCAAGGTTAAACCCCTACGCCAGGTAAGTATGCTTTTCACAGCAAAATCTGGACCAACTATACCCGACCTAAATACCATCGATGCACAGAGAACTATGGAAAGGGACATCTAGGGTCAGCAAAGAAAAACATCCCTTATCTATGAAAATACTAATTACTAATCTATTCATAATTAGTAATACAAAATTTAGATTTTGATCATTAAGTTCAGTATTATAATTTTTCATAAATTTCTGCGACTCAAATACAATACTTCAAAGTTTAAGTATAAAAAAAATGTTGATCATACTTCATCACTTCCATAAACAACACCAAAATTCTGAATGACTAATAAAAAAATATATTTTTGGGAAAGAGTCATACAATTCTTCAGGATAAATAAAGAGCTGCTGCATCAAGTACAACGAAAAAAATACAATTATATAATTTTTTTTAATACAGAAATAGTAGCAAATTGTTTATAAAAACGTGTCCAGTTCGTGGAAATATTTTCACAGCGAGTTTTATTTAAATCACGGCCGTCCGACTGTGCTAGCAGCAGTCAAGTATATATACGGGTTCCTTGAACTGAAGAACCTCACTCATCCTTTCCTTCTTCGCTCTTTGCGTTCGTTCAATCCGTCCTTCCACCAAGTGCATCATAGCGCAGACTGGGAATGCGTGCAGTTTTAAAATAATCCACAGAGGTGAAACCCTGGATGATGATGCGAGGCATACCTCATCTTACATAACCGAAAGGACGACAAGCAAAAAAAAAATTAAAATCACTTCCATTCCTGTACCCATTATTTCTTCTTTTTTCTTTCAACAACATTTCTTTTTCTGTCCGGATATCACGTAAATATTTATACAGCTCCTTTCGACTTTAAGTTTATTTCCAGCCAAATCGATTTTTTTTCTACTGTTTCTTTTTGAAATATTGAATTAACCGAATTTTCTCTCAAAATAACATTTTAAATTTACGAAACTTTTATAATTTAATGCACTATAAATTTCAAAAATTAATTAATCCCAGAACTTAAACAAGTCGACATTAATAATAGGTAACTTTCAGTTACAAATTTGCAAACTAACAACTGTTAAAATACAATATTTAATGAATTTCATAAATTATTAAATTACACTGAAATATTACTGAAATTAAATGCGCTGTATGATATTACATCCAGTATTAAACAGAGGTAATTCGTGAATTTCGTTTAATTCGGAGCCTTTGATGTTTTGCCAAAGCTGCTGCAGTTTTCCTGTAAATGCACATAACGATTCAATGAATAATGTTTCTGTTGATTACGTTTCGAATTTGAACGAAAAGTGACAAATTGCTTTAATAAACTCTCGTCGATGAAGTCAATAAATTACTTCTATAATTTGAAAATAAGAGGTATATTTCAGTTTTATTAGATTTTATTTTGTTCTTTATAATCAAAGTAATAAAAAAATAAAGTTGTTAAAATTAAACAGTTTTAACTTTATTGACCAATTTTTTCTTAAACTTTGACTGTCCAAACTTAGTGCGTCCAAACCAACAACACTTAAATGAAGGCTAGTCGATGGACTATGTCTTCAAGAATTTATATTTTTTTTTGTTTTTATTTGAGACAACAATTCAACTTAATATCTCATATAAAGAGATAGATTGTAGAAATAAATAAAGGAAAAAAAAAAAAAAAAAACTTTGACTGAAAACAATTAAAAAATAAAGTTGTTAAAATTAAACAGTTTTAACTTTATTCATCAATGTTTTCTTAAACTATGATTGAAAAAACTAAAGTTGTTAAAATTAAGTAGTTTTAACTTTATTCACCAATGATTTCTTAAACAATGATTGAAAACATCAAAAAATTAAAGTTGTTAATATTAAACCGTTTTAACTTTATTCACTAATGTTTTCTTAAACTTTGACTGAAATTTACCAATGTTTTATTAAACTGTGACTATACGATTGTCAAATTAGAAGTGACACAATCTCAATTGTTAAAAATATTTATGACTTCTTCTTCTTCTTCTTCTTTAATCTCCACCACCTTTCTCACTTAGCCTGTGCACAGCACAATTTCGCCAGTTTCCGCCGTGTGACTTAACCTCTTTGAAAAAAAAAATATGACAACAAAACAAAATGGTAAAGCTTCTTTTATGGCAAATTCAAAATTCATAAAAAGTGTTGACTTTTCAATTAAAATAGACATAACCTCTACGAATTAAAATTTTGACAGTTGTATGACATTGCACAATTGTCAAATTAATAATATAACCATACCAATCGAAAAATTATGTAAATCATTATTTTTTAAATATAAAACAAGAACATTTGTTCTTTAGTGTATGATATAAATAATTAAAGATGTTTGAATGGAGCGTCAATAGTAAAAATAGCTAAACTAAATATGATCCAATTGCTCCGACGATCGATGATTCACATCGTAAACTGGCGCATCCACCAAAAAATTCGAGCATCTCAGAGTTGTTACAAAAACGCGAACGAAACTTCGTGCTTCCTTTTTGTCAACGATCTTCCTTTCTCTTGTTGTTATGCTGCAATGTACGCGTTTAAAAATAGCAGTGACGCTACGTATCCACACGGATATAGAAAAGCCGCAGAAGATTTCCGAAAAAAAAAGTTTTATGGAATAATTTAAATTTTAAAAAAAGTAAATTTGTGTTGAATGTTCAACAGGGGATGTTTATAAATAAACAAATTGCATCTCCGCGTTACAGAAATACACAAGATTTGGATCCGTGCATTGGCCTAAACGAGGTATTTTTATAAAGAAAAGTTTAGACCATGCGATGAAGTTCCTTTTAGGGATTCAGCTTACCTTTAAGATTAATTGCTGAAGGAGAAGAATTGCTGCTGGTGATGAAGAAAAAAAAGGATTACGCACTCAGAGCACGTCACTGTAATAGCGGAGCACCGAAACTGCAAAAGTCTGGACACGCTGCTTTCCGGCCACGTTTTTCCCTCCCTTCCCAATCCCATCCGCTCTTGTGCCTTTTAATTTTAGAATTGGCACCGGGACGCGCCTTCAACCTTTTCTCTACACAACTATATTTTTTTCCGTCCTCTCTTTTCCTCGCGCGTTTTCTTGTCACTTTTAATCGGAACCCTCTGTATTTTTACAGATTATATCAGCGTCCAGAGATGCACATGGCGCGTCCTCTCTCGCACGCTGCACACTCCGAAGACATCCATCCATCCGTTCATCTCACATTCGAAATTATTTTTAAATCGGAAACACGCTGAAAGTGGGGGCATTTCAAATATCGACGAAGAATCATTCAATTTTCACTCTGCGTTCAGTCCCAGCATCACATCTATTTGTGAATGGAGAAAATTTAGATAAACGTTTGAATCTCAAAGCTCAAAATCAAAAAAAATATATATGTTTAAGTTGTAATAATATAGGAGAATCGAATTCGAGCGTGAATGCTCATTGAGCTTAAAAATACCGTCCATCCAAAAATAAATGTGACATCAAATTATTGTTGTCCAACTAGTGTCCATCTCATATCATATCACACACACCTTACACTTTCAACATATATTTTCCAACTTTATTTCCTTTTTATTTTCTATTTGAAATTTTGAATTATTTAATAAAAAATTAAATAATAATTTGAATGTACATTTATTGTAATTTATTTAAAGAAATGTAAATTCATTTTTTCATCTGTTATAGTTTAGTTGAGATATTTGGAAGATTCAAAATTTTAAATTCTAGTACTTATTTAATTGTCAAAAATAGACAAGTACTTGTTAATATAAAAGTAATATCACAAGTATTTTCAAATGAAAAATTGATTCTATTTTTAAAAACTTTTTACAAGATTCTAAAATTTTTCATTAAATCTAAATTTCAGTTTATACTTGATTTATATATGAATCAGAATAATGATTATTTAATGAAGTTTTTGACAAATATTAAATACAAAACATAAAAAGTTTCATATTAAAATAGTTTGAAATAAGAAGAAAAGTTTTTGAAATTTGTAGTACTGGAATTCACATATTTCAGCAGCACCAACAAGATCAAATGTGACAAATTCGAAGAGTAAAGAATAGATGTCGCGAAGTGTACGATTTGAAAATACGTCCATCTATATTTAAACTGTGTTTATAAATAGAATGCAGGTCGTGTTTCTCGCAGCATTTATGAATATTATGATTTTATTTTAAATTATTTTATTCCGAATCTTAGATCATCATTGACGTAATTTCGTTTTTTTAGAATCTATTATTTGATTGCATTCCTCCGAAACTTTGAGAGCAATCGTTTTACTTTTTTTTATATTTTTAGTTTAACGCACATTTATGAACGCTGAATCAATTTCTAAAGTTACATCTCAGCATGGGACGGCGCAGAATTTATAAATAGCTTTCAATTTAAAATTTGTAATTATTTGGTACGGATTTTAAAATTATATAATAATAATCTACAATTTAAATAATAAATTTGAATATGATCATTAAAATGTTCTTTATTTTATTATGTATCAAGTAATGTTTATTTTTATAGAAACTGCATTATACAAGATTTTTTAAGTTTGAAAATTATATAATTGTTAACGCAAAAAGGTTGGTATTAATTGTTTGGTTTTTTTTGACACTAATGTAATATTAATAGAATTTAAGAGATCTTGTAACAGATGGCGATACAGATGTATAAATCTTATTAGAATTAAATAATTAAAATCGTCATATATCATGTCTTTAATTAACATTAGGTAACAATTTTTATATCAAAAGTTGCATAATAAAAGACTGCGTATTATAAAATTTATAAAAAGTTTGAAACTATTTTGTTAAATGAATTAAAAACTAATTGAAAATAGCAATTATATTCTATTATATAATGATTACATTCGGATGAACTGCAATGAATTGAATAATTGGTTGAAAAATAATGAAGAATGATTATTTTTATTATTAGTTCTTTTAAAGATATGTATATGATTATAGTTAATATGGTATTAATGCAAGGTTTTATTTATGAATATAAATTGATTAAAAAGGATTAATTTGTTGTTATTTTTTTTAAATTTAAATTTATAGATGATTGCGCCATCAGTGGTCAAATAAGAGAATTACATAAGACTTGGTCCCCCCTGGTTGGTCGGCAGCAGAGTTTCGATATGTCAGAGTTGTGTTTATCACAGCAAATATACAATAAATTGAATTACTTTATTAAGTCCACTTGAAATTAATAAAGTAAGTATTGATGGAATGTGATGAGAGGCGTTTAAAGACGCTGTGAATGTTTGTAGTTATGTCAGATGACGAGCTAACACCACCACCTCCACCATCCATCCGAGGAGCCAACATAGTTGCCTCAGAGGGTGATTGGACCTGCAGTGACTGCGAGAACATCAACTTCGCCAGAAGGAACGTCTGCAACAGGTGCAGTAAACCCAGAACCCCAATTTTCCAAAGGAAAAAGAAGCTCGGTCAGGAGATAGGGAAGCAGGCAGCGGAGAAGAGCAGGGGTCTCTTCAGTGCTGATGACTGGCAGTGTAATAAATGCGGTAACGTTAACTGGGCTAGACGACAGCAGTGCAATGTATGCAATGCACCCAAATTTGGTGAAGTCGAGGAGAGGACAGGATTCGGTGGAGGTTACAATGACAGAGGTGTTGTGGAGTACAAAGATAGACAGGAATCAGATGACGAGTACGACGAGTTTGGAAGGAGGAAAAAGAAGAGGGGCGAGATTGGGTACAGGAGTCCTCGGGAGGAGGTGCAGGAGGAAGTAGTTGAGAAAGTTATAGTGGTGGAGGATGAGGATGATGAGGAGGAAGACGATGATGGGGACTTATCCAAGTATGATTTGAGTGATTGGGGTGACTCTGCACCTAGCAGCCGGAAATCTAAGTCAAGGTCCAGATCCAGATCACCCTTGAGAAAAAACTGATGAACATTAATCTTTTGTACATAAGCTTCCACCGGTTTTTAAAAGTTTCATTGTTTATTTCTCATTTTTTTTTTGTAAGCTTACATTTGTACTTAGCAATTGTAAATGAACCAAATATTTGCTAACGAAAAGTTTTTCTAATGAGACAGAGACATATCGAATATATTTATATATTATGGATTTGAATGAATAGTCCCGAGATTGGTTTGAGCGCAATCCGATTTCGCCGTAAATAACATAGTTATGTTTAGATATTTTTTAAAAGATATGTATGAACGAGAAGTGGATTCAGAACACCATAATAGTTATACATACAAATAAACATGTGTAATTTATTTAACGTTTTGTTGATTTTTATAGACATTAAAATCACTGTACAAAATTTACCGAGGACGCACGGCAACAAATGAAACACGTCTATTTATTATCAAGACTTTTCCTATTCAATAGATACATTCGAGATGAACACAGAACAGATCGAAAATATATATGTATATATTTATTATTTAATGTCTTAAATTTTTATTAAAATATAACATCCTGTACATAGTTTCGTTATATCTTTTTATTTGCTTTACTATTAAATGAAAATAAAGTATATTTTATTTATAAAACGTCTACTAAATTATCTAAATATAAAAAAAAATCAGAACATGAAAAGCAATTTTTGGAATCAATCAATCAATATCATTTTCTTTTTGTAACATGCTTCTTCCCTATTGAAAGAACCTTTAGCTACAATCCTGTCGACGTCATACGCCAGTCACAATCGGTATCCTATGGGATTTTTAAAGCGAGAAATGAATTTTCGAGGAGACTTTTCGTTAACTATAGGGATACAAAATTGGCTGAAGCTTCTTAATAAACATCTGAACGATTATCTGCCAGAAGGGCGTCAATGGAAGTAGGCAACTGTATGCTCATTGATACCAGCGATGCTAGAAGAGTGTAGGAAGCCGCAATTTCTTTTATATTGGATATCATGGAACCCAGGCATATGCGAAGAGCTTGGTTCTGGATGCTGTCGGGAATCCTCAAAGTGCATCTGGCATCATTTATTTTCGTTATCTTCGTAACAACGTTTTTCAAAATTACTTGACAAGTTATCTGTTAAGTATCATGTTGTTCGATTTGTCTAAGAACTCATACAAATTATACGTCATTACTTATAAAATTAATGAATTGGGGCAGAATGACCTTGGTCGATAGCCCTTTGGCTAGATATATTTATATATATATATATATGTATTGAATTAATTTTTGGTTGTTTTATATTTACAATTATTTTTTTTAATTGTTTGTTTTTTTCAGAGTTACATATATTTTCCCGGCATTTTTATATTTATTGTATACTGACCAATAATTGATGTTATTATTATTAATTAATTGTTACAGATAACTTAGGATTTAATAAAGCGTTGTAGATATATTAGGTGAAGTAAAAAGTTTTGAGCGTTTTTCTTTAAATTGCTTTACTGAGCCCTATCTCACGTTGTATATGTTGCATCTTGACGTTCTATAGTGCGACTTAAAGGCGACAAAACGCTTAAAAAAAAGTTCTTTGATAGTTTTGTGTTTAGTGAAGCCAGTAGTGTGTTACAGCGTTCCAAAATGAGATACATTCTTGAGAACAACTACAACCAAGGGAAAAATCGGAGCAGGCGGCCAAAAAAAATGTGCTGTTTTTAGATACAATACAGTATCGAATGCAACAGCAAACAGTTGGTTCCAACGCTTCCTTTCTGGTAATCTGGACGTAGAAGATGAGACACGCCAATCGTCAAAAATGTTGATAAAATCATGGAAATCGTCGAGTCGGACCGGCATGCAAGCACTTATTCCATTGCCCATGAACTAAAGATTAGCCAGAAAACCGTTTGGAACCATTTGCATAAGGCTGAGCTCAAGAATAAACTCGATGTATGGGTGCCACACGACTTGACGAAAAAGAACCTTTTGGAGTCTCCGTAACGTAATCGACCCATTTTTTTTGAAAGGATAGTGAAATGGGTCACATACGAGAACAACAGGCGAAAAAGATAGTGGTCCAAGCGCAGTGAACCCGGATTAACGACCAAGAAGGTTTTACTGTATGTTTGGTGGAATTGGAAGGAAATCCTCCACTAAGAGCTACTCCCATCGGGCAAATCACTCAATTCGGACATATACTGTCAACAACAGACCAGATTGAAGCAAACGATCGACGAGAAGCATCCAGAATTGGCCACTAACAAGGGTGCTGTGTTCCATCAAGACAACGCCAGGCCTCACACATCTTTAACGTCGCGCCAGAAGCTCCTAGAGCTTGGATGGGAGGTTATATCATACCCGCCGTATAGCCCAGACCTGGCACCAAACGATTATCACCTGTTCAAGCATTTGCAAAATTTTCTTGATGGTAAAAAATTGACCTCAAAAGAGGCTTGTAAAAATGAGCTCGTCAAGTTTTTTTAACAATAGGAACGAGGACTTCTTCAATCGCGGTATTATGAAATTGCCTTCAAAATGGACAAAAGTTATCGAACAAAACGGTGCATATTCGATCTAAATCCAATAATTCTAAGTTTGTTAAATTCATCGTCGAAATAAAGAGAAAAAACGCTCAGAATTTTTTACTTCACCCAATATTAGGCAAAAGCAATATTCTATTCTATTTTACCCATCAAATAGAAATTAGTTTCTTAACCAAGCAAATAACAACGTTAATTGCATCAGATTTTTCAACTTGGTTTACCCGCTCCGAATGTCTTCTTGCTGAGAGCGAGTATTAATTTATCGTCGGTCAGATTGAAAACGGTGCAAAACATTTTTTTGCAAACGGTAAAATCGCAACCGGAAAAATTCGGTAATCTGTAAACTCTTGTTCTCTGGTTCGTGTAATCATCACCGATCACATCGACCTGCGTGCAAACACGTTCGTCCTTCTCTTCGGAAGTGAGCAACTCGTTAAATTCAGAGTTTATCTGCATCTGCCTCTCCGCATTGAAAATACTATGACAATTATTATTGCAGCACTCCGAAACAGGATGAAAATTAACTTCCGCAGTTGCTACAACTTTATCATCTGGACATAAACTCAATGGATCTGCGCAAACTAAATTATCAAAATATTAAGCAATTTATTTAAATTCGAAGGATTTTACCGTCATCTGCCCAATTGTTCAATTCCTCTTTGATCATCTTCTCCTCAAAGAAATTATCATTTTTTTCATCGTCTTCCTCTTTGCAGAACTGCAGGATATTATCGCTAAAACCAATATTGCATTAAATTGCTGATCAAATGGATAAGAAAAAATAACATTACCTAAGTTCTATCTTCACTTCAACCATCTCGAAATCATCTGCGGGATGCGTTTCAGGGTTTTTCTTATATTTGGTCTCGACTTCGGACACGATTCTGCATATCTTATTTTGAAGGTCGTAAACATCCGCATCTGAAAACTGCCTCATCCTCGATTTCATTTTTTCGAAGAAGTTATTCAGACCGTTCTCGTCTGTAAATGCAGAAAACAACGTTCCGTTCGGCGGTGGAAATGGAAACGTCCTTATATTTCTACTATATTTGGGAATATCATATTGCGTATTTCCATCAGCGACATCATGTTTCATCCCCATTTCACCTTCTTCGGATTTTTTCATTGTTGTCAATTCGTGTTTCAATGTATCGTTCTTCATCATTTGATTTGGTGAATTAGTTTCTTGACCCTTATTTCGACTAAAATTGACCCTTTGCAGTGTTTGATAATTCAATCCGGGTACATGAAATTCGGATACATGAAATCCGGGTAAAAGATGTTCGGGTACATCATCCATTTCTGAAGCAAAAAAAAAATACAAATCACTTTAGGAAATCTTAAAGTACGAATTATATTTGAAAATTTACGTGGTAACAAATATATTTCTGGTGTGTTTCATTTTCAACAGAATTTCAATACCTGTTGCTGAAAAAAAAACGTAATTGATAAGTATTTTAGAATTCACGATAAAACATGAATACTGAAAGAAATTTGCGAAACATTAACAGTGTTTGCTAGATTGTGAGCGGCGTAGCTTGCATGCAAAAATTGAATAAAACACTAACTAGTTTTACCGTAAAATTAATCTTCCCGAAAGATTTGAACTGAAAAGAAAGTGCAGAAAATAACGCAAAAAATATAATATATGTTGTGATATAAAAGTGTTGAAAATTAAATAAGAAATATTTATATAATCAAAATTAAAATAAGATAATTATTTTTATTAATTTAGGGCAAAAGATTTTATAACCCTCGAGAAGTGCGCGAAATTTTGAGAAAATAAACTAAACGAATATTTTTTTTTTTTGAAATAAAATTTAAAAAAAAAAGTGAGAGAATCGAAAATTTAACAATGGAGTTCGCCATCAAAAGAAACAATGCCGCATTGACAGTAAAGCTGATCGCGGATCAGTGTTACGATATCATCAAAACATTCCCTGAAGATTACGAGAAGAAAAACCTGCGAAAATCTGTGAATTCTGCATCGAGGCTGTCGCAAAAGTTGGACAAGATTTTGAGGAGGAGAGATTACATGAGCGATTGGAAGCTTACCACGGAGATGCAGCTTCGACCCAAGCAAACGTCCTACAGGGAAATGTGCAGAATTATAGCGCGCACCAGAAAGGACATACAGAATTTCCAGAAGGGTTTGGAGAAGGATTCGGCGAATTTTGCGATGCTTTTCGAAGGAATAAAGGCGACCGATAACTGCATGAGGCCGTTCGACATGAGGGATGATCTGTTCATCGTTAAGTTTTACGAGCACATTTGCGAGGTGCAAGAGGCTGTGAATAAAATCGAGAATAATTTGGAAACCCTGAAGGATTCCGTCCAGGAGAGACCAATTCAAAAGTACAATACGGATCGATGCGAAAGTCCACTGCCGCAATCCAATAATAAACGCATCAAACTTAATTATAGTTATAATGAGATTCGAAGCGAATACTACACGAGATGATATTGCCCACATTTCTATTTTAATTAATTAAACTTAATTAATAAACTCGAAATCATTGTTTTACTGTTACACCTATTTTATAAATAATTAAATTAATTTTTTTTTATTATATTTAATTACAATATACAAGATCTATCGGTCATTTTTTTTTAATAAATTAGATTGTAAATTGAATGTTTAATATATAAATAAATTAAAATTATTCAAATTATAAATTTTACATAAGAGTAATTTCAAACATTTTTTTTTCTAAATCCCTTAGAACACCTACCTTTTATTAACTCATAACCTATCATTCGAGTATTCAATATTTGTAGACACAACTGCGGAGATAATTTCAAATTTTCATGAAAACCACAACTGGGCCTTTGGAAATTCGTTCTTTTGAATAATCAAATTAAATTGGAAACGATGAAATTTCAGTGTAAGAAATAAATAGTATTAATGCAGAACCGAAAAGAAAATTACCCAATATAAAATATTTCAAGTTCCTGTTCGCACTGGTAGTATCCCCGAGCAAAAGTACGCTTTTAAATCCGGTCCTCTTTTTGAAATTGTCGTACCATCCTTTGCTAGCTTTAAATTCTTCAGCGGGCGCATCTTTCGTAATGTCAACAAACATTTGCCTGGCATTTTCGCATACGGCAGCTTCAGAAACACCATCACCTTCGAGCAACTCCTTTTCTTTGATCCAAATCATCAAAAGTTTCTCCGCTTCTTCAATCGCTTGCGATATTTTACTCGTGAGGGTAAAGCAACATCGGACGCTTTAATGGCTTTCCTGTTCTTCAGGATCGTCGATATAGTGGATTTAAATCCAATATGGATAATAAAAGCAAAGGTCTAAGAGAACCATCGGAAGCGCGAAAACTTGCCTTTATACCGAGGAAGAGATAAGGGATAACACCATAAGGAAAGTTATTGGTATTCTCCGCCAAGCTTTAGAGGTACCAGCCGGACTGTGCGACTCTATTATCTCCTCAATCGATCTTGTTCAATCTAGAAGCAGTAGCTACATTATACAAACAACAGAGTCATTACATTACATTTTAAAATAGATCCAAACAGGTAGATTTCAACAATGGATATTACAAATTTTATAAATGTAAAAAAGGACAAGATTTTTATACATTTTAAGCAGTTAAGTTATTATTTATTATCACGTAATTTTTCCATGTTTGTATTAGTTAAGCTAAACAAATGTACCACTTTATAGATCCAATTGTAGATACAGTCAACCCTCCTATAACGCGGTGAGTGCGTTATATGGAAACCGCGCTATAAGAAACTCGGATTTAACAGTACAAGTTGTACAATTGTTTTTCGATTGTAGCTTTTTTTTCTAACTCCACTAAAACCTCTCAATAGGAAGCTAAGCAATTTCTTAATTCTCTTTTAAACTTTGCGCTGCGCACCGTTGAACGATCAGTTTGAATGAAATGAAGTTCTAACTCTTTAGCCCTTTTTTCATATCTTGTATATCGAGATTTGGCACCCAAAGCTCCGCTTTATATGGAAACCGCGTTATAGGAGTGTTGACTGTACATGTTATATTCTCTTATAGTCTCTCTGTTCTGAGACATCATACTGTTTTGTTATATTATTTATTGATTCACCTATAAAATGTCTATTGTCTTGTCTGGCCAGATACTAGATGGCGTCGAGTTAAGTTACATACCTCCAGTAAGAGGGGAATTACATTTTAAGAAAACATCATTATAAATTGAGAATTTAACAAAAAGAAATTAATCACGTCATATTTACCATCTTGTCGGTTGATATTGTATATTATTGGCCTCCTTCGTATTAACAGACCATTCTCGCCTTTCTTTTTGCGAGAACAAACAAAGCAAGTATCCAGAAAATTCTGTATCTGCTCCTGCGTCACGTTTTTATATTTTCGTCTGATTACTTTAACCATACTGTCCCGTCCTTTGTGACCAGTTTCTTGATGGACATCGTAAAGCACGTCGAAAAGATCATCTTTCTTAACGTAAACGACAACCTCGGAAGAGTCCGAATTTTTCATCGGTTTAATTAGTTCATCTGTATCTCCTTTTTTCCATACATCGTAATGTTGCAGCAACCAATAATCGCGGGGAATTTTCTTCTTACGCTTTTTCGCGTTTTTCACGTCTAGTATTAATTGTAAATATTTAGAGTTCGTCAATAATGCACCGTTCACTTTCGTTTCTTTCGCATTTAACAAACGATAAAATTCAAAATGCATTGAATTTCTCGCGTCCATTGCAAAATCACTTGCAAAATCTATTTATAACTATTTCTACTAAGCACCATGATCAAAGATGTATACGTAACGGTTTTACATTTCATAGCTTTCAGTATGGATACGCATGCTCAATGTCAATTGGCCATTCCAACCAGACAGTTAGTACTACCAACTGTAAAACAAATCACTAGCCCGATTCAATGGGACTCAGCCCGGTAACGATATAATTCTACAAAGATTACATGAGAAGTAAGATGGAATACGACGTTCATGTCCCATTAATATCATGCATGCTGAAGCAAATACCATCCCTCTAAAGATTAGATGGCAGACCTAAGGTATATATAAATATACAGAGTAACGGCTATGGGAGATGGACCTACTCTTAGGGCCATACAACGTGCTTCATTCTACTTCGGTGCTAGACCCTTTTGGCCTAGTAAGGGAATGCCTCTTCTCATAGAAGCCTACAATATCAATCACCAATGGACCAACCATTGAAGGACTTCTTCGAATTTCCCATGGAAAACCGATGGATGATCCCCGACAGATACGACTTCACCAGCAATCGATGTGGAGATTCATCTGAGCAAGAGATAGTCCAAAACTTTCTGGCATTTAAGCAGAATAAGTGGGAAGACCACATATGAACTATGGGTGAAAAATCGTAATATAGAAGAATCTGGTCGACTCTCTGACCTAGGATCTATATTTTCAGCGGAGCTATTTGCTATAGTCAGAGCTTTATCTCTCATTGATAGATACGAGTGGCCCAGGACGGTCATATTCTCGGACTCAAAAAGTGCCGTAGAAGCTATTAAGGCGAATGGTTAGAGTCGCCACCTCACGATCTTGTGAGTACGGGTTCGATTACCAGCCAAGCCAAATAGGTAAAACATCCATTGGGAAAGTTTATCTAAAAAATAAAATAAAAAATATCAACACAGATTAAATGTCACACCAGATTTACTAAATGTTCTACACGAACAGATTGTAAATAAAAATATAAGACAAAAAAGAAGCTATTAGTTCCCCTCAGCTGAATCCTAAGAGCAATTCCAGGTAATGAGTATGCAGATTATCTAACCAACTTAGGACATAAAGGAACTATAAGGGAAGACAAGAACCACATACACTGACCTATAAGCTAAAATACGAGAGGAGGAACAAATTAAGCATCAAAATAGGGATCCAACCATGGTCCAAGAGATTTAAAGAAGAGGTGTCGGCAATAGGAAGATTATGATGAGGACATCAGTGTACACCAACTCACCTACATCGTATGAAGTTCATAGACTCTCCAAATTGCAGTTGCGACATGCTTGGAACCGTGGACCACATGTTTTTTGCATGTCCCATGTACAGTGAAGCCACTAAGGCACTCATGGAAGAACTCTTAGCACTAAAGGTAGAATTACCAACGTCCATAAATTCCCTATTAATATCCGAGAACCCTCAGATATATAAGGCGATACTAAAATTTATAAAAAAACATCATTGTCTTGTCTAGGGTTTAAACATTTACGTTATTTTAATTAACTGTATATTTATATTATTTAATGTTTTCTACTTGTCATAAAAAAGACAAGATTTTCATATATTTTAAGCAGTTATGTTATTATTTATTATCACGTAATTATAATGTACCTTTTTAGTAGATCCAATTGTAGACCCATGTTATCTTATGGACTCTCTGTTCTGAGACATCATACTGTTTTGTTATACTATTTATTGATTTACTTGTGAAGTGGATATTTTCTCTTGTCTGGCCAGATGCTAGAAGGCGTCGAGCTAAGTTGCATAGTAAGGGAGGAATTAAATTTTAAAAAAACTGTTCCATATTTGTAATAGATATATGAAATATGCAGTTATTTTATGGAACAACGGATTATACGCTTTCAACTCCATTAATAACTTTACGACCTTGTTATTCCACAAACTATGTATACTTATACTGTAATTAAAGATTTTCAAGTATCAGATATTCAGGATGGTGATACCAATAGACTCACCAGACAGCCTCCCACATTTCGATTTGTATTGTTTTCCTCCCTTATTTTTATTGTAGCATTCATTGCATAAGTTTAAATACAGCATAACTGACTCGACGGTGACGTTCTTGTATTTATTGTTCAAAAGGTTCATGACGCGACAATGTCCGCCGTGTCCGGTCAAGAGATGAGCATCTTCGATGATATCGAAGAGTTCATCCATGGTAACGAAATACTTAACGTATTTATTATTACAGGTGATGGGTGAAATCAATTTCATCTTTTCCCCCACTATTGCTACACCGTACCGCTGCAGAAGACGATACTCTAGTACCGTCTTGGAATGCATCTTCCGCTTGGTATTGGTATTAACATCCTCAAAAATTTTGTTGAACGCATCTCTGCTCGTTGTAAACGTTGTTCGCTAAAAAGTTTATCGAATCATTCATTGCTATACATATTCTTTGTTTATTTATATCGAGTCTACAATTCGTCATGAGAAAAATAACCTCAATTACGTATAAATAGACGTTCACTAGTTAATGTTTACATATTCCTACAATTTATTACTTCGTGCAAGTCATACATTTTTGGGAAAAGTATACATTTACCAATTATACAATATATCATAAGCCATTATTTTGCAAATGCATTATTATTCTTCTTCTACTTACCCCTCGACGTAACCTATCGACGGCGACGTTCACTACAATTAGCGTCCGCTAGGACGCATTTGCCATTGCAACTTCAAAATACTAATTTTACATTCAAAATATCAGATGGTTTTTAGAAAAAAATGTGCATTTACTAAATTTATAAGTAATGTATAGGATAAGTCTGGTAATATTGATTTTTAAATCTTCTATCCGGAAAAATTTAAATCTTCTATCCGGAAAAAATATAGGCAACAAAATGAACAAATTCGAAGGTTACAATGAAGTCATGCAAATTTCATTTAAAAGTTTGTTTGTTCTTAGGTTTGTTCATCCATTATTCTTCATAATTTGTATGAACCAGCAAATCCAGTCAAGTTCAACTATCAGATGAAAAACGAAATTTACCTTTGCAAATCAATAAAATGCGTAATATGCGCAATGGATTCATCACCATTAGTTACTTTATCTCTTCGCGCAATTGGATAAATGCAAAATAAATAATTAACATCACTAATTGTAATAATATTCTTTGAAATGCAATTTTTTTCTAATCGCCATTTGCAAATTCTAATAAGTTTTATTGATAAACAATAATACAAAATGGCGTTTGGCGTACTCCATTTTATTTTTAAATTTAATATTAAAATTAATTAATAACTAAATTAATTAATTGTACTGGTACAAATCGTCACGATTAGAACGCAGAACATGAATGAGGTAAGACTAATAAAACCTCAATTATAAAGCGGATACAATAGCAAACGTCAGATTTTTTTTGACAGTTTACGAAAGTTAAGCAATGTTTGCTAAATTATAGTTAAATTAATAATTTAAACTATAATTTTCCATTTGACGAATCACATCCATTATGTCTGCACATCCAGTACTAATTCATAAGAATATACATTGTGTTATACAGTGTATAAAAAACTCTTGTTATTACTTCTATAAATTGAAACAATAATAAAGAATGCAAAAAGTTAAATTGTTTAACTTATTGTTTTTCTTTCCTTCACTTTTTTATAATTTAAGGTTATACGAAAATGTATTATGCCGTAAAACGGGTCCTAAATCTAAAATAATTTAAGTTAATTTAATTTAAATTAGTACACATGTCACATATACTTGTTCAAGTTGTCAAATACATTAATTATATTTTCGGACGATAAGACGCAAAAAATATTAACATATTATAAAATTACTTTTATAATTACCGCAACTTGTACCAGCAGGGTTGAGTTCGTCTTCGCACGTATCGACACTATCTCTCATCTCGTTAATGTCAATTTTCGTTATATTGTCTGAACTATTGTTGTAACTCTGCATTATTTGTGCTGAAGCAGTATTTGCACGTATGGAAAGACCTTGTCTTCTCATAAATCTTAAGCACCAAGAAGGAGTCCCATTGAAATCTGTAACACCATTAGCAGCGGCCCAACGCCTCGCTTCAAAAATGATCATCTTCGTGGAAAGAGGTGTTCCGATACTTCGATGATTTATTATCCAATTTTTCATTTGCACCTCCAATTGCGGCCATTTTTCCTGGTGAGCGCGAAAAGTTTTCCTATCTTTGTTCTGTAATTTCAATAGGTCTTCCTGCTTTCTCCACTCGCGAATCATTTTTTCGGTCGGCGGTCGACCGAAATGTCTTTCTGCCGCTCTGTTTCCATGCTCTTTAGCATATTTCACTACGATCAATTTAAAACTCGCATTATACGAGATCCTTTTCTGCTTTTCACTCATTGTTACAGTATAGTAATAGTTAACTTTAGTTAATATTAACTAATTTATATATTGACCTCGGTTGTGAATGGGGACTACCACATATGGTGCGGGACACGTGTTCGGACCATTAGACGCACCCAAATACTGAATCGATTTCTCTAGCGTCAAAAAATGCTTGCATTTGATGTGTTTTTAACTAGTTTGATGTGTTGGTTTTTATGTTTTTAAACTAATCTATTTGACTATTTGCTGGCTGAAAAAGTGAACGATGAGAAGAATACACGATGAAGCAAAGGGCACTACTGAATGTAGTTTTCTATGAATACTTCGCATTCCGAGACCGAGAGGTCTCTGGTATTAAACGTCCCGAGATTTGCTTTCTATCAAGAGATGGGCATACGCTTCAAAAGTGATTTGCATATAGTTAATTCTCTGAAAATCTCGTGAAATGGCCGAAGATACTATCCATACTATCTAGTCCAGGAGTGAGCAACCTTTTTAATCAACGGGCCAATTTAAATTTTAAAAATTATTGGTGGGCCGCACATAAAGTAACATTTATTAAAAAATATAAAATTTAAAAATAAAGTAAAGATTTCCTATACAAATTTTAATGCAAAATAAAAACAATTTTATAACAATATATTGATGGAAGAAAGTCGATAAAATAAATTCAATTTTAGAAATGCTTGGCGGGCCGCAAAAACATGTTTAACGGGCCGCAAGCGGCCCGCGTGTTGCTCATTCCTGATCTAGTCTATGACGAGTGTAAGTTACAGTATAGATAAACATTATTGTGCTGTGCTACAATGTATACTTACTTTCAATCATTCTAAATAATGTATAACTTAATTAAATAAAAAATTTCAAACTTATTCAACTTTATATTTAATTATTTATTTAGTTCAGCTAGCACTGCACTTCACAAAAGTTCGCATCAAACTCAAACTATAAACCTCAATTTTGACATTTTTCAAATTTGACAAGTTACACTTTCTACTATGAATAAACAACTTAACTAAATTTAATCACCCTAATCCAACTGTACTGAATCGCAGAGTCCCGGTTTGAACTTTGTTTAGCATTATCTTCCTTTGTTATATGTAATTTAATTCCTTGTGCACAAGCTAAGTGTGGAAGGTGGAGATGGGATGAAGAAGAACTAAATTTAAATTAATTAGTGTTATTTCAAAACATAGTACTTTCTATATAATTAACATACACTATTATTATTTATTATCATTTTAATAATTACATAAATATAATATAATTATAATCAATATTTTTTTCTGGAGACATTGATGTGCGTTGCATACTTCCATTCGTTATTGGGTAGAACAGAAATAATTATTATCAGTAACTAATTATAATAACTAGTTAACTAAGTATAAAAACTAACAAAATTGTAATAATATTAAAATTTTAGCTTTAATAAATGTTTCAAAATAATTATATTAATATATTCAATACGTAAGCATAAACAAATATATTCAGCGATATTATTACTATCTTATTCGAGCTATATTAAAAAAAGAAATCTCGTAACAAGTACACGTACACTAAAGTAATCAAACGATCTAAAAATACATTCGTTAATTATATAAACTTCCGATTAAATCCCGATAGATTGCGCTAACCACGCGAAATTAAATTTATTTACGAACTTCCACGTCTGCAATTTCGTTATTATTGCAACAATTACGCAATTAAAAAAAATCTAATAAATATATTGCAATAATTACAGATAAAACAAATAAATAAAAAACATTTGAATCTTTGGACTTTCCAAAGATTAATCATTAATTTATGAATTAGTGAAATATTTTTTCTGATCTTCGTAGTAAAATATTTATTGTAAGCTGTATTTGAAATACGAGTTCTTCTGGTTGGTAAACTGGGATGTCTCTGTGAGATGTAGGTGCGTCTTCGCGATGTTATGTAAGTTTATATTAATTTTAAATATGTTAAGTTTTTCGATGTTGGTTGTAGAAGTTGTGTTCGCGTCTTCAAAGTTGGCAACTGCTTGTGACAGTGCGAGTGAAGAGCCCTCTGGCCAACCATCGAATACTAACGATTTCGTATGGAGAATAGGTATATGTGTGAATATATGTGTACTAACACATCCAGGCGCTCACAAATACACACACATTGAGGTCTGCGCATTTTGACAACGTTATTTTTTTTCAGTTGTAAAAATTTGTAAGTTCTCGCCCCGTTCCGGGGTGCATAAATAATAATCAAACGTGAGAGGCAGTGTCGATCGCAGCAGCAGCAGCAGCCGGCACAGCGCGTCCCCGCATGCTCACATTTCATGTACCTCTGATTTCAGTGCAGTGAAAGAAAGGAAGTTGGAAGTATTTTACCTTCTGCGAGCGGAGCGAAGCGGTTATAATTGTATTTCGTTTTCCCCCTGATACACGCACTTGAAGTTACAAGCAGACGGAACGATAATGGCAGCCAGCGATTCCGCAGGCGACGACTCGTTATATCCAATCGCCGTCCTCATCGACGAGCTCAAAAACGAAGATGTTCAGGTACGTTCAGCTCGAATATCTCTCTTCATGCGCGAAACCTCCATCATTCTATGACGGACGGCATCATCGCTCCGTCCACCATTGTTCCTCCTCCGCCCCGCTTCCTCACGAAATCCTTACTCTTTGATCATCCATCATACCTTTTTACACAAAATGTTAACAAACAATGTTATTATCCCAATAGGTTACCCCATCCAAACCACCAACAATCCTCTCACCTATCCGATTGGAACTCCCATCAACATGTAACCTTCCCTCGAGCAATCCATTTGTTTATGTTTTGTTACTCATAAGCTAATTGATTTTTCCACCCCAACCATCATCAATTTGTTTACTTCAATCGTCTACTTCATTCACCAATTTTCATAACTATAAAAATCTCATAAATCAATAATCATAAATTATTTACAACAACAATACATAATCATCAACAATATTATTACAATTCTTCTTTGACTAGCATCAACTTTAATTAATAATCATCCTTGATTAATTTACTTCATTTATCCATAAAAATCTTAAAACATTTATAATACATGTATTAGAAAATCATAATTAAACTCTTTATTTTATAAATCTATATTAAATTATTAATGTCTTCATAAATATCATTTACTTATCGTCTATTCGAGCATTCATATTGATCTAATTTCTTATGTAATAACAGATATTTATAGCGATATTCATTTTCTCCCTTCAAACAGAATCATCTCGCACTTTCTTTATTCAAACATATCGATTTCCACCCTCCGAATGTTTACATTTACTCACAACTAAAATTACCAAGTTTTAGTCCAAATTTCATTATTATTTTATTATAAGTTTTAAGAATCATTTTATGATGTCAATCATAATTATTACTCCATCATATTAAAATTAATATATTTTTATTTGGAAAAATTAGATTTTTGCTGTGAAATAACTGGCGTTTATATTTAACGAGTCATGAATATACCGAACGCATTTTTATTGCATTTATCATCCTAGTGAATCAGTTATTATATTTAGATGCAGGAAATTCTTGAATAACTTATCTTGCATTTCTGTAAGTAACTTGAAAAAAATTATGTAAATAAACAAATTTGTTAGAATGTTTTCTTGTGAATTGGCAATCAACCATAAAACTGATTTATTTAACTTTGGGTTAACGATTTGGTTCAAATTGTAATTTATTTTCTTCTCATCTTATATAATATTTGAATTTTTCTTGATATAATTAAAGCATGACTAATATCATTTTCATGCACAAACTTAAATGTGTTTTATATGTAAATTAATGACGGTATTTAATATTTAATAGGCTACAAACATTTAGATTATTCAACTTGATAATTGTATAAAACGAGTGCTACATTTCATTAATGACTTACAATAGTTAAGCAGCTTTTGACGATGATTGAATTTAGATGAATATCCTAGGCACTACACATATTGACAAAATATACAACTTAATCAATGGGCGAGAAACCTGATAACAAATACCTGCACTACTACTACTATTACTACTACAATAGTTTAATTCAGAGATTGAGATAAGTTAATGAATCTTGATATTGGTATTAAAATTAATGTTCGTTATTCATATATGTGGACTATCCCAATCTGTAGTAAACAAATATTTGTTTATGTGCTCAGATATCGCGCAAAATCTAATTCAATTTAGATTTAGTTATCATTTATTGGTCCTTGAATTGCGACTATTTTAAACGTGGCAACGGAATCATACTTGAATCATGAAAATGTTGCTAACTTTATTTATAATTGATTCATATTTTTGCAATAAACAAATTAAATTAAGTTTTGAAAGTTACTTAAAAAAAGTAGATTCATCAATTTTATTTGTATTTATAGTTATAATCTTTAACTAGATTTAACGTTATTGGTGCAGGTATTAAAACCAGAAAATTAAATAAAGTAATAATTAAGTAGAAATGTAGCTTAACTTTCACTTATTTATGTTGTGCATACTTTAGCTAGAACTGCAATTAATAAGATTTGATTTTGTTGGTTTTGCAAATATTATTGAAATAATAGAATTTATTTTACTGGAATGTAACTGTTATTCGGGCTAAGCAATGAGTTTCATATTTTTTTATTGTCGATTTTATGCTGATGCGAAGCTTACAAACTTACGCACATATTGCGTTTCCTACACTTCGAACAGATTTATTCGGTTGAATCATCAAAACATGCAAAAGAAAAACACACAAAACGGTCGAAGATTTTAAATAGTCGAATATACGTATTCGTTTTATTTTTAGTCATAATTATATACATGTGCTTTACAGAGTGAAAAGTGATTTGGAAAAGGGGAAAACGTGTGTTGTAAATAATGAAATAACACGTAAACCGTTATTTGATAATTGCAGATTTTTCGTAATTGGGAAATAATTTTCTTAATAATAATAATTTGTTGTATTTGTCAAATCGGAAACTGTGTTGTTGTAACTGATGGGGTGAATCTGTTTTTGTGTGTGTGGTGTTATTGATTGAATAATATATTAGGTGTTCTTTCAGGTATGTGAAAACATATCGATTCGATTCGCATTTTCAAACAATTATTGTTTCATCGTTTTGAATATTGGTGGAAAATTTGCGTTGAATAAAAATAGAAAATTGTCGCGTGCTTCGGAAATGGCAAAACCTAGGTTTCGCGCGAATTATCGATGATGTGGTGATATTTAGGTCAACGCGAAAATCTCGCTTTTCAGAGAAATCGTACATGTGTAATGGAATTGCTTCCAGTGCATGCCTTCATCCCAACCGCATGGATTAATCAACGATTTAATATTAATGCATATGTTAAGCTCAATGAGAATCGCTAATCCAGTAATTTGAAAAAATAAATTTTGAGAAATGAGATTTTAAAAATGATTGCTATTATTTATAAGATTGTAAAATGAAACTTGGGAAGTAAATATTAATAGCACTGACCTAGTTGTTGATGTTTTAAGTATTTCGTTTTGATTAAGTTTGTTCTTGGTTGGAATTGGATGAGCTCTAATTGTTTGCAATTGTGTGTGTGTGTTTCAGCTGAGGTTGAATTCTATTAAGAAGCTGTCCACGATAGCTTTGGCACTGGGCGTTGAGCGCACTAGAGCCGAGCTGATTCCGTTTCTGACGGAAACCATATACGACGAGGATGAGGTTCTTCTGGCGTTAGCCGAGCAGCTCGGTAATTTCATTTCGTTGGTGGGTGGACCTGAGCACGCTTATTGGTTGCTGAGACCTCTGGAGAGTTTGGCCACAGTCGAGGAGACCGTCGTCAGGGACAAGGCTGTGGAGTCTCTAAGGGCCGTAGCTGCGCAGCACAACCCCGGTGATCTCGAAGCTCATTTCGTTCCCCTCGTCTTCCGCCTGGCCACAGGAGATTGGTTCACCTCGAGAACGTCCGCATCCGGATTGTTCGCGGTAAATATAGCATGCTCATAACGAGCGGCGAAGATGTTTATTTATTTCGTTTTTTTTTTTAGGTATGCTATCCGCGATCACAGCCGGCGATCAAGACTGAACTGCTGACGCACTTCAGGTCCTTGTGCCAGGATGATACTCCGATGGTGCGTCGTGCTGCTGCCTCAAAGCTCGGCGAGCTAGCACAGGTTGTTGAGCTTCAGTACCTGAAATCTGATCTGATACCGATGTTCGTCAACTTGGCCCAAGACGAGCAGGACTCCGTCAGGCTGCTGGCCGTCGATGCTTGTGTAAGCATCGCATCGCTTTTATCTCAGGAGGACGTGGAACAGTTGGTGATGCACACCCTGAAGCAGTGTACCGGAGATACTTCTTGGAGGGTGCGCTTCATGGTTGCTGATAGATTCACGGAGCTGCAGAAGGCCGTCGGGCCGGAGATAACTAGGAACGATCTGGTACCGGCGTTCCAGAGTTTGCTTAAGGACAGCGAGGCGGAGGTGCGCGCCGCTGCCGCCAACAAAGTCAAAGACTTCTGCCAGAACCTCGATAAGCAGCACCAGGAGAGCATAATCATGACGAACATTCTGCCATGCGTTAAAGATCTCGTCGCCGATCCGCATCAGCACGTGAAATCATCTCTGGCCTCGGTCATCATGGGTCTCAGCCCGATCCTCGGTCGTCACAATACCATTGAACATTTGCTGCCTCTGTTCTTATCGCAGCTGAAGGACGAATGTCCCGAGGTGCGTCTGAACATCATCACCAATCTGGACTGCGTGAACGAGGTTATCGGTATCCAGCAACTCTCGCAATCTCTGCTTCCGGCCATAGTTGAACTCGCCGAAGATTCCAAATGGCGCGTCCGCTCCGCCATCATCGAATACATGCCCCTGCTTGCAGGTCAACTCGGGCAAGAGTTCTTCGATGAGAAGCTGAACGCACTCTGCATGACGTGGCTGATGGATCATGTCTTCGCCATCCGCGAGGCCGCCACTCTGAACCTGCGGAAGCTCGTCGATCAGTTCGGCGCCGAATGGGCGGAGAACACCATCATCCCCAAGGTGTTGGCCATGTCCAGGGACCAGAACTACCTGTACCGCATGACCTGCCTGTTCTGCATCAACGTTCTGGCGGAGGCCTGCGGTAGCGACATCACCACCAGGCTCCTTCTGCCCACAGTTCTCAGCATGGCGAACGATAAAGTCGCCAACGTTCGATTCAATGTGGCCAAGACGCTGCAGAAAATTGCCCCGCAACTCGACCAGGCCGTCATCCAGCCCCAGGTCAAACCGGTTCTGGACAAGCTGAACGCTGATCTGGATATCGATGTTAAATATTCAGCAACCGAAGCCATTGCTGGTATTGCAGGTAATTATTATTAATATTTAATTATATCAAAAAAATACATTACATACATTCACTTTTCAATTAACAATTCTAAATGAAAAATAAGTAGCGTTCTAAATGAAAGATAATGAATTGAACGCCAAAATCAATGTTGAATGTTACCTTTTGATTTTTTCTTTTCTTTTTGTTGCAGCATTAGGTTGAGGATTCATATTGCATTTGTACACACACACAACAAATATAACAACAATAAAAACACACGTAAAATAACACACTTCTGAACTAACAATTTGCGGGAGCGAAGAAGAAAAAAAAAAGTAAGAATACCCGAGGAGAAGTCGCATAAAAATATAATTAATAATAGTAATAATATTACAGAAATATAAAATATACAATAAAAGCAAAAAAAATATATATACATGAATAATCTCGTAGATAGTAAACTCTTAATTAAGTCATGTAACTGTTATACTTGGAAAATATTAATAATTTTGGTTCGAAAACGAAATACTACAATACGGAGAAAATTAATATTAATAATATAACGAAAAAGAAAATAACACGTGTAAAAAATAGTGTCTAGATTATCTATTAGTATTAAATAATAAAAAAGAAAAATGAAGATGAAACAAGCAGAAAAAGAAATTGATAATACAATTACAAGCATCGCTATATTAAAAAATAATAATTATAATGTTAATGAGAGGAGGAACACGAAAGGAAATCTTTAATTCTATAACATGTGTACATTTTATTTTTTAAATATTTTCGGCACTATTTTCTTTTCTTTCCCTTCCTTCCTTAACTCCCTCCCTCCCTCTTCTACTATATTTCTTTTTTGTAAGGAGTTTTTTTTTAATTTATTATATTGTTTTGAGAGTATGTCGTAACCTTTGAAACAAGAGCAAAGCAAAAAAAAAAACGCTATCGGTTTTTAATGATACTTGGGATAATATGAGACCTTGTTGTATTTTCTTTATAAGTTTTAAATATATGCCACCTCTACTTTACTTTCTTTTTGTTTATGTATAATTTTTAGTTTAATAAGATTTCTTTTTAAAATGGTTATATTATATAAAAATCGTTTCGTTGTGTGCACTGTTATTTCAGCATGAGGGCGTGTTCTTCGTCGCTGGAGACGGGGTCGTGTTCGCTGGCTCTCGAAGAGAACACCCTGTCGTTAAGTTTGTGGTCGATAATGCCCATCGGTCGCTTCCATTGTCGCTGCTTCTCGGTCGGAGTCTCAGCAATTTTAGTTTCTTCCTTCACATCCGAAAGCACCTTGACTTCCCGATTATCCCCCAAACTCTTTTATAATAATGTATGATTAGAATAGATTAGGTTGTTTTTGTTCGCTTTGTGCTAACTGACTAGCATCACTTCGGACACGGTTCTGCCCTTGACGGCGGAGAAGCAGTCCCTTCCGAAGAGCCAGCCGGGACTCGGGGCCATCACGTCCCTTAGGACGACTGCGTTCCTGCAGGACGTGTACAGCAACCGGGATATCACGACTATCGCTATCTGTGTACTCATTTTTTTGTGTTAGATTGTTGTGGCTTCTTTTAAGTTTCTTTAATATACGACCTGATTGATGATTAAGATGATTGTGACGATGATTAGCCCGATAAGGGATGCTTCGATCGGCGCTCGAAGAACGGTCAGGCAGCCCTTGTTGTAGATCGTTCCGTCGAGGAATTCGGGTTGTTCCTTCCACAGATAAGCGGATTGGATCTGCTGCAGAGGATCGTGGAAACACTGCATCGGAAAGTTTATATCGCAGCAGCTCCATGGAACCACCGGCAGATGAAGATGATCTTTGGACAACAGAAAACTGCACATTTGCAGTTTAAGTACAAGATGTATCTTAGCAACGCTAATTTAATATTTTTAACTTGCTACATGATACTTGACAAGTATATACGAGATTGTAGAAACAAACAATAAATTCAATATTGCAAAAAAAAAACTACTTGATACTTGCCAAGTAACTTGTGCAATCATAAAAATAAAGGTTATAATTTACAAAACTTGCATCGTCGTCTAAATGAACGTTTATTATATTTGTATCACTTTGAAAGTGATCTAAATTTTTGTAATCGTATTATTTCTACGATTTGTATAGAATTATCATAGGTTTTTGATGAAGTTAAATTGAATAAATAAATGCTAAGTTATTGCAATCTTTGATTGTTAATGTATTATCATCACCTTTGTACATCGGCGCTCGTAACATCCAAATGGTACTTATCCAGCCAAGAGATTTCGTACCAATCTTTGAAACTGTTAACGCCGCAACATTGTAAATGGAACTGCCACCTATCAATGGTGTGCTTCCAAAGAGGATCTTTCAGGTAATTCCGCATGCCTTTCTCCATCGAATGCCTGATGGATCTCACTATGTGCTTAGATATCCTCACAGACATCGTCGATAGGACGAACACGTTCATCAGAGTGTTAGCACCGATGGCCAACCAGAAATATAAATGTCTCTTTGTGCTTCTCCTGAAAATTGATTGAAGGATATAAGTCAGGTTTCTTGTAAATTGTTGAGGAGATTCAAACTTGTGCGCTTTGTTGAAACATTTTGCGCAGATCTTGATGCCCATCAGGTATTGGAAGATGATGTGCGTTCCGTAGAGTGCTGTGACCGTAAAGACGAACGTGATCTCGGCCTTTTCCGCATACAGATGTTTGGAAACTTCCAAGCAAAGATACAGAGACCATCCGGCTATGAGCATTCCCAGGATGGCCTGCACCAGGTTCAGGATGGTGAAGCAGAGGGCCATCTGGAATCGGCTCTGCCTGCTGAAACTGAATATGAAGAAGTTCATGTTGCAAGTCTAAAATCACATAAGCACAAAACGTCAGATGCAAACAACAAAAGATTGATGGTTGTCATGGAAAGTTTTGTTTATTGATAAAACAAAACCGGAAAGGTTTCTTCCTGGTGCTGATTGTGTGTGATAGTGTTAGCAAAAAGAAATGTTTGACGATGAAAAGGACGTCGAATCCAAGGATTCGCTCTTCTCGGAGAAGGATTTCATTATTGAGGATGATGTGGAGATCGCCGAAGTGTCAGAGGCTGAGGATAGGCCCCAGTACACTGAGGAAGAACTCGGGCAGCTCATTGGATTCATCAAGGCCATCACGACGCTGTACGATTTGCGGCCGACGGATTGGAATCAGCTCAACGAAAGCGGCATCGTCAACTTCCTCATGGACCCGCGTGAGCAGATCCTCTGCATCTACTTCGACGGGGACGATTTGATTGCTACTGTGGAGTATCCCAATAGCGTTTACGAGGATCTTACGTACTTTATCAGGGAACCCAGCGAGATATTCCAAGTGGATACTTTCCACGATAACATAATCTTCGGAACAGTCCACAGCAGCATAGAGTCCACGTTACTCGACGTTCTCGAGAACGTGTACGCACCGATCTTCTTCAAAGTCAAGAATTGGCCGGAGAGTAATCACATAAATCACATCAAATCTACAGAATATCTAATATTTTCATAATTTTCAGATGTAAAAAGTGATTTTTGTAGTCACTTACACAACTTTCTAGCTAAGTTGACTGATATAAGCTACAAGATGATTGGTTTGACTGTAATTTACATTCCCAAAGAGGGATTGAATATGTCAGTGGAAGAAGCCACGAAGGACAAGGAGCTTGTACGAAGGCTGGAAAGCATAGTGGTCTACTGGACCAGTCAGATCCGAGTTATCCTTCAAGATCAAGATACAGGCGTTAAGGAGAGCATGATAACGCCTTTGGATGAAATCCAGAATTGGATTTCGAGATGTAAATCTACGGTTATAAGTACATGAAGCAAATACCAAAATATGTATTTCGTTTTAGATGAGAATTTAACGGGTGTCGGTCAGCAATTGACCAGCAAAAGATTGAAACATACTACAGAAATATTGGTTAGTGTTCAATCGCTCTACGTGAAACAGTTCTTATCCGTTGCGGATGAAATCAGCGGAAAGTTGGAGGAAGCCAAATCAAATATTGAGTATTTGCAAGTCATTCGTGAACCTTGCGGAGCTCTGAACAATGTGGTATCTCCGGATAAAATTCCTGAAACCATTCCACCCATCTTGACTTTGATCCGTTACATTTGGTTGAACAGTAAATATTATAACACCGATCAAAGGATAACGACTCTATGCAAGGCTCTGACCACTCAAATCATCGTGCGGTGCATCGAGTTCATCGATCTGAACACTGTTTTCAAAAGCAAAAAGAGTAGAGAAGCTATAAACACTTTCCAGATGTGCATAGCCAGTTGCAAAACATACATGAGGCTTTACGATATCGTAAAATTATGCAATTTTCATTTTATTTTGTATTTTTTAAATAACTATTTTGTAGATGTCCGATGCGCATACGGAGTACGGAACGACGCCTTGGAAATTGGAAAGAGCCCCGATTTTCAGCCACATGGAGTCTTTCATACAACGTTGCAATGATATGATTGAAATTTGCGAGGCAATGATCAATTTTGGCCGATTCGATGAAACCGAAGACATACCAAAACCAAAGTAGTTTTCCTATTTTTTTATTATACATCCTTTAAATTACTTTATGTTGTTTTATATATTTACAGGTTTAGCGGTACTAGAGCCATGGAATTTGAGAAATGGTGCGAGAAAGTCGAAGACATGTTTTCCGATAGTTTGTACGAAGTCCAAGCGGTAAAAACTATAATTTTGGATGTGCAATCTTCGCAGTGGTACGATGAGATCTTGAAATTTCGAGGTCGGATGAAGGACATTGAAATAGTGATTGAAAATCTTGTGAACAGCGTCTTCGATCAAATACCCACTGTGGATGAGGGCGTAGAAGCTCTTGCTGCATTCTTCAATTATTCCAAGAGGCCTACGTTGAAATCCCTCTTCGATAGAAAGACGCTTTATGTAAAATATTTAGTAATCTTTGTATTTCTTTGCTATTAGTGATTTTTTTTGTAGGTGTATCAGTTATTTAGGAACGAGATTCAAGATTGCAAATCGGATTTAGTTTCGGATGTAGATGAGTATCCAGTGAATATGCCGTATTACGCGGGAAGGGCAGCCATGGCTATGATGAAGAAGAACCGACTGGAAATCTTGAAGAAGGTGCTGGAGGCTGCCCATTGGATGTCCCCTTGCAGCATATCCGAGGAAGTTTTTCTGCAGTACGAATCTTTGATTAGCTCCATCGATGAGCTCGTCTTGAACCTCTTCAGAAAGTTTAACGAATCCGTCGGGGAAGATGTTACCAAACGTCTGGATAAACCGTTAATGTGCCGAAGCGCAACACGACCTGGATTGATTGAATGCAACATCGATAAGTAATTAAAAATATTACATATTTTTTTATTTTACTTTATTTTGATTTCGTTCGTAACTTTCAGAAAGTTATTGGCAATTTTTCAAGAGATACGCTACTTCTTGGCGATGAAATACGAAGTTCCGTCTAACTGCAATTACGTGTGGTCGAAGGTGACGTCTTTGAAGTTTATTTTTGAGAACGTCGTGCAAGTTGTTCGGGATTACAATAATTTGGTTGCGTCATTGGGGGAAGAGGAGAGGATACTATTCAAGCAGTTGATTCTTAATGTAGAAAAGAAGATCAGTCCTGGACTGTCGAAGCTCACTTGGAGTACGGATCTGGGTGATGCTTACATTGCGGAATGCAGCGCTTGTACGGCCGAGCTGCAAGATTTTGTTACAGATTACAAGACGTGCAATTTGGAGATTGTAGCTATCTGTGAAAAGATTTGCGATTCTCCAATTATACACATATCTTCTGGAGTTTCATACGACATGGATGTTCTGTTCGATATCATTAATAAATCTAGGGAGGAGACCATTGACAAATTTATCGAATACTACCAGCAGATCATTCGATACTTGATTGTGGTTTACGAAGGTTTCGAGCAACATATACAAGTCGTTAGTAAACATTCATAATTTAGTTACTAATTATCCTTATAATATTTAGTCATTACCTAGATTTTTTTGTAGATGGCTGAACAATGGATCAAGTATATTATTAAATTTGATGTTCTAATGGAGGAAGCACTTCGTGTGACAGTGAAGAACTCTTTGCAACACGTGTACGAGACCCTTCATGGCGATGGAGTTACAGGTCCAAATCCTGTTTTGAACTTAGAAACCCATTTGAAACATAATAAGGTATTGTATCAAATTCTACTTCTCCCAAACCATTAAATCACAAAATCTATGTCTTGCAGATCAACTTTGTGCCGACTTTGAGCAGCTTCGCCACTCACATGGCCGATATACTACCATCCATCACATTGAACCTGACCGCTGTGCCTAGGATTTCTGAGAAGTTCCATATTAAAGATTCAAGGATTCAGAGCTTTTCCGACCTTATCAACAACGACAGCGAATGCAACAAGTTGCAAAGGCTAATCAACAAAGGTAATTTCCAATTGTAATTATACACATTTCAATTTATTTTGTTGTATTAACTAGAGGTCCAATTGAACGTGGATAAGATGAGAGAGTACATGCAAATGTGGATGCCGTTCCGAGACCTTTGGGAACTCGATAAAGATCTTTTCATTGACATGTACGAGAAGGAAAATCCAACTGCAAGTCAATTCGACGCGAACATTGGTCGTTACACGGAGCTTGCAAATAACGTTCAGATCATCGAAAACGTAACCATAGTCTACTTCATAATCGTCGACTGCAACAACCTGAAAAAGTCCATCATTGATCATTGCATCAAGTGGCAGGAGAAGCTGACGGCTTTACTTTTTAAAATTACTGAGAGAATGGTCAATTGGATATACAAATACACGAAGGAAAATTCCGAAAAGTATTGTTTTCAGTATTTATTGTTACACTTTTTTGTATTTGATTGTATTTTAGGGTGATGGTGGTTCCACAGAATTTGACCGAAATGCAGAATGCGATTCTATTTTATGAGAGGTTGGTTGAGGAAGCGCCTAAAGAGGAGAATGCATTCGTTGAGATCATTGAACAGACTGATGTACTTGATAAGTATGGGATGGAAATACCGGACGAGGTCAGGAAGAATATGAAAGGGATACCGCAGATTTGGGAAGCATATTTGCTGACGCTCGAAGAAGCTGATAAAATGATCGAGTTTACTAAGGTAGTGTTCAATCCGGAATATTACATATACCCAGATCCTGCTTATAACTAAATTATTTTTACTAATATTAATGAATAAGGTAGTTATTTACTAATTAAGGAACATCAGACAACAAAAAACGGAATTTTTATATAAATGAATTGTAGAAAAAACATATTTATACTAAAACGGACTTATTTTTAAATAATATCCTTCAATCATCCATCCTTTCTATTTGAAGATAAAACTTTTATTTTCAGAATGGATTCAGAAATAATTTGCTCGAAGAATCTGAAGATATCAAAAGGGAAGCGTACAATTTGCTAGATACCTTCATGACCACTGGACCGTTTAGCCATGACGTCAAGGTATCAGATGCTAAAGGTTTTCTGAAAATGATGAGAGAAAATATATCGAAATTACGTGAAAGGGAAGCTCTAGTTAAAGCAAATTTGGGCATCTTCGAATTGAGCTTGATGGAGTCGCAAGATTTAAACGCACTGGAAAAAGTATAATATCACACGCATAATAAAATTGTATTGCTATACAAAATAATTTGATTAGGAAATGGCTACACTTGAAATTGTTTGGGGCTTGACAGAAGAATGGGACTGTGCTTGGAACAAGTATAAAACTGGCGAATTCTGGGGCATACAAACTGATGAAATGGAGGAGACTGCACAGACTCTTTTCAGAAAGTTAACTAAACTATCGCGAGAATTGAAAGAGAAAAAGTATTTGATCATGAAGGTGATGAATGATTCAGCGATTTAATGTTTTTTTTTCCTGATTAGTTGGTCCATTGTGGAGCATACTAGGCAAAGGGTGGATGCGTTCAGAAGAACTTTACCGTTAATTGGAGATTTGAAGAATCCTGCGATGCGTCCCAGGCATTGGGATCGTGTGCGCGCTGCGATGTACGAAGACTTTGACCAGGATTCGCCTGCTTTCAATCTGGAAGCTATTTTAGCCATGAGAATGATCGATTACGCTGAACAAATTAATGAAATTTCTAATGCGGCTACCATGGAGTTGCTCATTGAAAAGGGTATCAAAGCTATTGCCGATACTTGGAAGCTTGTCACTATCGAGATGGCACCTTACAAAGGATTCTATAGGTAATTGTAACGGGATTTTAAATTACGCATTGAATTTACTTCTGCTTTTAGAATCAAATCTGTCGATGATTGTTTCCAAATGCTTGAGGATAATATGATGCAACTGTCAACGATGAAGAGCACAAGGTTCGTAGAGCCGTTTGCTAAAGAAGTGGATATGTGGGAGCGTCGTTTATCGTACATTATGGAAACCTTAGAAACTGCGTTAAACGTGCAAAGACAATGGCTCTATTTAGAGGTATTCTCAAATCCAAACATTTTTGGTAAATATAGTTACAATTCTTGTTGTATTAGAATATATTTGGAGGCGAGGATATTAGGAGGCAGATGCCTAAAGAAACTATGGAATTTGATGGTTTGACTGATGATTGGAAAGAGATTACAACGAGAATGGCAGGAGGAAAAAACGCAATGCGCTGCGTTACTTTTATTCCTGCTCCGCAACTACTAAACAAATTAAACAAGATGAACGACAAGCTGGAGCTGATCCAAAGGGCACTCGAATTGTATCTGGAGACGAAGCGACACGTTTTTCCACGCTTCTACTTCATATCCAATGACGATATGTTAGAAATTTTGGGCAACGCTAAAAAACCAGAAGCAGTTCAGCCGCACTTCAAGAAATTGTTCGACAATCTGAACAAATTGAAGCTGCAGAAGAACGCGATTACAATGAAATCTGAAGCGGTAGGCATGAGCTCTGAAGATGGAGAGTATATAGAGTTTACCAAGATGGTAATCATCGATGGTCAGGTAGAAAACTGGTTGAATGATGTGGAGTCGATGATGAGGTTTACTTTGAAAACAGAGTTTAAACCTTGCAGAGCAGCGCTTCGCAAAATGCTCAGTAAGAGGGATAAATGGTTATTATCTTATTGTGGACAGCTGTGCAATGCTTGCAGTCAAGTATGAAATGTTTTTAAATTATTATATTCTTGCAAATATATTACTTTTCTTAGATGCAATGGACAACTGATTGTACTCGAGCTCTGGTGCACTGCAAGCTTACGGAAAGTAAGAAACCTTTGAAGAGGTTGCGGAAAAAGCAAAATAGGATTTTGTTGAAGCTTTCGGAATTGAGCAGAAGGGAACTGCCTAAGCTGCAAAGATTGAAAGCGAATACACTGATCACCATAGAGATTCACTCCAGGGATGTTATTGATAGGATGTACAAAGCTAGTAAGTCAACATTATTAGTGTAACTGCAGTTTGTAACGCTTTCCTTGTTGAATAGTAAGCTATTATTTTTTTGTAATTTACAGATTGTATGGATACTGGTGCATTTGAATGGTTTTCTCAATTACGTTTCTATTGGGACAGAGAAATAGACGATTGCATAATTAGACAGACCAACACACATTTTCTTTATGGATACGAATACAATGGGAATTCAGGACGCTTGGTTATAACACCTCTAACGGATAGGTAAGCATAATCCAATTATTTTATTTACATATGTTATATACCAAATGTTTATACTTGCTAGGTGTTATATAACTCTGACTACCGCTTTGCACTTGTTCCGCGGTGGAAGCCCGAAAGGTCCAGCAGGTACAGGAAAAACGGAAACTGTGAAAGATTTGGGTAAAGCTATGGGAATGTGGGTGATAGTCAATAACTGCTCTGAAGGGCTGGACTTCAAGAGTATGGGTAAATGCTTTTCGGGATTAGCTCAAACCGGTGCTTGGGGATGCTTTGATGAGTTCAACAGAATCAACATTGAGGTCTTATCAGTTGTTGCACAACAGATTATGTGCATCCTAGCAGCTATTTCACAAAGAGTAAAGACTTTTGTATTCGAGGGTAAAAATCTACTATGAAGACAATCTCATTTATTTAAATTAAACTTTGAGTTTAGGAATTGAAATTAATTTAAAACTGAGCTGCGGTATTTTCATAACTATGAATCCTGGTTATGCAGGAAGAACTGAACTTCCGGATAACGTAAAGTCTATGTTCAGACCAATTTCGATGATGGTTCCTGATAGCGTTATTATTGCGGAAAATACGTTGTTCAGCGATGGGTTTCAGAACGCTCGAGTTCTTGCAAAGAAGGTAAGACTATTTTCGAAAATTAAGTATAAGGTGTAATTTGCTTTTCAAGGTATTCACTCTGTATCAATTATCAATTCGTCAATTGAGTAAACAAGACCATTACGATTTTGGTCTGAGATCGATGGTTGCGTTGCTGAGATATGCAGGTAAGAAAAGGAGACAACTGTCGCAACTTCCCGAAGAGGAAATAGTTTATCTTGCGATGAAGGATATGAATATTGCAAAGCTGACTGCTGACGATCTTCCGCTTTTCAATGGAATCATGTCTGACATCTTTCCTGGTATTAGTCTTCCATCCGTTGATTACGAAGATATGAATGCTGCAATTACGGGACACTTGAAGGAGAACGGATTGCAGTGCATTACTACAGCCATTACCAAAGTGATACAACTGTACGAAACGAAGAATTCACGACACTCGGTCATGATTTTGGGACGAACCGGTACTGCTAAAACCGTTACTTGGAAAGCTTTGCAGGGTTGCATGGGTCGACTGAAAAAGGCAGGAAAACAAGGATTTCAAGTAGTTCATGAATATCCCATCAATCCGAAGGCCTTGAATCTTGCTGAACTTTATGGGGAATATAATCTAAGCACCAACGAATGGCTCGACGGAGTTATAAGTTCCATCATGAGAATTACTTGCGCAGGTATTTAAATAGATTACATAAAGTCTCTAAAACAATCTAACATAACGTTAGAACATTTAATTTATTTTATATAACAATATATATTTGTTATAGAGGAAAGTCCTGATGAAAAATGGATTTTGTTTGATGGACCCGTTGATGCGGTGTGGATAGAAAACATGAACAGCGTTATGGATGATAACAAAGTGTTGACCCTGATTAACAGTGATCGTATAACAATGCCGGAACAGGTGTCGCTTCTATTTGAAGTTGGTGATCTTACTGTAGCTTCACCAGCTACAGTCAGCAGATGCGGTATGGTTTACAATGATTACAAGGATTGGGGATGGCAACCTTTCGTTACCTCCTGGTTACAAAAAGTCGAAAACAGAGGGAAAGATTATATTACCTTGGTAAATCATTTTGCTCATTATTTATTGAACAACAACAAAAGAATTAGAACTTAATGGTGTATTTGTCCTTCAAGTATACCGCTATTCAAGTATACCGCTAAGAATGTTATATAATCATATTTACCAATTTGTTTGTAGATGAAATATTATTTCAATTACTATTTAAATACTATCTTGGAATTTAAACGGCTGAATTGTGAAGAGACCGTCGTTACTTCTGAACTGAATTTGGTGGTTTCATTTTGCAAGTTACTTGAGATGTTTGCCATTAAAGAGAATGGCATTGATATTACGAACGAGGAGACGTTCGAAGATATGATCAAGATTTGGTTTTTATTTTGGTAAACTAAATCTTTTTTATCTTTAAATTTTGATTAATTATTTGGATTGTAGTATGATTTGGTCAGTTTGCGGAACAGTGGATGAGAACGGTCGTAGTAAGATGGATACCTTCATTAGAGAAAAAGAAGGAGTGTTTCCATTGAAGGACACTGTTTATGAGTATTATGTTGACATCAAGAATAAGTGCTTTGCTCCTTGGGAGGAGAAGCTGAACATGTCTTGGCGTTATGATGAGGGGTATTATACATTAGATCCATTTACTTTTATCACTATTATCAAAATTAATTTATATTTCTATGACTAATAAGATTTTTTATGTAGATTACCTTTTCATAAAATAGTAGTTCCGACTATCGATACAGTACGATATGAATATTTAATAAGCGCTCTTCTGGATAAAGGTTATCCAGTTTTATTAACTGGACCAGTCGGGACTGGTAAAACTTCATCTGCTCAAAGTGTCTTAAATTCAATGGATAAAGATAGATATGTTATTTTGAATATTAATATGTCCGCTCAGGTACTAAGTTCTAAATAAGTAGATTTCTTGGATTATATTTATTATTTGTAGACAACTTCTCTCAATGTTCAAGAAGCAATTGAGAGTAGAACAGAGAAGAGAACGAAAAATTCATACGCTCCGCCTGGTGGAAAGTTTATGATTACGTTTATGGACGATTTGAATATGCCAGCTAAGGAGACTTATGGATCACAACCACCTCTGGAACTATTGCGTCAGTGGATTGACTATGGCTTCTGGTATGATAGGCAGAAGCAATGGAGGAAATATATACAAGTTAGTATTTGATGTATAGTATTATTGGAGAGGTGTTGATTCGTTTCTTAGAATATGTTGGTGATGGCTGGTATGGGACCACCAGGAGGTGGAAGAAATGTGATTTCGCAGCGATTGCAGAGCAAATTCAACCTGATCAACATGACTTTTCCGGCGGAAGCTACGATATTCCGAATATTCGGAACAATGATTATGCAGCACACTTTAGATTTTATCGATGAAGTGAAATCTATAGCTAGGAACATTACGAATGCAACCATAGAACTATATGATAATGTCATTAATAAGATGCTGCCGACGCCGACTAAGATCCATTACCTGTTCAATCTCAGGGATATTTCTAAGGTGTTTCAGGGATTACTTCGCTCCCACAAAGATATAGGAAACAACAAACCTTTCATGCTCAAACTGTGGATACACGAATGCATTCGCGTTTTCTACGATCGATTAATAGATGAAAAGTGATTGTTTAAAACTTAGTTTTGAAGATGCTTTAATGCTCTTTTGATTTTTAGGGATCGGGAATGGTTTTTGAATCAATTGAATGAACAACTTGGTAGACATTTCGAGCTCACGTTCCACGCGATCTGCACTAGTCGCGAGATTCCTATGTTTGGAGAATTCATACATCCATTCAGTCTGTACGATGATTTGAATGATTTGACTGTGGTGAGGAAACACCTGGAGGTGCAGATGGAGGAGTACAACGCTAGTCCGAACGTGGTGCGAATGGATTTGGTGCTATTCAAGGATGCCATTGACCATATCTGCAGAATTGTCAGGGTCGTTTCTCAGCAACGAGGAAACATGCTTCTAGTGGGTATCGGAGGAAGCGGAAGGCAGTCGGTATCAAGGATTGCGGCGTACCTCGCCGAACTCTCGACATTCCAGATTACTGTGACACGATCATACAAAGTGGTCGAGTTTAAGGAGGATCTGAAAAAGTTGTTCTCTTTGTCAGGAGTCGATGGAAAAGCGACTTCATTTCTTTTCAACGATACGCAAGTCACGGACGAAGGTTTCTTAGAGATACTCAACAACTTATTGAGCACCGGCGAAGTTGCCAATCTCTATAAAGCGGATGAATTTGAAGAAGTTTGTTTATTTACAATTGTATATTCTATATACTAAATCTCTTATAATTTCTTCTATTAGATCAAATCAAAGCTGTATAGGGCAGCCGTAAAGGCGGGAGTTGTCCAGACGAACGAAGGTTACTACAATTTTCTGATTCAGAGAATCCGTACCAATCTGCACATCATCCTCTGCATGAGTCCAATCGGCGAAGCCTTTCGAAACAGATTAAGGCAATATCCAGGATTGATAAATTGTACCACCATCGATTGGTTCTGCGATTGGCCGGTTGCGGCCCTTTTGGAAGTTGCCCATAAGTATATAGCTGATGTTAATTTCGTGGAAAGCATAACAGGACAAGATCAGGTATTTCACTCTTAATAAATTTAATAATATGCATATTGTGTCTATTTTAAATCCAATAAAAGCATTTTTATTTAAGAAATATATATATTTATTAGGAGAAACATCGTGATTCGTTGGTGTTTTCGACGCAGGATAGACTGCTGCAGGCAGTGGCTACAATTTTCGCAACAATTCATGCTTCCGTTGGTAAGTATGCGAAGACGATGGCTTTAGAACTGAAGAGGCACTGTTACGTAACGCCAGTAAATTACATCGAGCTAGTCGGCGGATTTAAATTGTATTATGACTTTCATAAACTGAATGAAAATAATTTAACATTTGATTTATATTAGAATGCTTGATCACAAACGCAAGGAGACTGCTTCAGAGGCAAACAAACTGCGAAACGGTTTGTGGAAGATCGAGGATTGTAGAATCAAGGTGGAGACGATGTCGGCCGAATTGGCCGATGCTCAAATCCAGGTGAACCAGTACCAGGAAGAGTGCGAGCAGTATATGGTCATCATTGTGCAACAGCAAAAGGAAGCCGATGAACAGGCTAAAGAAGTGGAGTTGACGAGGGTAAAGATCTCGGAGGAGGAGGTTGTATGCAAAAAACTCGCGGATGTAGCCCAAGCAGATCTTGACCAGGCAATGCCTGCTCTGGAGGAAGCAATAAGAGCTTTGGATTCGCTCAATAAGAAAGATATCAGCGAGATGAAATCCTACTCGAAGCCTCCTCAGAAGGTGGAGATGGTCATGGAAGCAGTCATGATCTTGAAGCAACTGGAGCCTACATGGACTGAGGCCAAGAGGCAACTAGGAGAGCAAAAGTTCTTGGATGATTTACGAGAATTTGATAAGAATCACATAAGCGAAAAGACCTTGAAGAAAATCAACGTGTACACAACTAATGATGAGTTTGTACCGGATAAAATTGGAGTGGTGTCTTTGGCTGCTAAATCTCTTTGCATGTGGGTGATTGCAATAGAGAAATATGCAAAAGTTTGGAAGTATGTTGCACCTAAGCAGGCCAAGTTGGATGATGCCAAAGCATCTCTTGCAGAAAAACAGAGGCTTCTGGCGGAAGCTCAAGCTAAACTCGATGAGTTGCAGAGAAAATTGGAGGAACTACAAGCCGCTTACGAGGATAAAGTTAAGTTGAAGGAGGAGTTAAATAAGAAGGCTGAATTGTTGCGCATTAAGCTGGAAAGGGCGTCAATGTTGGTGGAAAATCTCGGAGGAGAGAAGATTCGTTGGGAAAATACCGTTGAGCATTTAGACACAATATTCGAGTGGTTACCAGGGGATTGTTTATTGGGTACAGCATTCATCTCCTATTTGGGACCATTCGTGTCGAATTATCGAGACAGCATGATCAAGTACTGGATTGATCAAGTAACAAACCAAACCAAAATCAAACATTATTATTAACAATTATTATTTAACAGATTAAAGAATTGGATATTCCTTCTAATCCAGATTTTGAAATCATCAAATTCCTAACTGATCCCACCAGTATTCGAGAGTGGATCATTCAAGGTTTACCATCGGATGATTTTAGTACTGAAAACGGTATAATCGTCGTCCGAGGTACTCGCTGGCCTTTGGTTATAGATCCACAGTGCCAGGCGCAGAAATGGATAAAAGCTATGGAAATGGTCAACGAACTAAGGGTATTCAATACACAGATTGAAGAAAAATTGATATAACACGCAATTTCTTTTAAGGTTATTGATTTTGGTATGCCAGATTTTATGAAGATCGTGGAGCAAGCGGTACAACTAGGTAGACCGGTGCTTCTTCAGAACATTAGTGAAACCATGGATCCATCGTTAAATCCTATTTTGGATAAGGCCGTGATAAAACAGGGCGGAATGATGATGATCAAACTGGACGATCGAATGGTATCGTACGATGAACATTTCCGATTTTTCATTACAACGAAATTGAACAATCCTCATTATCCTCCGGAAATTTCTACAAAGACTACCTTGGTGAATTTCGCTATAAAACAAAAAGGTTTAGAAGCTCAATTACTTGGTATAATTGTGCGAAAGGAAAAACCACAGTTGGAGGAGCAGAAAGATCAAATGGTTACTACCATTGCTAAGGGAAAGAGAACGTTGATTGAGTTGGAAAATGAATTGTTGAGATTGCTGAACGAGACTCGAGGATCTTTATTAGAGGATGCAGATTTGTTCAATACATTGCAAATATCCAAGCAAACATCGATCAGTGTGCAAAAGAGTTTAGAGATTTCGGAGCAAACTGAAGTGGAAATTGACGCAGCCAGAGAAGGTTACAGATCGTGCGCTGAAAGAGCTTCAATTCTCTTCTTTGTTCTGAACGATATGGGACAAATTGATCCCATGTACCAATTCGCTTTAGATGCCTACATATTCTTGTTTACTCAATCCATAGATCGTAGCACGAAGTCGCAGATCTTGGATGAGAGGATCGAAATTTTGAACGAGTTTCATACCTACGCTGTTTACAAAAATACTTGTAGGGCGATTTTCGAGCGGCATAAGTTATTGTTCTCTTTCCACATGTGCATAAAAATTTTGGAAGGGCAAGGCAAAATTATATCTGCGGAATACAACTTCTTGCTCAAAGGCGGTGTCGTTTTGGATAGAGAGAATCAAGTGGATAATCCTTGTCCTTGGATGGATGGTACCTCTTGGGATAATATTACGGAATTGGATAAAGTTGGAGGTTTCCATGGGGTTGTGACTACTTTCGAGCAATTTCCAAGGGACTGGTACCAATGGTACATACACACCGAACCGGAAACACAACCTTTGTTAGGTGAATGGGAGGAGATTTGCAGTGAATTCCAAAAACTATTGTTTGTTCGTTCTTTAAGAATGGATCGCATTTCATTTTGCATAACTACTTTCATTGTTAATCAACTGGGTAGTAGATTCGTAGAGCCTCCTGTGCTGGATGTTAAGCAAGTTTTGCAAGAATCCATTGCTCAAACACCGCTCATTTTTGTGTTATCGCCTGGCGTGGATCCGACTAATTCTTTGGTTCAATTGGCTGAAACATCTAAGATGACTTCGCGTTTTCACGCTTTGAGTTTGGGACAAGGGCAGGCTCCAATTGCTACCAGGATGTTAGCCACCGGTGCCAAAGAGGGAAATTGGGTGTTCTTAGCCAATTGCCATTTATCTCTGAGCTGGATGCCCAAGTTGGATAAAATCGTGGAAACTCTGCAAATTGGTAAAGTGAATCCCAAGTTTCGTTTATGGTTAAGCTCCAGTCCTCATCCGGATTTTCCCATATCAATTTTACAAGCTGCGATCAAAATGACCACAGAACCACCTAGAGTAAATGCTCTTCCTAAAAAAATAATTTACATTTATTTAATTGTTTTTCTTTAAGGGTATTAAAGCAAATTTGAAGCGTCTCTATCAGATAGTAACAGAGGAACAATTCAATCTGTGCCACAGCAAGGAGAAGTACAAGAAATTACTCTTCTCGCTGTGCTTTTTCCACTCGGTGCTGTTGGAGAGGAAGAAGTTCCAGGAGCTTGGTTGGAATGTGGTGTACAGTTTCAATGATTCCGATTTTGAGGTGTCCGAAAATTTGCTGACAATTTACTTGGATGAATACCAGACTATAACTCCTTGGGATGCGCTGAAGTATTTGATTGCTGGGGTGAACTACGGTGGTCACGTAACCGACGATTGGGATCGAAGGGTCCTCCTGACTTACATAAACCATTATTTCTGCGAAGATGCTCTGAACACCCCACTATACAGACTATCCTCGCTCGGAACCTACTACATACCACGCGACGGATCGCTGCAATCCTATCAAGATTACATAACACTTCTGCCCAACGTGGATAGACCAGAGGCTTTTGGGCAGCATCCAAACGCCGATATAACATCTCTGATCTCAGAGACGAGATCTCTATTCGGAACTCTAATGTCTCTACAAGTTCAGGCATCTGGAAGTGAAGAAGAAAGTAAAGAAGAAAAGGTTAATATATACTCATAGGTTTACACATCTACAAAAACTCAATAATTATAAACTTTATAGGTTTCTCAATTGGCGTCGGATGTTTTGTCCAAAATACCTGAACCAATTGATTACGAGAACACCGAGAAATTGATGGGACCTATGAAATCACCATTGGATGTCGTATTGCTGCAAGAAATTTCTAGGTAAGCTAATATAAAATATTTTTTTTATTTTTGAATATATTTTTATGTTTTCATGAAGGTACAATGTTTTGTTAATACAAATTCGAATATCTCTGGACGAACTTCAAAAGGGAATCAAAGGGTTAGTTGTTATGTCTACGGAGCTTGAGGAAATATTTACTTGCTTCTACGATGGTCGAGTGCCTTCATCGTGGCTGAAAGGTACATCATGATTGTTGTTTTAAACTAATATTACATATGACTTCTTACCATTAGCTTATCCATCGCTGAAGCTGCTAGGTTCATGGACCAGAGATCTAATACGAAGAATTGATCATTTCTCTACATGGGCTGAGACCACTCATCCTCCGCTGCTCTTCTGGTTGGCATCTTATACTTTTCCCACCGGTTTCTTAACTGCAGTGCTACAGGTAAGTGCACCAAATATATAAAATGCTCATAATTTAATTCGCAATCATAAAGACGACCGCCCGAATGATGGAAGTGCCCATCGATACTCTGAACTGGGAATTCACAGTTTTGACTACCGATGATAATGCTGTGCAACTTAGACCAGACGTCGGTGTCTACGTGCGAGGCTTATTCTTAGAAGGCGCCGGATGGGACAAGAAGAATTCTTGTCTTATCGAGCCGCAGCCAATGCAATTGGTCTGTCCGATGCCATTGATACACTTCAAACCTATCGAACAGCTCAAAAAGAAAACCAAAGGTATTTAAAATTTATTAAACGAAACAATTTTAATTTTAAAATCAGTGAATTTATTTTACCATTGAAAATGTAGATTATTTTTAAATTAATATATATTTTATTTAGGATTGTATTCAAGTCCTTGCTACTATTACCCAATCAGAACCGGTACTCAAGGATGGCCTTCATTTGTGGTTGCTGTGGATCTGAAGAGCGGAGTGGAACACTCCGATTTTTGGGTAAAGAGGGGAACAGCCCTTCTGCTAAGTTTATCAACTTAATTTGATTGGACGTTCATAAGTAATTTGTACATCAATATGCATATTTTAATAACTTTGCGTTTGCGTTGCTTTGCGTTGATGTTGGTCAGGTAATAAAACATTAAACCATAACGCCGTGGGATCGCGTGTGATTTCATTTGAGGTGTTTCAATATCAGTCTTTTTTATTATCAGTTTGTCTTGCGCTCTTATTATGGCAGCACGCGAACTAGCAGCTGTCCCATAAATGGCTAAAAAATTAATAACCTCTCTATCAATCGGCGAATCCAGCAAGAGAATACTGCCTCCTATAAATCGGAAAAGCATGGGGAGGTCGGAGGAAAACGGTAAAGCAGGGAAACTGAGCGGCGTTTTGTCCAATTCCAGCGATGAGGCCGGTATGTATCTGAGGAGGAAGACGTACGTGGTTTTGGAGCCCATCGTCTGCAAAGGTCCTTCCGATGAGGACCATCGTTCCGGCTCCAATCAGAGCTCGGATTCGCAGGGTTCGCGAAAGAGGATGAAAACTAGGAAAGCTGTTAGCAAGGATTTGAAGACGCTGGATCAGTTGTTCAAGAATTTACGGCTTTCTTATATGGCCGAATTTCAACTACTGTCCAACAATAGAAGCAATCAATGGACTTACTAAATAATAGATGAGTTATTAATATTGCACGTGGGCATCTATTTTTTAGAGCGATATATGGGTATTATCGAGTGTTACAACATATTTGTACTTCTATAATATCGACTTTAGAAAAAAAAATGGTAGTGGTAAAATCGGTATGAAATTATATATCTTAATTTGTGTTATTTTCTATTCAAATTTACTAGTTCTTCTATTTCAGTTCGCATATCAATTATGTTTATAACATGTTTTCCATAAAGTTATATTTCAATTAATATTATATAATTCATTATTAATTTTATCTAAAGTTAATTTACACTTTATGATTAAATATTATCTTTAGTTACAAGTCAGAATTTGATTTAGATTAATTCTTTAGGTCGTCTCCTTTTCAATCCTTTTTACTGTATAGAAGTTACAACATTTATAGACTTAATTACATTTTATCGTGATTAAGCAGAAAGGTGCAGGTAAAAAAAGATCAGGTATTTTCGAATGGAGACGTGGAAGAGAAAGTGAGGACGAGAAGCAGATTGCACCGTAAAGAGGAAGTGACTACTTAAGAACCAATGTTTACTACATTCGATACTGATCTACAAATGAAGTGATAATAGTTACCAGTCTTTTGCTGAATAGTTTCTTATCTCATCCACTTCAAAAAATAGATAGTGATATTGATTGAAAAGAAACATATTATAGTATAAGAAGCATTAAGTAATTCAATGAAAATAATTTAGTAACTTTTTCTTTCACGAAATTTATTTTTTCAAATTCTTTAAATGAAAATATTTCAATAGAATTGAAAGTTTTATGTCTTTTTACTGATTGGATCCAAAAGGTCAACGATTTTGAAATCGACTAGTAAAAATAATTTTATTCTATTGCTTTGGAAAACCAATCATTTTCTGGAGATTTATTAGTTTTGACTAATCCGACTATGACTGTATACAAATTTTCTTAAATTTATAAACATTTTTAGAAGTAAAATATAATTTTATAAATTGTTAAATTAATAATTTGTAATTAATTTATATATTCGTTACAAACAAAAAAACTTCTTTTGGGTTACTTAAATTAATATTCAATGAGCATCCAACGTCGCTGTAAATTTCCATTCACTGAAGGTTAAATACCTTAAGTATTATTTACTAGAATGTAATTACTGTTTATATTTTTAAATAATTTAAACACTATTACACAATTTTCATAAATGTTTACTTTTCTAAGCTTTGTGTTAGTGTTGTGGATACGAGTATTTAGGATGTGGTTAAAATGAGTGATGTGGATAAGAAAATTTCGTTTATTCATATAAAATTTATTTCCATTTTCACTGAAAACACAAGAAAGTTCATTTACAATATAATAAAGTAATAAAAGTAGAATATTTATATTTTTCTTGATTTCTTTTTGCAATTATTGCCAATATCTTTTTTAATATATATATATTAAACATCAATATAATCCGACAACCGGAGTCAAATAATTCAAACATATGATACAGTTATTAAATTCAAAAGAAACAAAGAAAATACAGAAAAAACTGACAATTTCAACATTCTTCATCAGTTTTTATTTCACACACATTAATATAACATATATACTTTTCTAAACGAAAAAAAAAAAGAGAAAGAAATCTTAAATCTAAATAACGTTCGTCTTTTCTTCTATGATTTTGCGATGAAAGTGCTATGCGTTATGAACATATATAATATTTATCACTTTCAACATTTAATCCAGGTTACGAATTCTCATTTATATATATAAAATATCTTTTTAAGACCAGTTTCTTTGCAAAACACGATTATTCGTAAACATTGTAACCGCTTCGAATTAAAATATTTCGCAAATCATCAGCTTACATGTAAAAAAATAATGATAGGGAGCATAAAATACATGTCCTTATAAATAAACATTAAAAAAATATTAATTTGAGGAGTAAATCGATGATGTTGATGATGATGGACGATTTACATGATTGAGCACCACTTCTTGTCGTGCTGGTGTGGCGTCGCTGTGTGGATGGGATTTTCGATCTTACTCAAGTCAGCGTCTTCTAGGATGTCCTGCTTCCTGTAACCAGTCAACTTTGGTGTGCTCGCTGAAACCTCACCCGGCGTGAATTTACTTTTGATCTTACTAATGGGGCTCGAGATGTACGACATGAATCCGGGATTCGATTCGGCGATTTTGAATCTTTTGGCGCCGTCCGGCGAATCGCTGCGGCGCGTCTTGCGCTTGGATCCCGTCAGCTTCTCAACCGAAGATCTGCTGGTTGTGGGGGCGGTGGCAGCGATTTCACTGCTGATATGAACTGCGGGTTGAGGTGGGGCCGGGGCCGGCATTGGCGGAACGTACTCGTATTTCTCCGCTTTCGACTTGAGCAACGATCTCCTGTAATCGCCTGTAGGTCTGATAGCCCTTCTCGCGGACATTCTGCGTATTGTCTCCACGACGCTCAAATCCTTCGCCGTGTTCAGGAAACTGTTCTCATCTGGAATTGTGAGGTCGATCTCTCGGGTCTGGTCACCTCCGACGTTAACATGCATGCTCGTTTCCGACTCAAAAGACTCGTTGGTGTCGGTCAGATCGATGTTAACGATCGTATCGGACTGGTCGTCCATCGTCTTCTGGGATGAGGAGGATCCCGAGGTGGATTCCTGGCTATCCGTTGACTCTGGCGTGTCCAGCAATTCCGAAGGCGTTTTGTCCGAGTCTTTGTCGTCACCATTCTGGTCAATCACTGATTTCGGGGTCTTTGGTGTGGGGATGTTGCGGGTCTGCGAACGCCTGGTCCTGCAGCGAGACAACACCGGAGAACCTTTGCGCGATTCCGAATCTGAGGCCTCGTCAAACTGCAGCTCAGGATCAACCTCCTCCGTATCGACGATCAAAGGCTCCATTTCGATATCCTCGCTGATATCCTGTGATGCTTCTTCCGGCGTTGCAGGCACTTCAGTTGCTGTGGCAACTACCTCCTCCTCCTTTTCACTTCCACCATTCACATCATCAATCTTCTCATCCTTTTCATTGTCACACTCCACAACCACCACTTCATCTTCTGCAGGTTTAATCACTTCTTCCTCCTCAGGTTTAATTATTTCGTCAGTAGCATTAACCTCTTGCTCTGTCTCCTCTTCTACTTCAACTTCCAAATTTACCTTTTGTGGAGATTTTTTAATATTCAGTGGAGTGTTTGAGCGGCTCCTAGTTTTCATCCTGTCCTCCTCCTTGACGCCATTCTCGTTCTCGAAACCCTTCAGATCATCATCCTCAGGTTTACTCTCCACCTTCTTCATGACTGGCGCCTTGAATTCCTCATCCTCAGTCCTCCTGCGAGAGCGTTTCCCATTCTTAGCACTCATTGCACCCCTCTAGTTGGTCTATCTAAAACAAGAGCAGAGTAAAATACTGAACTCCAACTGAGTAGTTTCAGGGCGCAGCTTGGGGTCCTTTTTAACGAAACCCGCCAAGCATGACGTACATCGATGCTTCAATATTTGAAGCGTGAAGCGATTAGCATTTGTTTGTAAACATTATCGAGCGAGTAACAATAGCGACAGGAACAAGTCAAATTGTAATCGAATATTTGTTTACAAGGTTGAGAGAACATTTAAAAACTAGTTTGTTGTTATAAAAATAACGGACTTTTTAAGGAGCGAATCGGATCGGAACCTTGAAACTCTTCTTCTTCACGCGCTCGTCAATCGATCGAAACCAAACGCAAAATTACTCACATTTCAGTGCAAATTTCTGCTCTTCCTTTCTGACCGGAACTCACCGATATATAAACAATGCAACTTTAGGTTTTTGACCGGCACAGGCGAAGCGTCATGTGTAATCACAAGATGGTAGAGGTGTTTATCCCGGACAAACGATACCAACGTGAAGACGCAAAATGTACCGTTCCAGAAAGGCCGAATCAATTTAAAAGTTCATTCAATTATTCAATTAACGTCGCATTCCCAGAATCCTAACGTTTACTTTCTATCCTAGACACGCTATTCACTAAACTCGATTCATTGTGTTATCTTGTAAGAATTTTCAAAATATGACCTAATTGAAAATATTGATAAGCTATGATAACAATACGATTAGATTAATTTAAATTAATTGTATAAAAATACAATTTGAATTGTATAAGTAATCACATTAATAACATCATTCCTATACTTTCAGTTATGCAACAACAATAGAAGATGAAGAATTATGTTGAATCATTTGAACTATTTTTTCTCTTCAAATACATTTCAATATATTCAAACTACTTATTATAAAATGATACGAGGAATAAATTACATAAATTTAACGATAAACATATTTCATACATTTATTATTAAAAGCAATTCATAAAATACATTATTTAATATTTAAATATAATTGGCTTCAATTTTGATTTATTTGAACTACTTTTGCGCTCCTCAACTTTTTAAAAATAATTTCAAAAAAAGTACATTTTAACCCAAACGTATTTATTAATTATTTTAAACTTTCTTACATTTGGATTTAAATTTTTTGGTTTAATAAAACGTAAAAAGGATGCAACAATAAATAGGAAAATTATGAACAGACCATAATTTTAAAATATTGTTATATAAGTTATTTTGTGAAAAAAAAATCATATTGTTTCCAAAAAATTAGGGCTTTTTAGCATTTCTTCTAGCAATGTACTTTTCCACATGGTGTGTAGCAATTTTGTGCAAGACTGAATGAGCTCTTATTTTTCGAGAGACCAACAATCTGTGATAACAACGCAAAAGAGATAAATCCGTTTCCTCCGGCTCCAAAAATGACTCAATAGGTAAAACCATCTGCAAAAAATAACACGTATTTAATATAATATTTCTAAAAGTATGACTTTTAAACTTACATCTTTTTCAGTGAGATTGAACACTTGCACGACTCCGGCGTATTCCGACCACACGGTTTTTCTGTATTTGAGATTGTGCTTTTGGGCGAGAGGAATCAATATGAAATTATCGAAAAGTGCGTCGCCGTAGTTGACGCCCTGGTACTGCTCCAAGAGTTGAGTAAAGAAGTCTTGGAAGTTGCTCAGACCCTGAATGGTTCTTTCGAAGTTCAGTTTATCGCCGGTCTTGAGCACGGATTTCAGACAGAGCCCGAGAAGATTGTTCAAATCTGGTAACAGAAACAAACCGTCGTTGCACAAGAAGGTGCAGGCAAGTCTACAAAAGCGATCGGTGGTATCGATCAAATTGGCCAAACTAGGAAAATACGTCTCGTAGATGTAAATCCACCTCAGGCAATTAACGATAATGCGGAGCTGAATATCTTCAGTCATGGTATTATATCTCTCCTGATGATTCGAGTATAGTATAATGATCGGGCTGTAGATCCAATCGATCGGAAGAGGATTTCCAATCTTAACATCAACCGATTGCCCCAACGGATTCATTTCCACCTGAAAACGATTACATAGAAACAAATTGATATGTTTACTTAAAGAAAATACCCTTTTCAGGCCCAAAACGTTCATGTAAACGGAAAAGATATCATCGATGTTATCCAGCGCAGTTTTCAGCGTTTCCTTGCTAGTGTCTTCCGCATCCTCAATGCTCAATCCGTCGAGGAAAACATCCGGTGGATAGAAATTCGGCGAGAAGATGGCTTCCTTTATCACGAACTCCAAATCCGGTTTTTGCTCTTCGCTGTAAACGCTCAAAGTCTTCATCGCTATTTCGTAGAACAATCTTGTGTCTATACTGCTCCGCACTTCGATTGCCATCTTCAGAACGCTCATGAGAAGACCGCTCTCCACTCTGGTATACCAATTACTCGTCAAGTAATACTTTTTCGCATTCTGCACTTGCCTCAAGTAAATCATTATATTATCATTTAATAGAAATTTGATCATCAACTGAAAGATAAAAAATAATATTAAATGTACTTCAATTAAAATAATTAATATTTGTTCTTGTACCTGTCTATTTTTGGTATTTTCGATGAAATTTGCGAATACCCGAATGAAGGGAATGCAGCTGTTCGTTTTAAGGACGGGAACGATGTGGTCGGAGGAATTCCAAACCGGAGCCTCCGTGTAATTGAAATTAGCACTGCATTTGTGCGTCTCGTAGTTATTTAACAAGTTCGATCCTGATCTGAAAACCATTCGCAATTAAATTCAAAGTTACCACTACCAGTTGTCGAATAATCACGTAATATCCTTGGTGAGAACATCGAATCCGTGCGAATCTATCATCTTTTCGGCAAGTTTTTGAAGCAAATTCATCTCATCACCGGATGAGATGAAATTGGTCATGGCCACGAAAAGACTGGACACTATTTGCAATTTTCCGCACTGTAAATTAACCGTTTATAAATGTACTTCTAGTCTTTGGTAACTTAAAAATACCGTGAATTGCTGCATCGTCATAAACTGCGCCAACCATTTCTTTATGCCCTGATCGAGCAGCAATTTATAAAAAATTGTAGTAGCGTCGAAATCATGCTTGACGACCTCCGATATGAGAATGAGCAGAGCCGAAAGATGTGCTTGAACCGTGTAAGAAGACGTTAAATCGGTGTTCTTCAGATGGTAATCAAAAAGTCTCCAAAATACGTGCTGAAATTCCCTAAATTTATTTAAAAATTAAATTTATAAATAAAATAATTTAAAATGTTCTTACTTGAATCTGTCTATGGTTAAGCCGTAACGCGCGAAGCTTGACCACAATCGGAAAGCTTCGATTTGTAGCTTCATTCCGGTTGCGTTAACAGGAATTGATTCATCTAATATATAAGATATTAAAGAATCCACAAGTTTGTACCTGAAATTAGAGATAATAATTAATGCATTAATTAAAATTATTAAAATAAACGCACTTTTTAATCATTTCCATTGCGATTGTACTGCTCCTTGCGCTCAAGACTCTAAGAAATTTCAGAGCGTGCATCGTGGGTGCTTCATATGACTGCGTTAGATGGTCTGAAAGTTTTTTTTTAACTTGAATAGTAAAAAGTTTCGTAGATTTCCAATGACCGATTTACTCTTATTCGTGATGTCCGGAGCGAAATTCTTTATGACGCTTTGCAAAAGACCTTCGCATTTGTAGATTTGCATCATGACGAAATTGGAATCCCTCGCTAATCTGGTCAGTATTTCCAGGCAATAAATCACCGTTTCCAAGCAAGGTTTTACAATGTTTAAAATATACCTGCAAGAAAATATTTTTTTTTTATATAACAATTCTATAAAGTGCTTTCTTTTAATACTTTACCTAATCCTAATTAAAATATCAGATCTCGTGAGACTTTTGACGAGATTTGTTTCGACCAGCTGCTGATCGTTGATGGTTTTATCATCATATTTTTCTTTGTTATCGATGGCCAGGATAGGTTGGATGATGCCCATACCGAAACTCCACAGATTATCCAAACAGGTTTCATCTATCGAATGGTAGAAGAGATTTCGCATGGCTTTGGTGCTGGCATTCAAAACGGCAGGAGTATTATCGTCCAAAGAGAATCTCAAGACGAAAAACGTTTGCTCGACCGGTATTTCTATCACATCGTCGTAGATTCCGGTCGCTTGAAGACTCAGGATGTTTGCAATCGTGTTCAGAGCGATGATTTTCTGCTGGATAACGCTGGACCTGCAACGAGACCATCCAGAACTTAGCAATTAATTAATTATTAGCGAAAAAATCACCTAGACAATTGGAATAATTCCTGCAGAGTGTAACCAGGTCTTCCCGGTTCTTCTCCGTGATGGTACAACGCGCGATTGCTTTCAGTTATAGCATCATTGGTAAACGGCTGCAACCATCCTTCGAAATCGAATCTATGTACAAAACAAAACGTTGAATTTAACTACATTTGAATTAAAGCAAAAATTATTACCGGGCTTCGTATTGGGAATCTTTTGTGATTCTTGGAATATCGACGTTCTGTAACCAAGCGAGCTTATTGGTTTCCAGCACATCAAAGTTCAACCATTTGTCTGATTCCGGATGATCCAGAATCTCCTTCGTGCTCTGCAGATCCTCGAGCATTAAACTTTCTATTGCTTTATTCTGCACGGCAATGCTCGGCTGCCGCGTTTCAACAGTTTCCCTCGTATGGAACCTCTTCGATTTAAGAAACGCCAATATCCCCGGATCCATCGTAGACATAAGCTTCTTCCTCTCCTCCATAATCTCCTCCCCCGACATTCGACTCAGCAAATCCAAGTTTTCTTTATGAATCTGCTCCTTATCAATACTGCCAGACTCAGGTTGAGTCATCACAATCTCTCTTTTATTCAGCTCACAATCCATTGCCTTCGATGTTGTAGCTTTCTTCATCCTCATTTGTTGTGCAAACAGACTTCCACCACCTGATGACACTGTAATCTAATCATAATCATAAACAATGCACACAACAATAAATTCAGCGTACTTCACGTCTCTTGGCCTGCGGAAATCCTAGTGGATGACCATTGTATTTGGAGATTGGGGGACTCTGAAAAGGCTTTTTCTTTCTTTCAACAATATCCCCCACATTGAAATTCTTTGGGATATTCATGAAGACATTACCCAACCGCTCTGGGGTCTCCTCCGCAGCTTCATCAGGAGTTTCCACTTCCATTGCTTCTACAAATGAAACAATTTAGTCCATACAGTTTATATACTGTAACCTAGAAATATACCTTGTTTTGGGGATGTAGATACTACAGTTGCTGCTAATTTTATCTTTTTTGCTGCTTTATCTTTGTAGAATTGTTCCTGCAGCTTCAGAAGATCTTCCTCATCTTCACCAGGCTTCGGATGTTGATACATTTTTATTAAAGTAGTTTAAATCTAAGTGTAAATAACAGACCAAATCTTATAAAAAATTTGTTGTCATCGAATTCTTCAGCAGCTCCTAAGAGGTCGCCACAAGTAGCGTTAAAAAATTTAAATTTTAATTTCAAAAAAATTTAAAAACTCTTAAGATGGCGCCACAAGTAACGTCAAATAATTTAAATTTTGATTAAAAATTTCAAATAAGTTTTATATCCAAATTTCATTAAGAAATAAATTTTCTTTGCAAGAAATTGGTTGAATAATTCCTAATATTTATATAATATCAATTCTCAAGTAATTTTATTTTAAATCTTAGTTGAATTACTTTTTAGTCCTTCAAATATTAAAAATTGTCAGTGCAAAATTTTGTTACAATTTGTAACTGAAAATGTAAAGATTAGGAAAACAGAGTTTGAAGCAAGTGAAACAGAATCGAGTAGTAAATAATTTCATTATTTTTAATATAAAAACAAGAAATTTAGTTTATTTAGAAAATAGTCGATGTTCATACTTTATTGTACAAGATTTTCGTTCTCTCTTTTTCGAAGGTACTTTCGTTTTCAGCGACTTTCAAAAATGAAACATAAAAAGATAATTGCTTAGAGTTTCAGCAATTTCCATCCATTTATTTTCGGGGTTCCAAAAGAAAAGAAAATAAGATAAAAATATATATATATAGACTAAAATTAAGGAACAAACTTATAGAATACATTAACAAATTGAACGAATACACAGTGGATCGTAAATAAGACGATTGAACGATTTTCGGTTTTATTTCGCCAATAACGATTATCATCACAAAATTAAGAAAGAAAAGAAAACCATCGAATGAATATTGTAACATAATTTTTATTATTTTTTTTTCATTTGATATATAATATACTTTTATTTTTTAAATAAAGAATAGGTTTTTCCAACACTCTTCATCATCATAATCATCGTATTTTGCTTTTCGTTCATTATTATATATTTTTTTTCATTTCAATATTTTACAAAAACAAAAATATATATGACACAAACTTAAAGACTATCTACAAATTAGTGACAAGGTCCCTTATCACAAAAAAAAAATGCGCGGTGGACGAGGCCGAAATCGGACGACGATCGCGCCAAAAAAATAAAGAAGAACTGAAATCGCATCGCTACGAAACGAATGAATTGTTGGGGGGTTGAAAAAGAAAAAGGCGATCGTTGCCAGGGTTGCGTCCACGGCCCACCCGCATAATCATCATAATTACTTTTTTGTTTTTCCTTCCATTCCTTTAAAATAAAAGTTACACGAATATATGATAGTACTTCCATCTGAACGAAGTCAATATCATACAGAAAATTGTCGATAAGGACTTTATCACAGCCAAAAAATGTCTCATTTACATGGTATCATTAAATATATTTATATATATAAATATAAGTGTGTGTGTGTTGTTGTTGTTGTTTATTAATATATGCTCCTCCATCGTCGTTACAACAAGCGGTTCAAATTTGCATTGGAGAGAAGATAAAGAAAAGAAAACAAAACAAAAAATAGGAGACAAACTGCAAAAAAGAAAAAAATAAAATAAACAAGCAAACGTGAACAATAAAATATTTCCATCATCGGAAGAGAAAATGATATAGAATCTCGTTTAAAAATTTCAGTTTTCAATCGGACACGAATTTCACTCCCTTCACTTTTCTGTATACCTATATTTTGTCCCCAGTTTTCATTTTTGAACATTCTTCGTTTCTTCCAGCGAAAAACAAACAAATTTCCGCCCCCACTAACAATATATAACTCGTTCTCTACACAGTTAATATATATATAGCATTATTAAAAATAGTAATAGTAATATAGTTTATATAATCAGTGGAAGTAAAATCTATCATATGCTACAGGTCACCACCATCAAATTGACACAAATATCCTCCTTTACGTTCCTCCCTCGACGCAGCTCTAATTATCTTTCTTTTCGAATAACAAATAAAAGAAAAAACAATAATAATAATAGACAACATTCAACAACTTTTGCTTTTTCACCTTTTCTTTTTTTTTTTTTGATATTTGTACAAATATTTACATTTACATAACTACGATTAACTTTATTAACTCCATCGCAACGAAGAAACGCACCTACTGATATTTATATTTTTATATTTTTTTCCATAAAAAAAACATCATCATCATTACTTGCGAAAAATGTAAGAAAAACTAATTGATTTTTGTACCACGCGAAATGTGATGTACTTCTTTTCGTCGACGAAAGCGATATAAACATTTTCAAAAAAAAAAACAAGGCCGTATTGTCCGATTTTTCGTTTCCTCGAGCTGCAACAAATTTTCTCAGCTCTTATCATTTTCTAAACTGAAATTTTTTCACGGAGGGAGAGGCGCTGCCTAAGACGACGATAGCAAGAGATTCGAACTTCTACAAACATCTCAAAATTTTCTCAATAAATTATATTCGACTGCTTTTCTAAAACGGATGACGATTTTATGATTGTTGGTGTCTTTTTTTTTGTGTGTGAGAGTGTCCTCTTTAAATTCGGGGTGGAAAGAACGTTGTGAAGGTGTATTTTTAGAGGGTGACCGTAGTAGGATGGATATTTCGTTATTGGTAAAACAATTATTCCTTTTGCTTTGTTTCGGGGTGTGTTAACTAGGTAATACTTCTGACTCGCAACTAGGTGTGAGTGATGTCGAGTATCGTGGAGTCTTTCCTCCTGTTAAAACTGGAATCGGCCGAGGTGTGCATGGTGTTGAAGGATAGGGAACCGTAGAGGCCGGCGCCGGACATTGCCGGGATCTCTCGAGCCTTCAGATTGATTTTCTCGGTCGACGGCGTCTGAGACTGCTGCTTCTCAGAATCCCTGCTCATGTTGCTACCAATGCTTCCATCGCCCTCGGCGAAGACCGTGCTCGGAGGAACCACCAGTCTGACCTCCTCCAAACGCGCATTTCCAAGGATGTACTTGAAGAACTCGTACGTCGACCAGCAGATCGCTGTTGCAGGCATCTGGTACATGACGCGCGCCTGCATTCCCCTGAAGAAGCCGGCCACACCACCCAACCTAAAATCAAAAAATATTCATAGTGAACATTACTTCCTCAAGTACCAAGAATATTTTAATAATTACATAATACATCTGAGATTTAGAGATTGCTCTAATTAAAACAAATAGTTACGTGTAATTTGCTCCTGTCAACACTGTAATATTTAGCTTTCGAAAATAGATATTAAATTTTCAAATTCAATCATGGAAAATGCACTAAAATATTACAAAATAACAGTAAATGAAAAAGCGATGAAAGATATCGAAAATATTGAAGATTATTTTTGGTCTATTGGTTAAAAATCACATTCTAATGGATTGATAATTTTGATAAAACATCAGTTCTGAATATATCCATAATGGACTTCTAAGAATCGAAAGAGAAAGCAGATATTTCAGCTAAAACTATTGTTCTTCCTTCAGTACTTTTACTATTTAAAAATTATAATACAATACTTAAAAACATAGAAAATCTTGTAGGAATTATTAAAAAAATATAATCAACTGAAAAACTACAAAAGATTTAACTCTAATAGATTGTTTGAAAAATGCATGATATCCTTACCTATAGACTGTTTTCATGGCATTCCTCATGCCGTTTATGCTACCGAGTTGCTGGGTGTTGAGCAACGTTTTGCAGACGTCGAGTGGTGTGGTGATTGCTGAGGCCACGGCACCTGCCAGGGCACCGCTGGTCATGTGAGCCGTCGGATTGTACTTGTGCTCCTTGTTGGTCACCTTCTGGGCGAATTCGTATACCATGAAGTGGATGCTCTGGAACGGAACGTTCATCGTCAGCTGGGTGGAGTAAGACCGGTAGAACGCTCTCGGTCCTTCAGTGTTGTACACCTTCATCAGACAATGCATCACGGATTTGTATGGTGAATTCAACATCTGCATCCTTTGCTTCACAACTAAAAAAACAACAAAAACAAAAAAAACGTTAATTAAAATACGCGCAATCGAGATGCATTCATTCATTATTCAATTATCCGATTACAACTTTTCTTCTTAAATTTCTCCTACAAACACCTCAATACAAAATACTTTCAGCTTAAACGACGAATTTATAAACTTTCTTTATACCTTTATAAATGCATTCTAAAGCATTTTCATTTTATAAAATTTAATATTTAAACTAAATCACTCAAATCTTCATAAATCGTGTAAAAGAATTGTAAGACCAAATGTTACACAAGATATTAATTTTAATATTTTTTATGATACTAAAAAAAAATATACAATATTTCAAATAAACAAAAAAATTCAATATTTTCCATTCACATAAAAAAATATAAATGAAGAGAAAATGAATAAATAAATGCTTTTTGATATTTTCATACCAGTAATGCAAAATTCAAGCGTAAATATATTTTCCAACTGGAAAAAATAAAATAAACCAGCTATCGGAAACGCATTTCCAGCCGAATCCTTTATTGTGTCGACTCGTGTAGCTTTTAATTACAATATATCGATTTTACTAATCAAGCGCTGTTTAAATTATGTAAACCCAATCTATTCGAAAACAACACTAGCATTACTATAAATATACAAAAAAAATACAGTTACTTTCCATTTGTAAACTTTCAATTATAATTATAAGTTTAGTAACTTATAATTAAATATTAATTAATGTAGAATAAATGCTTTAACTTTAGTGTAAAATATAATATTTTCATGATTTTGTGAATAATTCATAATAATTCTTTATATTTATTATTACTGAAACTAACTAATCTGATATTTAAGTCATTAAAAATACATTTGAATGAAAATGTAAATAAAGGTACACTTCTACTTACACAAAAAATGAGTATTGTGTAGAGTGATTACTCGTAACTTGTCGAACTACTTGAGCAATTCAATTTAGACAAGTATCTACAAAATCAAACTTGCGTAAGTCAAAGTAGGTATAAAGACGAGTTATTGAGTAGTGATGTTTAAAATATATAAAAATGGTCATACCTTCGGCTGGATTCATAATGCCATCGTGTAATAACGTCGATATACATCCGGAAAGACCTGAAAGCACACAAAAAAGAACGCAAATGTCAATAAGATCAAGGCGAATAAGAAAAAAACTCGTCGCTCGAAAACAACACGAAAATTAATAGTTTCCATTAGGAAAATAGTTGTTTCCTAGGCAACCGTTGTTAGGGATTTTACAGAGATGTAAAGAGCTGGATTTGAAAATAAAAGAAGCTCTCACCCCTCGCATCAAACGATTAATGCGAGTGCATCCAATAGATATACCCCATACACTTATTACAAAAATGACATTAAACCGATTGATAATTTTAACGAAATCTGAATTAATCAATAAAATTATGTAAGACCTTATTAAATTTAAAGTCGTTTGAATATTTAAAATGTTATTAACAGTGACGCCATCTATCATAAATCTTTGTACTTGCAAAATTTAAAAAACAATTTTACGTATGCTTCACAATTTCAGTTGGCAGTCACAAGTACTCGTCCAATTCGTCAAGTAGAAGTACTTGCCTTTAAGGACATGACGAGAATTCGCAACAATTTCCGCTATCCGACGCTCATTTACTGTTGATTCGATTACGGTTCATTTTTATTTTCCGCGTAGCAGAAATACCGCCGTCTCGCGTTTGCAGGAAAAGCAGGAAGAGGAAGGAACAAATTCAACCGAAAAAGAAAAAATGGAACACGTTCGATTTGCGCCCGATTCGACGTTTATTTTCAGAGAGAGCAATTAACCTCCGGTCACGACAGGCAATTGAATGTTGCTGATTATCGATTAATCCACAAAACGCTCAGTCAGTCCGTCGTTTTAGTGGAAAGCACGAAATGTGACCATCGCCATTCTCCGATTACCAAAAGCAAAGCGAACGAAACACAGAGAGAAAAAAACAAGCAGCATCGTCCTTCGAGCATCGAATTACCGAAAGACGTACGTTTCTAGTTGCAAAAATATTCAGTTTTTGATTGGTCCTCTTCACATCCATCCAAATAAGTTCTTTTTACAGACGTGCCACATATTATTTAGTGGCGGCCTTCAAAAAAAAAGAGAATCTAGTTCAAAGAATAGCAGTTATTACAACATAAAAGTTCATTTTAATTAAACGCTTGTTAAAGTTCATACATCAACGTATTATGACTTTATCAAAATACTTCACAATTTCGATTATATTTTAAAATACGTTTAATGTAAAGAAAACTGAAATAAATAGGAAACTGCAATTTTCTTTAATAATTCTTGAAAATTTTAAAAATACTCTCAAGGTAGTTGGCAAGTTTAAAACGTATTCGCAGATGTGGTGTTTACTGCGAGCTATGTAAACGATGCACACCGTGCAGAATATTAATAAGATTAACTGCCATTGGTGGAAAAGACGAAAAAATTATATAAACTTCTTATATAATTATTGTAGAAATTCGGGTCCAAAATAAACATTACATAAATATCTTAAAATAAATCAATATCCTATTTCTATACCAATTGCATTTACTCGATTTGACAGCAGCTGTCATTTTGTGACCTTAAACATCCTAGGTTGAGAAACGCTGTTTTATAAAATTGCAAAGTTTATATAATATACTGAAAAGGGAAAAAAAACTATATATTATAATTTGCATATATTCTGCAAGGTTAAAGCTCTGAAATTGTTTATTTTTCACTATTCTTCGTGTTTCTTTTAGAGAAAGAATGAAGTATAAATAACTACTTAGCAATTGTATATTAATCAATTTTTCGAAAATCTATTATACAATCTACATATTTGGTTTAAATATTAATAAAGATTCTAAGAATTTTCAATATAAAAATGAAACAGATTAACAATTGTAAAGCGAACGCTGTTAGATAACCGCCAATCTGAAGCGAAACATGTTGACTTAAAAGCACTACAGATGTCGTTACCGGATTGATTGCTACTCGCATTGTAAGTAATTGTATTTACAAATTAACGCTCCCAATTGAAGCGATTTATCTACAGCAATTGTAGAAGGTTGAGCACAGCTCGAACTGCGTGACCTTTCCTTCTACTCTTTTCTTCACGTAAACCCGACTCCCCCAACGTAAAGTTGGTGAGACCTTACACATCCCGTGCTGAATAATATCGATTTGTCGCGTGACCTTGGCGCCACAATAAGGCCTCCATAGATTAGGGCATCTGCCATCTACAAACAACGACGGAACCGTTATTTTTCTCCGCCAAACTGAAAACTCATCCAATACAAAATATAATTATTATTACAATCAGCGCATCGTTATTCTGCTTAATTTATATTCAACGCCGTAACTTGCTGTCGGCGAGTAATTTGATTCACGGTTTGTCCCATTAGAGAACGCTTCGTTTTTTCCTGCTACAACACTTCATCCTGCAGACCCCGTCGTTCCTATCGCGGAACAAACGTAACTGCTGAGCCATCGGTACTTTTCCAACAACAACAATGATATCAACAAACGACCGCAGCAGTGCTTTATCAGGAATTCGGCAATGTTTACAATTCTCAGGACGTTGTACCCAAAACAATAACGTCCTAGTCATTCAACGCAAATCCACTCTTCACCTTATTACAGAAAGGATAACGTAACACAGGATAATCTAATCTCAAGAAATTAGTCGATTAATACATAACTTCTTATATACCACAACAATGAATTAAAGCTAGAAGGAACAAGTGCGTAGAGATAACTACTAAAGTTCACGTTGTCTTTAACCCTAAAACATAATCCAATCTGAAAATAATATAAAAGTCTTTCTTCTACAACTTATTTCAAGATTATAACAATTTCTTGACAATATACTTTTCATTTCAACTATAAAACTTTAAAAGTTTCATTTAACTAATGCTAATTATATAATCGAATAGTTTTTCCAATAAAACTTTCAGAAAAACATATATTCTATACAAAACCAAATTATAAGCTTTTAACATTCAACTTCAACGATTGATGGTATTTTCTTGTAACAGTTTAGAGGTACGTACCGCTCGGAACTTAACATTATTATTCGTTTTGCTGTAGACGCAACATTTCGACCTACCCATGTGTGCCAGTCACCGTTTCATGCACAAAATGCACTCGCGCTGTGTGCAAGAGAGACTGAAACGCAACCTTGAACCTGATAAGACCTCAAAGCAGCAAAAAAATAAATTCAAAATAAATTAATAAACCGATTGTTCCAGCCGAAGATTCCAGATCAATTCTAAATTTTAATAACTGAATAAAAAAAATGTACATTTCATAGTAAAAAAAAACCGCAATTGAACTACTCGTTACGCAATTTCAGTTAATTGGAGGCTTCTTAGAAATTGAACATTGCGACAACTTGCGCAATATTCCAAGAAATTTTCATTAAGTAGTTCAAATTTACATTTAAATAAACTACTAAATTATCTAATACATATTTTGATTCATTATTTAATTATGTAATATTCGTTCAACTACTAACAAAAATTGAATTTCCATCTTATTTTTTTTAAACCCTTAAAACTTATGAAACATGAAAGAATGAATTTCACATCACGAACAGTCCGTTGTTGTTTACTCAATTTTGACCTTGATGACAAATTCATATAGGAAAAAATCATTTGAGCGTCCGCATATTCAATTGCATAATGATCTCAATATAATTTAATAATTATTAAAAATAAAAAATTTCTTTCACTTCGTTACAAAAAAGAATTACAGTTTAAATTATGCAATTCAAAAAAAAAGCATAGTCACGCAGCACAATTGTATGCATATGAAAAATACTGTCAAATAATTTTCCATATTTTTATACCGTATTTAAAAATTATTTATTGTAAAATTTCAATTAAATGAATTAATTTACAAGATTTATAGAGAGAAAATGGAAAATAATAATAAGTTTAAATACTGTGCATTATTTTAAAGTGATTTTACCGCAAATTTTCTGCACTCGCTGGCTCGGCTCCAAGCGAATGCAATTACGATGTAATTCATTTTTGTTTATCGACTTTTGCTGCGTCGGACTATTGAAGTCGATAGCTCGCAGGATATTTAATTAGGCTATGAACCAAGCTTTTAGCTCGAAGTTTCATTAAATTTACGGTTCATTTGCAAAAAATCGATACAGCAGATTGTAGACCCATCAATTATATTGTTAATTTAATGAAGCGTAATCAACCTTTTCATATTTTTGTCCATAAAATGAAAAATAATTAAAAAAAAACTAAAATAATGTAAATTTCAATTAAATTCAAAGTAAAAACGTGTATTAAAAAGAATGAGATAATAATTCATCAATATTACGAGATGTTTTCAACGAAATATAAATAAATTATTTCCTGGAATGCATGGAAATCACGTAAATTTTCTTGTTTTTTCCATTTTTCATCTTTTACATTCACTTTGTAAGAAATAGTTAATACATGTTCAAAATTCTAATATTTTTTCATATTTTTTCTTCATTTCTAATCATTTCCATTCAGCTTGTATTAATTTAACAATAAATTTTTCGTTTACCTCAAAATTTGTCTTTATTTCCATTCAGTTTTTAATAAATTGACAATGAGTATTTCAAATCCTAATTTTTCATTCATATTTTTCTTCATTTCTTTTCAGTTTGCGAAAAAAATACAATGTGTATTTCAATCACCAATTTTTCAGACATATTTTTCTTAATTTCTCATCATTTTCATTCACTTTGTAACAAATTAACAATAAATGTTAAAATTTCTAATTTTTTCAGTTATATTTTTTCTTCACTTCTAATTATTTTCAATTCAGCTTCTATTAATTTAACAATAAATTTTTCGTTCACCTCAAAATTTGTCTTCATTTCTATTGAGTTTTTAATAAATTGACAATAAGTATTTCAATTCCTAATATTTTTCTTCATTTCTCATAATTTCAATTTCAATCTCCAATTTTACACAAATTTTTATACAAATCGAAACTTACCACCTTAAATTATATATAAAAAACATATTTCACTAAAATCTAAACTTTAAACACTTATATAACAGAAACGTTATTAAAATGTTTAAATTATCTAAAAAAAATATGTATTTTTACTAGAATCAAAATGATAACAAGGCTTGAAATTTAGATAAGACAATAAATAATTTTACAGTAATGATTCATTAAATTAATGACTTATTTACACTAAATCGATATTTTTATACGTAATTTCTTCATAATTTCTATAAGAAACTAATGAAATTTTTTAAAAGAAAATTGTAAGCGCAGCAAAATGTTATATTTACGCTGCATCTACAATTTCTGATACAAGTTATTGATTTACGTCGTTATTTTTCAAAATAACCTATTTCCATTACATTCTATGCTTTATTTATTATTTTCTTCAAACAATTTGAATGTTGTAATGAATACTTTGAAGAAGTACTACATCCTGAATTAAACACGATGTATATTCAATTACGATGCATAAATAAACCTGAATACTTAATTACATAGTACGAAGGATATTCAGTGGATGAATGAATTAATTTGTACGTTACGAAAGAAACTGCTACTACCGACTCATTAATTCATTCAACATCTAATGTAATTTAGTCAATGAATTGTAACAAATATTACACGTAATTTCAAAAGACATCGATTCACTTTCAAATAACAGATAAATGTTAAAATAAAATACTTTTCTATTTGAATAATTTTAAACATTTATATAATTATTTTATAACTAATAATATTACATCAAGTTCAAAAAAGTAGATAAAATTAATGTAGTTAAGACTATCTAATCGATTTGTCGATAACATTTCTTTTAAAAATTGCAATAAAAAAAATTATTGATAAAAATGATGAAATTATATAATAATTTAAGTCTGTAATATTTGTAGTATCGAGTAAAAGTAATTTATTTTATAATAAAACCTGAATTCTTTTCTGGTTTTAAAAGATTAGTGAAGACTAAAAAAGGAACAAGGAAATTACTGATTCCTGCAATTATGTGAAAAATTCCATTTTCAGAATATTCTACTTTCTTAATAAATTGTAATAGATTTAAAAATTATTTTGAAAATACCTCAAAAACATGAAAATATATCTTAATATAAAATAACAGAAAACTGAAGATTTTTGCAATTTGCAGATCAAATTAGACATTTTAAATATAAAATTACATAATTTTTCTAATTTTATCATAATCTATAATTAATTTCTAATTTTTAAGAATAAAGAACAGTAATAATTAAATAATTAATAATTTTGTAAATATGAGAAAAACGATAATTTCATACGCTTAGTGAAAAAGAATTTCCTCTTGCTTGAGAGGAGGTAACTACTATAAATGTCGTTGGCTCTGCGCGCTGGACGTGCTAATTTTGTCGCGGACTAAATAACCTCTCGAAACATTCAATATTAGCTTTTCAGAGAGACCCTTCCTCATTGGTAACAAGCGAATTTTCCATTTCGATTCCGAAACACAACTTCACCGCGACATTTACGTAACACTCGAACACTTCCTCCTGCATTAAAAATTATATTTCCTTTCAACAAGAAAATCACCTTTCATATCAAATTAACAAGAGTATTTTTTTCGATTACTTTCTCATTTCTCTGTAATTATGTAATTTTATTACATAAATTTAATACATTATCACAACTTCATTAATAACGAGTAATAAAGGAACAACGACCCAACAAATTAACTAACATGTACTTAATATATATCGCCTTAACACTTGAAAAAGTATATACTTCTTCACTTTAATTCAAAAAAACTACATTTAGTATTGACATATTTTCTTTCAAGCAATTATTTAAAAAGTCATTCTTATTTACGGACGGATTTCAACGATAGGCGGATATATCCGCCGCTCTCTTAAATATCTCAACAATATTAAAAAAAATATTTTTTAAGACTTTTTCCTTATAAGTAATGGTTGATTAAGACTCACCGTATATGACTGTGTGATATCTGGACGTCGTGGACATCGTGATCATTTTATCTTTAAGGTATTCGTAACTGCTGAAGTAGAGGGCGTGCGAAGGGCCCGCGCCGATGACCATAGCCGACATCCCTCTGACCGGTCTCAATAAACCCTCCGTCCTTATCATCCGAAGAAGAGTTCCGCTGATGCCCTCCCGCACCGTTGTTGGTGCGAGGCTCTGCATCCGCGTCTAAAAGAAAACAGACAAAAAAAAACAACAATTAAATTTCTTGTCAATCTCATATAATATTTGTAGCGCACTTATACTTGAATGAGTAAAGCATGCTTACGAATTCAAAATTTAATATCACGATAAAAATTAGTTAATTTATTTTTATAAAATAATATAGCACTTCTAAGATCATATAAAGAATTATTTTATACTTAAAAAATGCGTACAATTTGTAACCGAACAATCGTGTCTGATTTTTGACTAAACTAGAACTACTTTCTAAATTTCCCATACGAGATTTGGTCTCGATAAAAGTAGTCTTACTTTTCTAATTTATACGTATTATTTAGAACGATCAAAATCATCATTAAAAAAAAAATCAGAAATAATACAATATTTCTTTTATAATAAATTATAATTTGCTAAAGTTAATTTGAGATTCATTAAGAACAAATTGCATTAAAAAATTTAGAAGGAAATAAAATTGAAAAATGTTTTAACAATGAAAATCTTGGATAGGACTACGTTAACGTAACGATAACATTTCACTTTTAATAGAGAGTATATTTATATCGTTATCTGAAGAACAGAACAATATAACCTTTTGTAGTAATGGCACGTATTTGCAATATTGCATCGCCGATATAATTAGTCGAACAAACAATCTTGTTATCACACACTTTCCAGGAAACTCAAGTTCGTTAACTCCAGGTTGCATTATCGCTGCAAGTCACTACAGCATCGTACTAGTAAAATAGCCATAATCATGATGAAAAATAAAACTAAATCTACAAAATTTAGGTATAATTTTAAGTATTAGAATATTAGGTTGATAATAAGTTAATTTTGTATGCAGCTGCGATGCGAAAACAGAAACGTAATTGCTCGTAAAGATGCTAAATTACTATGACTGAATTTTACGACTTAGCATTCGAATAAAATGCACTAGAAGAAGAAACAGACCAGGACGAGACGAGAACCACAATTTACATCAATTAATGCAAGTCGCAAGCGAACATTATTTATACTTGAACAACTACTATTATTATTATTATTTGTTTACACAAACAAAATCTTTTATGCGCGGAATTTCAAGGAAACAAACAATATTCACTAAAGAAGAAAGGGAATCTATATATAGCAGATAACCTGGTCTGAAAGTGTCAATTAGGAACATGTATTATACCAATTTTCATTATTATTAGTTACTTGTCAAGTATCATGTGAATCTATTTATAATTACTTGTAAGATAAGCATTCAACGTGTTACTTGACAAGTATCGGCTTAAAACAAATACAGCGGAAAAGTAAAAAGGGTATCTAAATATAGCATGTAACTTGGCCTTTAAGATTCAATTAGGAATGGAATATGTATTGCTTGCACCAATTTTCATTATTATTATTAGTTACTTGTCAAGTATCATGTTAATCTATCTGTACTAGTAAGAAAAGCTTTTAACGTGTTACTTGGCAAGTAACAAAACAAATACAGCGGAATGCACAAAGAAAATAGTGTTGACGAAAATAACGGATTTACGGTGAAAAACATCCGCAAATGTTATTCCGACATAAATCCGCAGACTTGTCGGTCGTAAAAGGCGAAAATATAATCGTGTTTAGCACAATAAATTAACTGTTCGCACTAACGTACTCGACGTTCATACGAACGTACACTTTTTACGAAAAATGAAATAGCTAAAAGTGTGACCTATTTCCAACTTTTTTTTTTTGTTAAATTACGCTTCGATTGTTGTGTAAACAAACTTTTAAATTGGTGCGTAAGAAAATTTAATTACGCAACGAAGGTTATCCGCTGTTATTTATAGGAACGGATCATTCGATTGTGTGGTCAATTCGTAAACGTAAATGAAGATATGTATTTTATGTCCTAAATAATTGCTTCAGCTAGACAAAAATCTCATTCTCTTTCAAATTAACAATGAATTCAAAGATTGTCTCACTTTAACAGTAGTACTCCCCCATCGTTCTCAGTTGAACAATAATAAACGGTTTTGTAGCAACGAGAATGTTTTACGAGCAATAAAATTACTGGAAGCGCATCCATCGTTCTCCGCGCTTATAAAATTCAGTTAGCAAAATATAAACCGCGAATTACGACGAAGCGGAATGAATTGGATAACGACGTAACGTCAATTCGGCCCTAACGAGACTGAACTATGCTCAGGAAATCGTTACTTCTTCTCTTCTACTTGTCGACCCCCCACAATCAGTCAGCAAACTACAAAAGTCCATTTACCAAGTTGAATACTGTTTATGCATCTCGCTAAAAGTTTACACAAAAAAAAACTTTCTTCCCACTGCTGCTACATAAAATACCCCGACTTATTGAACAACCAGTCGAAGTTTGGACATTACGATAAAAGTTAAAAAAAGGCAACTTTCGTATCCATTCTAAAATCCTCACTGAAAGGAAACATCTTTACAATCTTGCCTAAAAGTTAATAAAAATCTTATAAAAAATAGAGGAAAAATATCTGAATTATGAATCATTAATTTCAAATTCATAAATTATAATTTATTTTCAATGCAATTTTCCAAGAAAATACGATAAGATTAATATAGAAAAAAAAAACTAACAATGTTGATTAATTATAATATTTTATTACTAACTTTGATAAAATCTAAACTGATTAATTTAACATAATCAGCAGAAATATTATGAGTGCTTGAAACAAAAATATATCTGGTTTCCAACTAGAGATAATATTCTTGGAAAACGATTTTCCAACTTTCTTAATTTTATTCGTCTGACAATAGAATTATTTAAGTAATCTAATTGATAAGCAAAATAACAAACAAAGTTTTCATTCAATTTAAATTAAATTAATTTAAAAATCTTATAAACATCCGTTTTTCAATGTTTCAATCGCAAAATTCATTTATATGAAAAACAATTCAAATGCTAACGGATATAACCATTATTATAATGTGAAAACTAAAGGTGTCATCTATTCAAGTAGTATACATGTAGAAAATTACTTAACTTTTTTCAAAATATGAAATTTCAAGTTACAAATAGATAAGTTTAATATAATATTCAAATAAAAAATTATAAAACTAAAAATCTCATTGAAAATAATGTGAAAACTAAATGGATCGACAAAAAGTATTGGTCATCTATTCAAGCAGTACACATGTGGAAAATTGCTTAACTTCAAAATGTTACACCTCAAGTTACAAATTAATATACAAGTTTAATTTAATATTAAAACAATTTTATAATAAAAGTCTAAAGCGCATTACGTTTTTGCGAAGAAACATTTAAGATGCACGCATTACCGGATTACGTAATCATTTGGACTTCTCGGAAAGAGAAGACCGCTACGTGACATTGCTGTAGTAGTATAAGCAAAATAAATAATTACAATATTAACCGATTTTTTAAGGGTTTTTGTTTGTCATTTTCTGACTAGTGGCGGATATATCCGCCCTACACTTTAAACTGCGCTTGCACACAATTGTATGAATTGTATTAAAAGTGTACACACCATAAAACAATGTTTATATGAATTTATTAAATTCTGAATTACCTCAACATCCAAAATTGTTAAGTTATGTAAAATATAAAAACGATACGACCACCAAAATTAGAGTTGTAAATGTAACAGGAAGCTATTTCTGAATGAAGTGGTCCCACTTCTATTTCCGATGCACGAAAGGTTAAGAATCACTGGTCTATGCCAATGAATTCTCGCGAATCTCAACACGCCATCTCGCGAGAAAAAAATATAAGCTCGTACGACTTGCAAGATATTTATAATTTTCCGAACATAGCGAAACGGTTACGAAATTTCTGACCCAAATTTCAGCATTTCATTTATATAAAACATTTTAAATTATTTATATGTGTTCCTAGCAGATATTAATAAAGATTCATCATACTGTGCACCTACATAACTGGAAAGAAATACAGATGAACTCTGCAAAGGAGAAAAAACACGTTCAAGTACAAACTAACAACAATGCAATAAATAGTAAACTTTGATGAAAGATCGTGCCTAGAAATTGTTTACTTATTCGCTAATTACGACTACAAAGTTTCTACCTTGAGACTATTGTAATTGCGACAAAAAGAAATCATTCGGTTTCTCGAAAAATTAAAGTTCAATAAATTGAAACAAAAATATTTACAACAACAAAAAACAAAACAATTGCAAAACTTGTTTCGTGCAACTGTTTTAAATACATTGCTCCAATATGCAACAAACTGATACTGGCCTTGAAATTCAAGGTTACAGACTTATTACAGACTTACTCCAACTCTGACCTGCAAAGAAATGTGCTTGCAATGAAAACGTTTCATAACGCAATCATAATTCCCGGTAGCCTTACGTTTTCACCAAATAAGAATTATGTTTTAAAATTCAGCACGTGCGGATAAGTCACAGGCAGAGGACAACTATTTAGGAGTTTGATTTAAACCAACCAATATTAATACACGTTTATTATTCAGAAATAGTTAAATTGGAATTCTTATACAATTCTCAGTGCAAATACTAGGGCGACATCTCGATTTTAAAATGGAAACCAAATTTGACATTTGTGACGTGGCAGTAACAAAAAAATTCTACGTAAAAGAATGACGTAAGTTAAATAATTATAAACTTAACCTAACATATTTATTTGTTATCCGCCATTGTATCCAAGTAAATATTGATAATAAAGATAGGAGTTCAACTATTGCCAGACTTCGTCTTAACAAATAAAGACAGATATAAACATTCGTCCTCATGGACCAATAATTTTTTATTTGTTGTCGTGGATGTTGAAGTTCAATGGACGTGAAACCACAGAATATGCAAGAGATTAAGAGCCAAAAAAAAAGAAACAGTTTCGGCGAAAGTTTATCGTTAAGCAAAGACGATAAATCAAATGCTAACTCATTGTTTAGACCTTAAGATTTTCAATGAAAAAATATTAAATTCCAAGATATTCATCTCATCACATTATTTCGAACTATTATTATGTTTATTTGAACTACTTTAGTAACTATCATATATATTTATTTGTATGTTGTAACTAAATTACAAATAAATAAACTTGTAATCATCAGTTGGAAATTTGCCTCGCATTATTTTCCATTGATTCACAGAGCGGGGAATTATCTCCCCTGGGTTATTCCGGTATTACTAGTGCTTGTCCGATTAATTCGAATGGCAAACTTTCCAATTCCTCGAGAAAACCAATCTTTCTTCCGACTCTCTGTTACACGTATTTTACGCCAACAAAGCTATATCATCAATACTATATTTAACAAGTTAAAATTGCATTTCTTAAATTTCAGAAATGTTAAACTTAAAATTGAAATAATCGAATGTTACGTAAAAGCAGAAGGTATAAATTTAGAATTTCAAGTTTTTATTCTGTGCGAAATTAAAGGATTAGCCAAATTTATCACAGAGATAGGAAATCAAGGAAACCGATTGATTTTTACGTCGATTATCGCGATGTGCGTAAAAATCAAATCATAAAAATTTTAGTAAATGAACGTGAACAGAAAAAAATGTAGTACTCGTGATTTCGGCGTCTGAAATATCACGTCTTATCTCTGGCTAGATGTGGGCCCCTTATCTAAGAAAAATAATAAATAGTAAACAGTTGCATAAGACCACTTGAGAAAGAATTCCGTTCAATTCAATGGGAGCGAGCGAGAAAACTAATATTATTAATCTATGAAATGCAGTTCTATTTTGGCCATCTTGTACAACTCTGAGCATCAATAAAATAACACAATTTTTAGTAAACGAAAACTGATTATAATTTTAGTTCAAAATTGAATAAAAATACTTTTTAAAACCTTAAATTTAATTTAATTATAAATTAATTTGCATCTCGATATTCGTAATTGCTGTATTTATAAAATACATCGGCTTTCACTAAGAGAAGACGGCATTATCGAAAAAATAATAATATAAAATGAACTCGTAAATTAGAATGCGATTCAGGCAGACATAAGATTACGTAAATTGCACGTTAATCAACTAAAAATGTATGCAAGCCGTTTCCTCCACTTCGCTTCGCTTAACTCAATTAATGCAATAAACTACATTTCTTTATTAAATAAAACTACGAAGAGGAAGAGCATTAATTAATTTACCATTCAAAACAGAATAATTAGCTATGATTCTTTCCTATTTTGAATAAATTTATATTGAAAACCTACAGAAACCTGCATAAAATGTTAACGTTAAATTCTTACACAATACTCACAATTTGTAAACTAATTGATGTTGACTAGACAATTAACATTCATGTTTTTACTACTAAGGTCCGATTATTTAAGAATCCGTTAATTATATAAAAGACGTGCTACATTTAACATTCCTGTCATTACTGTAAAGATTCACGCTTTTTTTTTAACTAATTGATTATTTAACAATCCGTTAACTGGATAACATTATTGTTAACAAAATGCAAATTCAACTTTTATAAAGTGTATTTATTTAACAATCCTTTAATTACGTGTTTAATGTTACTTTTGCGTACAAATACAATCATTAAAAGTGTTACTATTAATTGAAATATTTGCTTTACTCGTATCAATTTATAATATCACGTAGTAAATCGATGATATTTAATGATAACTACAGAGTGGAAAAAAATCAATAAAATTACATTAATGAATTAATCAGCGCTTATAATTAAAAAAACAAGTTGAACGGTACAAAATCGCTCCAATTACAAGAGTATTGCTGAGTAATTATTGGAAAGTTAAGCGAATAGTGGATAGTCACCGGTAGTTGCGCAACGATTTTATCATTCAATAAAAATATTTTATAGAAAACAAATTTGTTATTTTTTTAAAATTAAATATTTAGTAAATTGATTCAAATTAGATTTTTTTCTAGATGATTGCATAATTTACGATAAGTCTATTTTCCTTGAACTGTAAATGCAGTTAACACATTTCAATACTTTAGCAAATGCACGTAAAAGAATTAATGACTAAGCAAAAATTTGCATGCAATTTTATAATTTTCAATTCAACAGAAAGTATACTATAATCCTTGACTTTCTATCGTCAAAAACTAAATATAATTGAACCCATACAATCCAATGTTTAATTTCGGAATAATTAACATAAATATCCAATGATGAAATTAATGAATTCACATATAACAATAGTTTAGTTAATTTACTAATTAATACTAATTATATTTAACAACCCGTTAGATTCTAATTAGATTAATTAATTAAGCAATATTTATATACGATGTTACGATTCCAGGAAATATGCAATGAATTATTTTTGAATATCGAAACCGCAAACATGCAAATTTTTCGTCTTCCAGGAATTAAACAAAAACAAAGAACCAGAACGACTATTTACATTAATCATCCATCCTTTCAACCACAAAAAAAACCTCTCTTCAGCATTTAAATGAGCAAATTCATTATTTGTTATCAACAGTTTTCAATGTAGATTAATGTTTCAGACAGTTGTTTGAATCTATTTATATCATATTATGATGAGTGCATCCAAAAATTGTCCACTAAACACGTTGATTAACTTAAAAAAAAACAAACAATTGAATTGATGTCGTAACGTCAACAACATTACCCAACAATTCTCAGCCAAACGTATAATTATTACAAATCATCATGCGAACAATTTAGTTTTTGCAACTCATGTTAATTTTCTTGTTTTTTTTTTGTCTCAGACAACAAATAACTTTATAACAAGACGTCCGCTCTTTAAATATAATATAACCGACGGTTATCCAAGTAATGACTAGTTAATCACAATTTTGGTTCGAGTTCCCTACATCAAACAAAGTCTATTTTAAGTTGACTTTAGATGTGAAAAAGTTTAACATTATGAAAAACAAAAGAGCAAAACGCTTATCGCTTATTTTTGCATAAAAACGAAACGCAATATAAATAACCATGCAATTAGGAAGCAGATATTGTGTGCAATTAGATAATAGTTATCGGACTTTTTGGTAGACTCAACATATCTCAACAAACAAAATTCATAATTGCAGCAATTCCCACAGTTAATATCCTCAATAATTTGCGAGCATATTAAAAGTTTAGATTCAAAATGGGATTAACTTAAAATCTACTTTAAAAAGTTGACATTTGACATGTCAATCAGATATTACAGATAATATGACAATATATAAATAAATCAAGGATCAATATAAAAATGACCTCAAGAAGAAGCAGTAAAAACTGGTAAGAAAGAAAAAGGATCAATATTAAAATGACCTGAAGAAAAAGCAATAATAACCGGAAAGAATGAAAAACATTAACTGCAAATTCTGCAAGTCAATCTAAGGATCACCTGTCATTGTCAAATTAATAACATTTTAAGCTACAGTTGTAAAAATGAAAGAATCCCATTCAATCTCATAAAATACAATTAGTTAATTGCGCATTGTTACATAACCTCTATTTAAATAAAAAAAAAGAGAATAATAAGAAAGTAGAATGAGTGAAATTCTATTGGTAAAGCTAAGTTCTTCCCATTTCTGCATGAGTAAGAAACCAATACCCTCAAAACATCACATGTCCCTGTGGATATTAATAAAATCAGTGCAAAACTAATTATAACTCTCGATTATATTACAACAAGCACTTGGCACCAGCTCCGGTGCACCCAAAAAGATTCTGAACCTCACTTTCCTGACTGCACCGAAAACAAATTACTAGGAAATTTATATGCATATATATATATATATAGAAGTAAGCATATTTTGGATTAGCTATTAATAAATTTGGACTTGTATTAATAGACTGGACATTGGATTGCACAGTTCACAACAAAATCTGCAGAAGCGCCGTTTCAATGTACTTTTACGGTAAGTTCGCATCCAGATATTATACGTGTTGTCACTGCATAACAGTTATATTGATGATAATTAAGAAAATTTATTAGAATTCGATGGAATTTTAGATTACAGAGCTGGACGTGGACATAACCTCCAAGGATGTTAGTCGCACGCATTCTGTTGACCGGATGAAAACAGATGTTTGTCCGATTATGCAGTCGCTTAAGATTAATTGGTTCCGATTGTGCAATTCTCGCATAACCTAGGAGCTGATCTGTCAATGGGGGGGAAAACTGCAAAATAATCTGCAGGATGATTCGACGATGGAGAGGGGAAAAATAGATGATGCATGATACGTAATGTCAAGGTTTTCGAAGAGTTCCAATTGGAAACCGAAAAAAGAAAACAGAGAAATTGTTCTCGCGTGCGGCGCATTCCTTTGGGCGAGAAAGTGTGTTATACAACGGTCGGACATAACCTCAAACCTCGATCGGGCATAACATAACCTTGCTGGAGGACTTGGACGGGGCAAAGAGAGGAGGGTTCGAGGGTGTGCACACTCAGGTTATGTAACGTTGCGAAGACCTTGGACCTGTAATGGGGTGATGACGGTGGTCCGCTTGTTGGTTGCTACTCACTTTGACGGAGTCGAGGGGGTACATTACGCAATGCTCCATGACACCAGCTATGGCACCGGCGCTCATGTGCGTGACAACGTTATTCGTCGGCAGCGTTTCATAATCCTCAAAATTCATAATACGGGGTTACGTAAGGAGGAATGGTCCCGGCGGTGGCGATATCCTCGACTTCTTTAGAGCCGTCTCGATGTTATCATGTATACCCCTGAATGGGTAGCTCTCCTAGTTGTTGTTGTTGTTATTGTTGTAAACCACTTTGTCCACACAATCACGCGATTCTAATACGATCGACCGATAGGTTTCGTCGAGGTTTTGCTCGTCACCAGGATCCTTCAGAAGGTGTCTCTAGCTCTCTATCTCTCCTGCTCTCGCACTGTGGAACGGTGTTTCTCGCGAACACGACTCTCGCTTTCCTCGCGCGCGGCGAATGCAACGAATACGTAAGATCAGCTACAAAAGAACGGACAAAAATGATGGGAAGAAACTAACAGGAAAGGAGCGATGAATATATTTTTGTAATTTATTTTTTTGCACACTTGAAATTTAGGCCAGTCTCTCTGTTTTTTTGCAGCAGTAGTCGTGGGTCTTTCGCTTTGCGTGTGTGTATATATATATGTATATGTACGATATAGGTATGTATGTCGTTCACTTGGCCAGTCGTCCGTCGCACACACACTCTCTCACTACACGCGCTCTCAAACCGGACTAGGACTACCCGCACAGAACAGATCCTGGCTACTTCGGGCTGCTCACGAAAACGGGAAATCTGACGGCCATCCCCCCACCGAACGTCAAATGTGACAGCCGAAAGCGGACGATCGCTGCTGGCGACATCTATCCAACGTTGCGCGCACCCTTGGACGTCATCTCCGTAGGCAGCTTCAACACCACTTCCATTATACAGTAAAACCTCAATTAACGTACTCTAACTGAAAGTACGTTAAGAGAATTTAAGTCATTTTCATCAATATCTGACTTTTATATATGTATCCGCTCAAACATACTCTCTATTTACACCAACGTACATTTTTTTAATATAAGTTATATATTGGTGTAACGGTATCTTTTGTGCTCCATGCTTTATAAATTAAAAACTATATTATTTTATAAAAAATCCAATTGTATCAAAATCTATTTTATTAAAATGATTTCATAATTATATCATAATTTAATTATAACCAATCAAAATGTTATCAAATAAATAATCATTTTGTGAATAATTAAATACATTTATAAATTATGTTGTAATTGTATTTTTTTTATATAATTTTGACTATCTATTATATAACTTCTAATATTCGGTTCCGGCACTTCTTTAGCAACTTCTTTCAATACCTGCCAGAAGGGCTTCGTTTGTATCTTGAAAACGAGTATTTCTAGTTTGTATTGTACGAAAAACGACCCTAAATTTTATACTTCTTAAAAAGTTTACCTAAGCTTTACAATTCATAAAATGAAGAAATATTATTATGATTTCACTTTTGACAGTTAAAATTACTTCTCTTCTCTTTAAATATATTCTTATCAAATTGAATATACAAATTGTATATAAAATCATAAATAACTTTCTTAATTGTTAATATTTTTATTCAATGAAAATCTATTAATTTCAAACTATAATCGTGTCATAAATATGATCCTTATCTGTTCTAAAGTTAACTGCAGATTTAATTGTTTATTAAATATTTCCAAAAATAACAAATCCTCAAAACAAAATTATTTTATTTAATAACCAATTTCTTTAAATATTTTGAAAATATTTCCTAAAATACTTAATTAAAAAATAATGATTCGTAGCTGAAAAATTTGCAAATTATATAATAATATATTGATATATTTGAATAGATGTTTGACGTAATGGATGATGTAAGTTTGCGTTTCAATGAATGTCGAGTAAACGTGTTTAATTTCAATGCAAACACATTAACACCAATTATCTGCACTCCAGATTCGATTATGTAAAAGGTAAAAGCAAGTTAAGTTGAGCCACATTGCGAAATATTTTGCAACAAATAAATTGAAAATGAAACAATTTTCTTTATTTATTTGCTTCAAATCTTAGTTTTTTTTCTGTGTATTTTAAATTAATTTATTGATCAGTTACATAACATTAAACTAAATAATATGGATTGCCTAGGTTTTTTGATTCAATTAGGTTGAGTAAACGGTAAAAACAAATTAAGTTGAGCCACATTACGGAATATTTTGCAACAAATAAATTGAAAATGAAATAATTTTCTTGAAAAATAAGTATTTTTTGAGTATTTTCAATTAATTTTTTAATTGAATAAGATTAAACAAACTAAAATAGATTAATTGCCTAGGTTACTATCTTTTTTGTTTCAATAAATAAACTGAAAAACAATTGATTTCAAATTTAATCTGCAATTCGTCTAGGCAACCAAACTTCTACTTAACATCAGAAAATAAACTGAAATTATTATTTTATAATATTTTTTAATGAATTAATATATTTGTTTAATAAATCGTAATTAAATAAATTTCAATTTAATTATATAATAAAATAAATACAGAAAAAGAAGCAATTTGCAATATATAAAGTTGAGATAGTATTGATAAAAAATTACTGAGATTTTCTTTGTTTGTTAAATGTGAACAATTATTTAATTAATTAAGCAAATAGACGTGAGGTAATTATAAAAGATCTTATCGTAACTATGTGACTACTTATTTCCAGATAATTTTTCTGTACGTGAGTCTGCGATAAGATTAGAAAAATTTTGCAGATTTTGGATATGATCATTGGATACTCCTCATCTGTTGCAGCAATTGTTATTGTTATACAAAACAATGCAAAATTACTTATGTAACAAAAAAAACAATTATATTGTTGTTTGCGTTGTTATGGAGATTTCAGTGACAATTGCAGACGTCGCATCGTTGTTGATTCGCTAGACGACTTTAATAACAATCAACTCGGTGCCCTTGGTTTCTCATTTACGTAGAAATTATCTTACGGTAAATAAACGCAACAATGATAACATTTTCCTGTTATTGTTATAATCTACTTAACTTTTATACATAAAATAACGTATTTTCATTTAATATAATTTACGAAAATAAAAACAATTCTGTTAATTTATAAATTTAATAAAATTTAAATAAAATCTCTAAGTACTGTAGACAAATGATAAGTTATCAACTTAATGAAACAAGAAAATACACTTTAAATTTCGTCACTGAAAGTCCGTTGTATAATAAATCTTATAAAATTATAAATAACTAATCGCAATGATTCATTAGAAATTATACAATTTGTATCAAATAACTGAACCTAATACTGAATTTGAGGTAATTTAAAAATAAGATAGTCAAAAAGATTTTGTAATACTTCATTATATGATTACATAAAAAAGACAATTCAATTGCACATATCATGATATAACAACTCATTTTAGGTATTTGTAGTTAATCTTATTTTTTCACATCTTCATTGCTTATGCAATTATTTTATAAACTAATGATAGTTTCCAAAATTGAAATTATAGATAATAGTCTTTCTAATGACATATTCGTGATTTCCTGAAATAACTGGTCAAAGTTGATGGCTTGAAAGTGGCGAGTCTTTACAATTTTTTTAATTACTCAATAACTATAATAACTAATTAATTTGTGAAATATGTAAATTAAAGATAAAACTACGGCCTTTCAAATGAACTAATTACAAGATTTGGAATATTTGTCTTATTAATTAGCTGTCAATTAGCAAATTTTATGTAATAATTATTGTGATTTTTGCATTTTATTTCAGTTTTTACATTTTACTTAATTACTTGATAATAATTATAAAATATGCAGATTAAAGACAGAACTATGGTCTTTCCAATTATTATATAATCATAGCTGTATAATAAAAAATTGTTAAGTTGGGTTTAAAATTTAAATTATAAGGCGGTAAGGATCAGTGAGGCCACACATTTAACGTAGTCGATGATGGCGCCATCGGTGGATAAACTGTGGAGTTTCTAATAAGACTTGGTATGCCTGAAGAGAATGTCAAGTTGACAGCGGAACTGACAGGTGACAAACATTTATCAAAATATAATCTAAATTTTTGACGTTTAGGGCCAAATTAGAAAGATTCAGTTGACAGCTGCCGTACCGTAGAACGTACCGATGGTATCTAAATTATTTGTTTACATACATACACATAACATTACTCATCGTGCCTTTTACTACAATAACATTATTTTGACCCTAATTTTGAAGGTGAGAGGACTGTTGTTTTGTGTGTAAATCCACTGCCCCCCAGCAGTTTTTCCCCTGCACTAAATGTAGAGCATCTAATCCGATGAGAGCAGATCACATGCAATGCACACATCCGCACCCCCATTTGACAAGATCTGTTGTTATTTTGCCCACTTGACATTGGCATTGACTCACAATTATAGAATATCCACTGTGTGTGTGTGTAAGTGCCTTGCACTGTGCCAGCTTCATCTGCATGTGCCAATATGTATATAAATAATTAAAATCGGATTGCCACTAGCAAAGCAGATCATTGCATCGCTATAGCTGTCCCAGAACTGTTGTTTGTTTTGTGATGGTGATGTCAGTAAGTGCTTGCAATGAGTGTGTGCAGCCAAGAATATGTTGTCATCTGGAGATCTTCAGTTCGTTTGATGTAATTTGATGGCATTTTGTTGGTGTGTTTCAGATTTGCAGCGGATATGAGTAAAATGAAAGTGAAATTGGATTGATTGATTTCGCTCGTTTCGCGCTCCGAAGCCGCCCACCATCACACCTGAAATCATGGTAAATTCATGACAAATCCAATAACTTTTTTCCGAGAAACCGCAACAAGCAAGCAAACCCTTAAGTACCAAAAGCAAATATAAACACAGGACATATTAAGAGAGATTTCTATTATATAATTATCTATCGAGAATTATTTATATTTAAATAGCAGAGAAATTAATCATCTATTATATATATATAGCGTATTTAAATATATATATATATGCACATATAGAGAAGAGTGTATGTATGTATATATAGAAAAATACAATTAAACAATTGGCGTGTGATTACGATGAGCGAGAAGGCCGATCAAAAATGGATCTGTGATTATTGCACGTACGAAAACTTCCCGTGCGCGATAAAATGCACGATGTGCCGTGGGCCGAGGCCTTTCAAGAGCGAGGACATCTTCGGTTTGTACGATGGAGGAGGAAGCAACGAGATCAGCAGCACTGCAACCAGCTCGTGCGAGAACAAACCTTCGAACAAGTGGTCCTGCGAGGCCTGCACCTATCTGAATGCTCTTAAGGAGAAGACGTGCTCGCAGTGCGGTAAGAGCAGACACACCAATGCAAATAATCTGCACGAGCACATCCAACCTCTGAAGATCACGCAGCACTCGGATCTGGCGCAGAGCTTGTCCAGGTCGAGGAACAACAGTCCTCCGGCTAGCGTCACCAATCTGGAGAACAGCCGCAGGACGAAGGAGATCAAGTGGACTTGCTTTGTAAGTATGCAGGGATCAGCGATAATTGATAAATTTAAAAATTTGCTAATCCGCAGATATGTACTTACGAAAACTGGCCGAAATCTACGAAATGTGCAATGTGCGGAAGCCTACCAAATAACAGCCTCCGTTCCCAAGCGTCTAGTCTAATAATGCCTTCACCAGATAGAGATATTGATGCGTGCTTTAAAGAAGACAGGATTCGAGGAACATCAAATAACATGATAGGTAAGAACCAGTTATAATTATACATTCTCTAATAGAGTTACATTGAAAATGACAATAATATATTTATTATCCATCATGGTTTTTGCCAATTATATGAGCTGAATTACTTATATTTTTGGCTCTCAACTTTAAAACCTTTCGAGCTGCCAGAATCTGCGGGATGTAAATGCGAGCACGTGTGAATACGCTCGGTCATTTCCGGCCTTCTCCGGCATTCCTTTAACACAGCTATTTTCCATTAGAAAGTTATCGTATTTTTAACAAATAATTTATATTATTTTAAAACATTTTAAAATATCTATATTTTTTTAACTGAACAATCAATGAAAGTTAATTAAGTTATGATCCAACATTTAGATATATTTATTATTAATTTTTGATATATTTGTGATGTTAGAAGTAAGTAAATATTAACGTTTATAACTATATTACCAAGGAAATTAATTTCTGCAATTTGTTTTAAATTAAAAGATAATGTTTCTGATGTAATTATTATTTTTTGTTGTTGTAGAATCTGCGATGTCTCAGAGCCCGAATAACTGCGAATACGAACGTAAACTGCGACACCTGAAGCGCCAGGCGGACTGGAGTTGGTTGAACGCGTGTTTAGGAATCATCGACGGTGATCCGAACCCTGTAGAAGCGTACCTGTCATCAGGAGGCGATCCCACCAGGACTTTAACTGCCTCCGAAGTGGCTATCCTCAATAGATCATCTGCCTTTGACGTAGGGCATACTCTTGTGCATCTGGCCATACGGTAAAAGTCTCTTCGAAGTCCGGCGATTACTAAGTGCCGTTTCGTAGGTTCCAGAAAGAAGATCTTTTGGCGATACTGCTTTCGCAGATCGAGGGTTCGGGCAGCGGCGTGAAGAGAGTTCCCAGTTACGTTGCACCCGATTTGGCAGCCGACATCCGAAGACATTTCACCTCGACGATCCGACAACGGAAGGGACATTTCCCTTGCAATTACGTGACCGAGCTGCCGACGTTCGCGTTACCCGCCGGTGCGCATCTCATCACCAGGTCCGATATCAGTATGCATTACTAATCACGGGATCATTTTAGAGGTGGACGAGCTGCCGGGTCCCGTCCAGGAGCAGCTCTTCACCGAGCTGCTGGATAAGGACGCCCAGGAGCAGCTGGAAACCGATCCCGCGGTGATTAACTGGTCTTTGGAGTTGACTGTCCGTCTGGGTTCCAGGTTGTACGCACTTTGGAACCGTTCGGCTGGTGATTGTTTATTAGATTCTGTGATGCAAGCTACGTGGGGCGTTTTCGATAGAGACAACACATTACGCAGGGCCTTGGCCGAAAGCCTCAGCCAAAGCGGAAGAGTGTAAGATGGATCCTCTCATCGGTAATACCGAATTGTCATTTGTTGCTTTCGCTCAGGTTTTATCCACGCTGGAAGGAGTACGAAGCGAGCCACGCCTCTTTTCTTCAGTATTCGCTGGAGGAGGGACAGTGGGAGGATGATTGGAGCAGTTTATTATCCCTGGCCAGTCAGCCGGGAACCAGTCTCGAACAACTGCATGTTTTCGCCTTAGCACACATCCTTCGAAGACCCATCATCATCTACGGGGTCAAATACGTAAAGAGCTTTCGCGGTGAAGCTTTAGGATATGCTCGATTTGAAGGTGTTATTCGAAACTTTATCTACTTCAAACACCATACTTATTTCTGTTCTTTCGGTAGGCGTTTATTTACCTCTACTGTGGGAGCAAAGCTTTTGCATACGTACACCCATCGCCCTTGGTTACACGCGTGGCCATTTTTCCGCGCTGGTACCTTTAGAGCCCTACAGTCGCCTGGATACACGCCCCTCGACTCAACAGACTGACCAATTGCAGAGCACCTTTCTACCGCTCATGGACAGGGACAGAAAAATCCTGCCCATACATTTTTTGACAGAAGCGGAGGTAAATTCATTCATTATTTGATTTCATGTTAACTTAAATTTACATGAATTGTACTAAAATGCAATTATTGTTGTTATTATAGTTGGGTCGTGAGGAGACGATTCTGAGGCAATGGTTGGATGTCTGCGAGACGGAAGGTGGTATCTTGGTCGCACAGCAGCTGCTGCACAAGAGGCCTTTGCTTGTTGCTCAAATGGTTGAAGAATGGTTAAACCATTATCGAAGATTAGCGTAAGTCTTCAATTTTTACTTTGTTTCTAATCTTAAGTTCAAGCGCGTTGCAATGGAATTACATGAAGAAGGAAGGCGGCATTTATATATTAATAGGTTGTTACAAATAACAATGTTCATTATTTTTCTCTAATATAATAATGAAAAATTATTAAGTGTAGCCAGAAAGACTACTAAAGTTTGATTTGCATCGACCTATATAGAACTAAAAATCATGAACATCCCATCTGGTTTTTGTTATAATTTTTCTTTTAATGCAACGAAAATATCTGCAGATTGTGAATCGAACGTGCCTCCTCCGTGCCCGCTCTGAAATTATGTAAGACATTATCCGGTAAAGACATTGTGCTTTTAATTTTTTTTAACCACCCACCATTTATTTCTTACAACATCCAACTTTTTGTTCTTGCTCGTTCGTTCACCTGACCTGGTATTGGAGGAGTAACCGCTTTCATCTTAGACTTAGCTTATGGGCACCGCCCACTTTCCACCTCTCTTCCACCCAATCAAAATTAAACTAATATAAAAAGAAACACGCCCATCGTCCAATGAGATTGCTCAATTTGTTTGTAGGCAGATGACATCGGCGCCGTTCGTGCGGCCCATTCCAATTCAAGACTATTCCAGCGAGGGCGACACCGACGAGGAATAACGAAAGCTGAACCTCGTGCCATCTCGTCGTTCAGCACGGTAGCCAAATGCAGCCTCTTCTTGTAACTACTCTCCGCAGCTCTCCTCCACGTATTATTATTAACATTACTACTACTATTATTAATATTATTTCTCTCCACTATATCCCCCCCAATTATTTTTATCTCAACGGAATATTGATTTCTCTATATTTTCCACACACACACATACACAATTTATCTCTACACAGTAGGAAAAGACAACACTTTGAAAACTAATCGATTACGCGTATTCATTATATTATATTAACAAAATCGTCAAGCGTCGACTTTTAATGGTAATTTTTATTGATTGTTGTATCGTGTTATATATATATACATTTTTTTTTCTTATTCTTAATTTTCCCCTCTTGCAGCAACGTACATAGTCGGGGGGGTGGGTCAGGGATGGTATTAATTACGCAGCCGATGATTCGAGCGAATCTTCTCAAGTTATTGCAAAATATAATTATTTTCTTATTTTCGAAACACGTTAATATTTTTCTTGGTTGACGACGTACTGCAGTTCGAGTAGTAATGAACGTGGTAAACGGGATCGTAGTGAAGTTTTTGAGGAAACGGTAAAGCAAGAAAATAGTTTTCTCACTATTAACTATTAATAATTAATTCCCCCCTTCTTTTCTCTTAAATAACACTTATATTTAACACACTTCCCTCTCTCATTATTATTATATTATTTTTTGTCACTTTTTGAACGATGTATTATATTAATTATTATGATTTTCTTAATTTTTTTTCTTGTTACTCGAGCGGAAAATGAACCAAAAAAATATGATCACACTACGGCAGATTTAACGAAATTTCTAATAGATTTATTATTATTATTGTTTATCGTTTGTTTCAATCAATTTATTTATCTCTCTATCGGGTAGGCCTTTTTTTCTGTTTTAGCTTTAGGGATTCTATAGTACAAAGACAAATCTTTACAAAACTTATAAATATATATATAAATATAAATTATATTGAGATGATATGAGGAATGATACACACGCTACTTAAAGAAATAAAATTAAAAGATAGTTAAAGAATTATAAAAATTTCATTGACGTTTAAAATTTGGAATTTTGTCTCTATTTATTTATTTTTTTTGGTGTTTTCCTTGTTACGAATTCGTCTGTGTTAATCGTTGTTTGTTGTATTTTTTTTTGTATATTCTTGTTTCGTGTCGTCACCAAATTATTAAAAATGGTCACCGGTTATATTTATTTATTTTTTCGTTTCAACTCCTATTATTTTTCGATTTTTGTTTTGTTCTTGGCTTTATCACTACTTATTATATACATATATTTTTGATCTTAATAAATTAATAATTTATTTTTATTTTTTCATTTAGATTTGTTTCGCTTATTTGAAGGATGCTTCTTGAAATGTGCAAGAGATTTATTTAACAATCATCAAATTTGTTACAAATTAAATCAAGGTCTTCCCATTCAAATTAATCGTATAAGAAGAAATCGAGAATGTGATGATATAATGACACTGACGTCAATTTGACAGTTTACGAAAGTTAAGCAACGTTACTTAATTTTTGACATTTTAAACGTCACTAAAATAATTTTTAAATGAAAATATAATTAAATAAATCTCTTTCGTGCATTTCAAAAAGCCATCAAGATTTAGAATGCATCCAAGACAGTATTATTCAATTCGGTTCAATTAGCGATCTGACTATTAAGACATTGATATTGGATCCCAGCCTCACACGTAATAAGAAACGTTTTAGCAATGTTAAATGGACGGAGACATAGTGATATTAATTAACTACACTCTTTAATTGTAAAGACGAACTTTTCACAAATTGACACGATCTTTAATGAAATAGATTTAACATGTGATTTATAATATATACGTATAACATATAGAAAAAGTGATATATAAATACTTGAACACAAAAATATAATTGCTACTAATTTTAAGTTAAAGTTGACGTAAATTAAAGTTATTGAGACTGCTTGCAAGTTAATATTAAATAGCTGACAAATTGTTACTTACATTTAAGTAAAGTATGAATCCCTCGATTTTATAAGGATAGTTTTTAAGGCTGTTGAAAGCACATAGACCAAACGATGTGTAGTTCTTTAAGCATTACGTCGAAAATCTAATCGCAACTTTTTCTAATGTTAAGTTTAAAAAATATATATTATTTTTAATTTATAGACTTAACATTAGAATAAGTTGTAACTCTTAAGTGATACAAATGACTCAGTAAATTAACGAAAATCATAAATTATATCAATCAAGCGCAACTTAATCTATGCCTAGTTTAGTTATTATAGGATGAGTTGTGAATAGCGTAAGATCCTCAAGTAATAATTGACTTAGTTGAAACAATAAGTTGTCTTTCCGTCCGATTAATTTAGGCGACTTTTGACGACGTATCAATTTTTGGAAAATGTCTGTTGTTAATTAAAATAAATAAAACAAGCAATTAAGGTTTGCTTTTGCAGATTTGCAGAGGTTGGGAACCCAAAGAAATAAAGCCAGCAGAAGAATGAAAAGTACAGTTGTAAAAGAAACGATTTGCTTCAATTTAGCCCACGTAAACTAGACACAATAATAATCCATGTACAAAACGGGAATGAAACGTTTATTTTCTTAATCGATGGTTAAACTAATCGTTCGTTGAAGTAGTAGTAATAATGTTGTGGCAAATTGTTGAGCAGTAAACCAAGTTTATTTTCAATTTTATTTTTTTGGAGGAAAAACTGCATTCGACTCGATAGGAATTTAAGATGTTTAAACTTTGCGGTGATCGGAAAAAAATAAAATAAAAATAAGGTGAATGGAAAACGCTTAAAATTAATAGGGGTACTAATGTTCAAAAAAAATAATAAAACTAACTTCCCATAAAAAATAAATTATGAAAACCAAGAGGAAATGTTACAAAATAACCGCGTACACATTTAAAGCCTACTTTGAACACTATCATATTCTTAATATCAAACAGGTAGATGTTGTAGTTAATGAAGATTTTTAGGCTTAAGCTCCCAAAAATAACCATTAACGCAAATCCGCGTATCTTCATTAACTACTTTCGCAAAATGCAATGCAATATTTTTTCTGTTAAACTTAAGATTTTTGATATTAAACACATCAAATAATGAGAGTAGATTTTGGAGCTTCGGTGAACTGTAAAAGCTTTTGTTCTATGACGGGGAATTCGTAGTGTTTAGATGAGGCTTTACGGTGAACACAATATTATTTCTTATTTCCATTTAAGGAAAGTTGTACTACAATTATTATATTATTACGTAAAGAAAATGATCTACGTTTTCGTTTTTTCTATCTATTTCACTCTCTCTTTGTGATCCTTTTTCCTGAAGCGAATAACGTTTTTCATTTCTCTAGTTTTGTCCACTTTACAGTGATTTATTAATATATAATAAAGAAATAAATAAATAAATAAATATAATTATATATAGATATATGCAAAATACACATATGTATATTTTTTGTAAAACGGTTGAAGTGATTTTTGTGTAGCTGTTTATTTCTTTGTCTCTTTGTTCGTACTTTTTCTTTGAAATTGGAATGCATTATAACTACCATATATTAAATATATTATATATTGTTAACACAGTGTGTTATGGAAGATATCTAGAATAAAACGTTCGAAATGTTTCAAATTCTTAAAAAAAAATCCCAGTTTTTAACACAATTTTACTTGATTTTTAAAAGCATTTGTTGCCATAGCAATGTGTATCAATTATATTTTTTTAATTGGAATTAGTTTTCAAGATTTCTTACATTAGTTGTTAAATTTCTTAGTTTATTTATATTAAGAAAAATACAGTTATTATATAATTATGTTGTATGTATAATTTATTTTCAGTCACGTACATTTCAACAATAATAACACAAGTTTTACAAATTATCATAAAATAACTAACAGTTTATTTTTTCATAATTTTATTTTATTTTCAGGTAATAATCAGTATATTACGTACAATACAAGAAAAGACAAGGTATTGGTAATAGAGTTTGAATTTAAATCGTCGATTTTCCGCAAGAGGGTGTTTATTTTAAATATATTTGTGCTATACTTGGTACTTGTATCGTTGCACGTTACTTGGCAAGTAACCTTTATTTATCATCGCTAGTTTAATCCTAATGCAATGAATGTTTTATGTTAAGATTTGTGCTAGGTAATCTGTATGTATTACGTAAATATTGGTAATTTGAAAGGAAGGCTCAACATATTGCTAATAGAGTTATTAATCAATTCATAGTTCTATCGTCAGAGGGTGCTATCATCAATGTCAATTATAATTCGAACGCTATCAACTTGACACAACGGTTTTGATTAGCGTCGTCCGCCGAAATTTCGCCAAGAAAACATTAATCTCGCTGGAACTCTTCGCCAAAATGTGCAGTAACTTCTTTCTTCTGGAAAAACAGCATCGCATACCGAAGATCTGCGAAGTTTTCATAACTTATGTAACAAGTACTTTTACATAAGTGCTCTGTAAGTATAATACATAGCTTTATATACAATATTGCCTTAAAGTTGACATTTCTAAGTTTCGTTTTGTTGCAAGTGCAAATGCATTTCAATTCTCTTATTACTTGTGATATAATTAATTATTTAGTATTTAAATACTTGTCAATCTTATCTTAAGTTTAATTCTTACTTATAACTTATAGTACACATTAATTGCAATTGCTTTAGTACTTGTGATAATAGAAATTACTTGGTAATTGTTAAATGTTTGTCTCATATAATGTTAGTTTTAATAATTGTAAATCCATTACTTGTTAAGTAGTCTTTCTCGTATACATTTTGAATACAGTATGTTTATTTCTTTAAGTTCTAAGAAGATATCTTTAATAACATCAAACTCTTCTGGGTAACTTTATATTTAATTGTTTTCTAAAGTTGTAATATGCGAGTATATTAATATATTAATCTTATATACTTGAAAGTGTGTAAAATATGTTTGAGAAGTCTAATTAGATTGTAATTTGAAGATGATGTTTCGTTGTCCTGCTACAAGAGGGTGCTACCACCAGAGACAATTGCAATCCGAAAACGCTGATAATGTTATCAGCATAATTGAATAATAATTGCTTGTACATAGATTGTTTATCATTAGCGAGTGAAGATAGCGAGCGGAACGAGTGCGAATCGCTAACAACGTGCAGATTGCAGAGTGTCGAAAGGTCAAAAGGACCCAAGTCCAGACCTGGTCCATCGGATCAGGTGCTGCCCCCAAGCGAGCGCAGATCATACGCTTGCATGCATGTTTATGTGTGTATGTGTTTGTCCTCTCCTCGTGAGTGTGTGTACATGTATGTGTTTGCGAGCGCGCGTGTGTGTGTATATTTAGGCTCGCCCATCTTTATCCCTTTTTGACGTTATTAATAATTTTGACCAATTTAACAAATATCCTCGGTGCCAATTATGCCAGCAGTGTTCGCGAGTGCTGTCTGACGATCCATCGGTAGACGAATCGGCCTCCCCGTGTGCTAAAGTGCAGCGTTTCTTCCTTCCTCTTCCTCAGAATGGGTAAGTGCCAATACTCGAAACGCCGGCAAACTAATAGAAACAAAAGGTAGATGCGATGGACAACGGAGATGATCGGAAAACCTGTAACGTGCGGCAACGATATTGCCCTTTGACCAATCAAATGGAAAATACTAGAATTCCTATTCGATGCCATAGCGACCCGCTGTAACAATAACAACAACAACAACAAAATCGACAATAACAATAATTTGCAAAGTCGATTTTACGGCACTAACCTAGATTCAGTATAGGGGGAAAAAATCGATACGAAGGGCTCCGCCGCGTCTGGGGTAGGTTTTTATTACCCCAGTTCACCGCTCTGCGACAGGGGGTTGGTGTGGTGGTTTCGGTTAGCTTCCGAGCACGCGCTTTGCCTTCGACCATCCGGTTTTCTCACCTTTTACCTTAACGTTATTATTAGGTTTCGGTCCAAAGCGACACCGGTTTCCACGGAGCCGCGTTGTGTAACAAAATTTACATAAGACCTTGACTCATATATCGTATGTCCATCTCTCTGTACCGTGTCAATAAAATCGGAACGCGCCTACGATTCAATTGTTTTCCTCCTATCTCCATGGAAATTGTTGCTATCCATCAACTGTTACCTTTTGTTTCTATATATCGTTTGTGTCAATTCTTTTGTACTTTTTTGTAAACTTAAAACATGTTACAACAATTGCCATTAATTCTCCTTTTCTATTAAATTGCAAAAAAAAAATGCATTAATTCCACCTTTAATTATCATCTAGATTATTACCTATCTTGTTGATCTATGATATCTCAGATTATTTTTTAATCCCATATGATTCGATTCGAATGTATTGATTTAGAAAAAAACTAATTTGAATTTGCATTCAAGCAAAGAAGTATTTTCAAGTTTTGAAGTATGAACGAATATTTACTATAATTATTATCAATATTTTATCAAAATTTGAATATAATACTAATTTTAAATTATTTCCACTTAATTTCTAATCTTAATCCAAATTAATTGCATTCGGTACTTGTAGACTTTCTTTGAACTTATTATTTATATTTGTGGTCTACTTTTTGTGTCTATTGTAACCGAGATTATCTGATAAACATATTTTCTAAAATATGTGATTCATTCACTGCATTCTTTTCATTATTATTTTTTTTGTAGTAGTGTGTACGTACGTTGAATTGCAAATAAATCCGGTATCCAAGCAACCTAAATGTAAACAAGAGTTCAAAAGCCTTGATGCAGCAGGAGTCTCATGCAAATAAATAAGTCTACCTGCGAGTACCTGCAATATTCAAATCGATCTGTAATTGTGATTACATTTATGGTATCTAAAAAGTCTATGCTGATATCGCGCCAAATAGATAACATTAATATTTCATGAATACATACACACGCCATACGTTGCGAATAAAGTATATCGGAATTATAAATATGACAAGACAAGAGTTATATCATTTATATTTTTAGGCTTATTTTATTATTAATTATAGAACAACGTATATTTATTTATGTTCATATAACTCCTTCAATAGTATTTCAGTGAGTGATTAATTATTTATTGTGCTGCAATAAATCTAAGGAACTGTACCTAATCTTATCTTCAAATTAAACTGTTTTCTTTTTATATCTTATCTGTATCATTTCGAAATTAATCGTTGTTAATAGATATGTCAAAAATATTTAATTTTTATATAATTGTCAATTTTGACTTACAAAATAGTAAATATTTTTTGACGTTTGTCAATTTTTTAAAATTTTGTTTATTTATTTATTGGATTTATGACAACCTGAATTAACATCATACCTGCATAGAACTGACGTATCGATAACCTAGATATTAGATTTAACCTAACCTATTTAAAGACTTTGTTTTTAAAGGCACGCGGCGTCGTAAATAGACGTTGATTTCGTAAGATTCTTGGAAATTTTATGTAAAATGCAATTCTTGCTTTCCCAGAATAACGTTTAAATCCAGTGTCAAAACGACATTGACACGCATTAGCAATATTCATTTGTTGTCCGATCGATCGAAGGTCGACCCAATTTGATTCTGAGTCGATAAATCAAAATCGATCGGTGTCGAGCAAATAAATATAGAACTGTTGCATTAGAATTCATGATTCACGACGCAAAAACTAAATAATTATAAACCGGTTCAAGTTATTTTTTAAATCTTCCGCAATTCAACTACATTTCTGTTATGTCAACGTCTTTCATTGCGATTTAAGGAAGTTGATCCGATACGTATTTTTCTCTCGCTAAATGTTAAGCATCGATTGTCCATTGTGTTCTCTCTTTCCGTGTGTAATCCTTTTTAAAGCCTTTCACTTTCAGCAGCCCCTCACTCGCTGAAGAAAAAACCTAGTAGAAATGACCTTTCCCACCATTCCACTTCTCGGGTTTCATCTGCATTCCAGCGCACGACCCTTCTCAACGACCCTAATCCAAGGGATCAACATCAACCCCAATCTCTTGCACATAATTGCATTACGAAAATCCGCATTACTAAAGACCAATTTTACTTATTTCATCGCATTAGTACAGTTAACATTTTGATTAATTACATCATTGCATGTTTCTTTATATTAATGTTTTTATATATTTAGTAACATTATATGCGTTTCATGTTGAGGAATTTTCTGAATATTTTGATCAATTACTTGGCAAGTTTCAAGTATCTCTTCCTAGCTCATTTCCTTACAATAACGACATTTTCGTTTACAACTGATGTCACACACGTTTTAAAATATTTTATAACACTGATGACAGCTGTCATTTTACGTCAAAAAAGGAAATAAAACATAATTCATGCGTAATGACTATGAGTCACCGCTGTTTCAGAATATTATATAATGATCAATTTATTTATATATTTTTGTGGTAGATAAGGTTTATCTGAACTGTAATGATGAGACTTCCCTATTCGCGTTACAGTGTTTCGAAGAATGCGAGGTTATCTTAACACGTTTTTCGTTGCAGAATCGAATCATCGTCGGCATTCCGCGAAGAATGCGCTCCAAGAATATTCTTGTTTTATTTGGAAAGACCCGCATGTTTTCGTTTCCAGATGGAAAATTATCGGAATAATATCGTTGAATTTACACGACCCAATGACTAATGCTAAGTAATCTCGTTGTAATCCACGTCTCTAAAGGATGCCATAATTCGATACTATGTTATTCGGTTGTAATGTAGATTAAGAGATTATCTTGGAACGAGGATTACTGCATTCATAAATTTATAGAAAATTTACTTTATTTTTTAAAATTTCATTTCCCTTTATTTGAATAATATTTTTTTGTTTAAGAAAATGAATTTGTAGATGTGTTAGAAGCTCGACTAAAAGTCTCATTAATCATCTGCAGTTTTGCTAACTTTTACGTTTGAGGAGGAAGACCTGATTTAAGAACGTGTTATTAGTCTTCTCGGTCGTGTGCCAAGTATTTTGAAAGATTTAAGATATATTTGCTGCACTAAAATAGTTCATTTTTCGGTATTTCCATTTATTAAACTAAACACGTTTTAAAATGGTTTATATTTAGCTAAAGAGTTTCTTTGTGGACGAGCGGCGAATATATCCGCTTTATTATATAAACATGACATTCAAGCGAAATTATTTGTTGATAAAGCTTCCGTTTTTATGATAATTTAATTCCAATTACGCGTGATGTTACAAGTTTCTAATATTTGTATTGACCTTTCATCGTAAGTACTTGTTTGTGTTTGCAAAGAACGTGACGTGATGAAGAAAGGCTCGATAATATTTGTATCCTCACGTTACAACGGCGTCCATTAATCCGAGATTAAGCTCGTTAGTGGACGATAACGGCAGGCTGGTAATGTGGAATTCACATTTTCAATCCTCGGTGGACGCTGCTTGCTGACACACTCGCCGACAGCTAGACACTTCGGATGCAATGTGTTTCAATTGCAATTTAGAAATGCATTAGCTAATTTGCTCAAGATGTTGAAGAGCTTAAAAGCGAGAGGCTTAATGAGAGTGAGGAAGAGAAGGAAAGGTTCGTGTTCACATGAGGATGTTTAAGAGGAAGGATGAGGCTTAATGCCAGATAACGTGTGAACTGTCTCGTACTAATTCATATAAATAATAATAAAAATGTTTCTTTTGTAGCTCGAGAATCGTGGATGTGAAATGGAAAATGCGGAGTGCGTGAGACAATGCATTTTGTATACATATATATATATATATATTTAAGTGCTTGTTTCTGCATCGAAAATACTCATTATTGTAACTGTATTTTGCGTTTTCCCCCTACGTCCATCTACGACTTATAAATAGTAAATGAGCGTACACACACGTGTACCTATTACTACTAGTGCCCACTTTAACATTCAATCCTCGTATTGGCGAAACTCATGACGATTCATTTTGCTATTACACCAATTGAAAGTCATTTCTATACTTCATCACAAATATAAATCTATATAGTCTACTATTCAACAATAGACCACAATACTTTTAGCGAAAAATTTGGAAATAATGCCAAAACAATATCTATTACTAATAGGAATGCGATGCTGAAAAATAAAGTTCTACCTATTTTTAAGGTGTAAGTATTTTACGGAAGGAGCACGAATTCTCGTTTCGAAGACAAAACATCGTAAAGTTCCTTACAAATAATAAGCAGCCGCCAGTCCTGCCTTGGAAGCGAAATCTAAACTTGAATGTAAATATTTGCAAGTAATAAATATTAGGTATTTAACACGAAAATAGTTTTAGCTCCATCTCCGTTTCTCTGCAAATAATTTCGCAATTGTCCCTATGTAAACTATGTCACTATGTACTTTGTAGATGAACTCAAAGTAAGTCAACTTCTAGGACTATTTGTATTTTTTTTTTTAACGGTTATAAATAGAAGCGATCTTCGGAAAATGTGCAATAATTGTGAATTTTTGTAACTGGTGAGACGCAGTTTTCGAGGTATTATTGCATTCGCGATTTGATAGCCTTTGGAAACGATTTCGAAATATCTAATAAAACTTTGAAAGCTATGAAATTCGATCTCCGTTGCGTCAAACGGTGCTCAGGGAGCGGAAGTCGCGACTATAAGAAGACTGAAATAGCTGTAATTGCAAAAAAACAAAGATTGAAGAAATATTGATTAAAAAAGAATTTGCAAATTAAAAAATGTATTTACTGTATAAATTATTTACATTTAAACTAATGTTAATAAATATTGAGATTGGATGATTTTTATCAATTATAATAATTAAAGTTTTAATGATTGATATTAAATTGATATTATTGGTATTAAATATGACAGACGTCAAAATATTTAATTTTCACGTGACTTGGTTTTAACTGATAGACGTCAAAATGTGATCTGTCGCTATTAATATGAAAACAATCGAAGTATCGACAGATGTCAAAATGTGATACGTCGTTATTAATATGAAAACAAATAATGTATACCGAGTGTGAAAATCTGAATTTTTAAATTTAAATGAGCGATATTAAATGTACAGATGTCAAAATATTGAACTTTCAAAATTGGTCTGACTTACATCCAAAGTACCTACATTAATTAATTTAAACTTAAAAAAACTTGACTCAGTTTAAACTGACAGACGTCAAAATGTGATACGTCGTTATTAATATGAAAACAAATAATGTATCTACATTAATTAATTTAAACTTAAAAAAACGTAACTTAGTTTAAACTGACAGACGTCAAAATGTGATACGTCGTTATTAATATTAAATCAAATAATGTATACCGTGTGTGAATATTTGAATTTTTAAATTTAAATGAGCGATATTAAATGTCAAAATATTTAACTGTCATAATTGGTCCGATTTAAATCCAAAGTACCTACTTTAATTAAATTAAACTTAAAAACGTGACTTAGTTTAAACTGACAGACGTTAAAATGTGATACAAATTTCAATGATTGATATTAAATTTGACAGACGTCAAAATATTGTACTTTCTAAATCGCTTCAACTAAGATTAATTTAAAAAATTGTTGATAAGAAATAATTGGGACCGTAATGATAAAAAAATGAAGTAGTTCAAATAAACTACTGTTATGAAAAACGTTCTACTTGTTTGATTTTATTGATAATCATCATGACAATGAGTATTCATGTTGATTTATAGTTTCACAAGCAATTTATTTGTTAAGTCAAGCAAGAGCTTTCCATTCTTAGAGTGGCCGTGCAATTAAAGTGTTTTGTCCTGTCTTTCATTAACCGAATCGAATGCCGAAACATAAACACTTTTGATTGAAACCCAAAGGATTGAGCAACGCTTAAATAATGGAGAGAAAAGTGCGGGGAACAAACGGTTTCACTTTCTTGTAAAGTAACATCCGTTTCCATGCACACACTTTGCCATCTCTCCTTCCTCTTTCCTCAGTTCGTCCGTCCGTCCGTTCGAACACACATGGAACGTGATTGTAAAATTACTTTCTACCTGTATCCACACCGGGCTTCCTGGTTGAAAGACCTGCATCGACAAAAAAAAAACTCGCTAGCAAAAAAATCATCATCATCATCATGAAATGCATCGATCTCGTTGTTTCCTTCGTCGTTTATCCTCTACTTCCGGTCGAGTCATTAAGTGCTTGTTAACATTTCTTTATTCTTTACGCTCTAACGCCTGATTTATTTACCAGCATTGTTCAATTTCAACAAATTGCTTCTAAAAACTAGGAGACGGATTGTGAGACAAATTGAGATTAGTTGGGTCATATAATTTCCCACATGCAAATTTCTCTATAAATTACCTTGAATTTCACTTTCCATCGTTCATTTAATCTCTTGAGCTGAACAAAACGAAGAAATTGACGAGAACTTCGTGGAGTGTGTAATTATACGTATGGAGCTTGTGTGTTCCAATTAAAGAGCTGCTCTATATAAACAGTTTATTCGATTAATTGCAACGTTTCCAACTGCATTGCACTGCTTGAGATAATAAATACAATTTCGCTGTAAATGCTCGTGCACATTGGCAAATTAAATATACATCGATTAGGATAAATATATGGAAATTATCATGATGAGTCGACAGATATAATCACTATATTCTCATCTTATTCACTGCACTCATGACTTGAGTCATAATTTAATAAAATTATTTTTTTGATAAAATATTGACATTTGAATATGAAATTACAGTTTTGTACGTTAAACTTTAATGACTTGAATTTCTTGACTAATTTTAGATTTTATATAATTATTTAAGATTTGAATAATAATTTATACATTAAACTGACAGACGTCAAAATGTTGTTTCTTTCATGTTAATCTGAGAATACAACAAATTGATATAATGAATTCGATTAGGCTTAAAACAAAGTTACGAGTAGTTCAATTAAACTTATTTTATCATAGTTTTCATACAATTATTTCTGTAACTATAATTACTGTTATAAAAGCCATCTTATAAGTGACATAAATTTAAATTGACAGATAGACGTCAAAATAAATTGAAGCTTAAAATAAATGCGAATAGTTCATTTAATTTATTTTCTCATAGATTTCGTATAATTTAAATAAATTACAGTTATAAAAATCACATTAAAAATGATATTTATTTAAATTGACAGACGTCAAAATGTTGTTTCTTCCATGATAATCTGAGAATACATTCTTCCATGATAATCTGAGAATACAACAAATTAATAAAATGAATAGCCTTAAAAAAAAATATGAGTAGTTCAAATAAACTTATTTTCTCATAGTTTTTATACAATAATTTCTGTAACTATATTTAGTAATAATTTACTGTTATAAAATCCATATTATAAGTAACATACATTTAAATTGACATTCGTCAAAATGAATAAATCCGAGAAAAATCCAAGTTGGTAAATTGAAACTGAAGTGAAGTGAATTCGATTAGACTAAAAAAAATACACTTATTTTCTGATGGATTTAATATAATTATTTCTTTAACTATAACGAGTAAAAAATTCCTTTTATAAAATTTATATTATAAGTAACATATATTTAAATTGACAGACGTCAAATTATATTCAAATATTACTTAACTTGAAATATTTTAAATATAGAAATTTGTTTGTCTATGAAATAACACAAAATTTATTTGTAAATAATAAATGTCTTAGCAGATGGTTAAGTTGCAAATGGAATCAATTGGTAATTATAATGGAAGTAAATAAAAGTGTGTAGAAAAAAAATAAGGATAATTAAATTTTTAATTACATTAATTGAAAGCTGGGGTATCAAGGTGAACGGCACTGGAACGTAATTCATTTTCTTGCAAAAAAGAAAAAATATGTATCTAGAAACGTAACAAATTTTACGTGTCAGAAGGTAGGTGTGTCATGAATTCGTTTAATTTATAATGCATATATGTGAAGTCGAGGAACTAGGTTGAAATGCTAATGGATTGCAAAAGATTACAAAACGACGAACAGACACGCATAATTTTTACAAATTCAATGATTTATTTATTAAAAAGTATTATAGTTTATTAAAATGTGTGCAAAAAACAAATTTAGTATACTAAATTTTATTTTTGTTTATGCGGTTTGAATATTATCTGTGTTTTCAAATAATGTAGATATCGTAGACAAAAGTTTATAGACAATGATTATAACGTCGTGTTTCCAACAATTATCTATTTAAATTTGTAGCGATGTTATCGATAACATGTTACAAATTAGTCGAGAATCCGATGAACGGCTACTTTGAATACAACTATCTTCATATAATCACGAGTTGTAAATCTCGTTCTCCATCACTTCATAACTCGTATTATATATTTATATTATACACTTATTTTTATTTAATGATCAAAGTTTACGATTAATCTCACCTTTAGATTATAAACGAGTATTTATTGCTACCCGACATAACGTAATCATTCATGTATCATTTTTTAATATTAAACTTTATAAATTTAATGTTTTCATATTCTTGTTCATTGATTATTTGACAGCTGTCACAAATTTTTGATTGCTTTACTTCATTATTTACATATATCTTTTTTGATATTTTAAAGCTATTTTTGATACTGTAGTGTACATTCATACAATAAACAATATTTTGATGGATTATTGAGATTAAGTTGCATCTTTCATAATTGTAATAATCCAATTAAAATTATACGCCATCTCGTAATGTAATTTTAATAATCAATTATTATATAAGTGACGTAAATTAAAGTGACAGACGTCAAAATGTTGTTTGCATATTTGTCTGATAAATTGAATTTGATTAGACTAACAAAAATAGATACTTTTAAATTGACAGATGTCAACATTTTTATTCTTCTTTAATTAAAGTTTCTACCTTGTATACAAAATTAAGACATTTGTACTTAATGTGCGCATGGGTCAATGTCGCTTGTGCGAAACGAACTGTTGTTAAACCGTCATAACATTTCCTTACTTAGCGTGGAGATGTCAAATAAAAAGGCACCGGTGAATGAATGCTTTCAACGACTTCCTCAAAAAGAACATGCACGTTCGTTCTCGCGCGAGCACGAAGATAACTTATGCTAATGGCAGCTAAACGAAACGTGGATGCTTCAATTGAAAGAGCACACAGAACTTAACCTAACCCATGCAGAATTTTAGGATCGTGTACAGCTCGTTGCCGCTGCAGACTCATTTATCCACGGCGACGGCAGCCTGTACACGACCGCAACTCGTCTCCGCTTTCGGTTTCCATTTTCATCATTGCCGTTTCAAATTAAAATTCTACACTACCTTCATTTGCATCTTCCCCATTGTAACTTACCGGCAATAATTTATGGTAAACCAAGCCTTATACAATCATTTCTTTAACTGTACATTCAATTACAATAACCATTGTTAAGATAATTAATTATCAATTAACAAAATTAAATTATTACGTTTTAAGGAGCGCAATAATATACATAAACAAGGACGCCATCTCGTGGCGAAACGTTGAACTTATAATAATATTTATTGAAACAGAATTATTCTATTTACTTATAAGTTAGGTCCATTAATTATTAATTGGACTTTTGTTGATTTCAGTTTGGCCCTTTTGTCAAAGCGAAGGTAAATTTTCGAGTGTTTTTGTGCATTTTTTTTACATCGCTAATTACTAATTGCCAAAAAAAAGCGAGTGTCTTAATCATTAGTGCACGCTCACCACTTAATCCTTCGCTTTTCTTTTCGACCGTCCGCCCGGGCGTTACGTAACGCCGTAATTACCAAATAATCGGCAATTATGCAATCGAATGAGATCACTACTTCCTTCCAATTCTCTCCACTACAATTGCTAATTTTACAGTGGCATGATTCCGAATGGTCGACGCTCGAATCACATAAAATAAAAACACGGAACTTTCTACAAAAACGAAATTTGTCCGTTCATTTTGTGTAGTAAAATTTCATTAATTTTTTAAACAATTTAATTAATTTGAAAAAATGTAGAATTGTAGAAAAAATATTGTATATTAATATTTAAAAAAATAATTAATTTGTGTTACTAATTAAATTATTAACAAAAATTATGTTATTCTGTTCATTTTTGTTATAATTTTGAAAAGAAAATTTCAAAAAAATAATTGATTTTCTAAATGTTATAATTAATGATTTGTTATAATTATTAACTAAAATTGTGTACTTTTGTATAGTAAAATTGATTTGTTAAATATAATTATTAATTATTTATAATAATCAATCAAATTAATTGAAGTTGAAAACGTTTTTCCTTGAAGTGTAAAGATTGTTGCGTCTTCGTTTGAACTCCTACAACTGCAGCGCGATTAACTTGTTAATTAAAATTTAACGTTTCACGTTAACCCCGATGGATGATGATGATGATGTGATGACCTTTAACGGGTTCGGGTTTCATGAAGATGAGAAGCCGTGCATGCGATGCGAATTCTATTTTAATTGGCTAACAAATTGATTGAAGTGATTTTCTTCCTTTGATCTCGATGAAAAATCCCGATATTCCAATACCAAAGATGGTGGTGGACCGTGCAACGTACAGCAGATAATCTGAAGAAAGTAATGATCCAATTATAAAAATAATCGAAATACAAGAATGAGGAAGGAATTCTTAAAAAAAATAAGATCGGATAATAAATGAAGCAAATCCTGAGATGGAAAAGCTGAAACGTTCTATCTTCGAGAAATATCAGAACAAGTAGGTATGCGAATAAAGTACAGTTTTAGTGGAAAATTTTGCAATCGTTGCAAGTTGTAAAACATTTATTACATTTCTATAAATATTTCAAAAATTAAAAGAAATTTTATTGCTGCATTCATACAGTTTTTCCACGAAAATTAAAGCTATTTGCAAATTTCCTCTTAAAATCTTCGATTATACGAAAGAATCTTTATTAAATATTTAAAATGAAAATCAAAATATTTCATAAAAATTTATTTCTTTTAAATGATTATAAATTTAAATATTTTAATAGAAAAATGCAAATAATAGGATATATTTAAGTAATTTGTTGGAAATTCCAGGAATAACTGTTGGTTAAAACATGTAAATAGCAGAAACGTTCAGAATATATTCAAATGTGCAGAAATTAGTCGAATATTTAAATGAACAGAAAATTAAGTAAACGTTAAAAAATTGTTTGCTTCTCCATTTAGCGTAGCCTTAAGATCTGTCGTGTTTAAAGGCTACATGCAAAATAACATGAATAAAATAGAAAACATAAACGATTCGTCGTCGGTGATGTAACGTTGAACACGTAACGCGTTTTATGGTCTTAACTGTGAGAGGAAGAGTGATAGAAGTAGAACGTGGAATAGCATATGTACATATTTTGTTGACCGTCATGTCTATTTTTAATTCGCAAAGTAAATTAACATAGGTGGACGTAACAAGCATCAATTGTGTTTGTGTCTGTGTGCCCATTTAATAACATACTAATTTATGTGTGTGTATGCGTGTATATACATGAATGCATAATATATGCTGGTCTTTCCGATTTTGGAAATTTCTCTCTAAATACCAGTTTCTCGAGCGAAACGCGTTGTGAATAACAGAAATATAAAATTTAACTGTAACTTTTGTCTTTACCAAAAACGTTTTGGTGATTTGCATAAGTTTTTTAAATCAAAAAGATTCTAATAATTATTTTTTTTTTAATGTGCAAATATTTGATTAGAAAGTAATAAAAATTAGATTATTTTATTACGAAAACTTCCGAACCGCGACGAAACACAGCACATCTCAAACGTTTAAACAAATCTATTTAATAACGAAAACGCACATTTTCTACGCACTTTGCAGCTGCGAACGTTAAACCAATTCTTTTATGATCGCAAAAATGAGTGCGTTTTGCGTATTTGTTGAAACGATAAAAAAGTAATAAAAATTATGCTCTTAATGGATAATATGTTTATTTTGTTACGAAAATGCGATTTGCGTAATTGTTAAGAATGTAATAAACATTTTTTTTTTGCATAAATAGCGTGATTTGTATAAATAGTAAAAAAAAACTAAATCGAATTTACTATTCAAAAACCAAATATAATTTTTAAAATAAAAAAAATGTCATAATTTTAAGTGCAGATAATTTTTTAATGAAAAATTTCTAATAATTATTGTTTTTTTAATTTAAGCAATATTATAATATCTTGTAATTTATTTTTTACATTTTTTTTAATAATTGTTTTTAAGTTTTTATTTATTGTTTTAATATTAGTTAAATTTTATTGCAAATTAAAGAGTAAATGTTTAAATATTTGATAAGAAACTAATAAAAATTTTGAGATTATTGCACCATTAATCAGCAGTTGCCAAACGTTTAACGAATTCATATTTGTTTATGAAAATAGTGCGTTTTATGTATTAGTATAATCAAATATCTTAAAATATTGTTAATCTCTAGAAATATTGTTAATCTTTGTAAATTAAAAAGTAATACGTGCAAATTTTTGATGAGAAAGTAATAAAAATTAGGAGATTATTTTGTTACGAAAACTTCCGATCCACGACGAAACACGATGACTCAGCTGCACCTGCGAATCTCAAACGTATAAACAAATCTATTTAATAACGAAAACGCACATTTTTTACGCACTTTGCAACTGTGAGCGTTAAACCAATCCTTATATGGTCACAAAAATGAGTGCGTTTTGCGTATTTGTAGATCAACGATAAAATGTAATAAAAATTTGGCTATTACCGAAAAGTCACCTTATTTTGTTACGAAAACGCGTTTTACTTATTTACATAAAGAAAATAATAAAAATGAGGCGATTTTTTTAATTGCATAAATAGTGAAAATAAGTATTTCGAAATTACTATTCGAAAACCGAATCTATTTATTAAAATGAAAAAACTGTGTCGAAGAGTTCACAATTTCTTAATGAAAAATATCTAATAATTATTGATTTTTTTAATTTGAAGAATAAATTAATAATTTTTATTTACTTTTTTTAAATTAATTTCAAGTTTTTATTTATTGTTTTAATATTAGTTAAATTTTATTACAAATTAAAGAGTAATACGTTTAAATATTTGATTAGAAAGTAATAAAAATTAGGAGATAATTTTGTGACGAAAACTTAACTTCCGAACCACGATGAATCAGCTGCATCTGCGAATCTCAAACATGTAAACATAAATAGATTTGTTTAATGAAAACGCACATTTTCTACGCACTTTGCAGCTGCGAACGTTAGAACAACTATTTCAATTTTAATTCAAGATTGAAGTGTAAAACGTTTAAATATTTGTTAAAAAATTTGATGAATATACGTTAGGAAAATGAGCGCATTTTGTATATTTATATTTACGATACAAAAATAATAAAAATTAGGAGATAACCGAAAAAATGCTCTAAAATTAAGATTTTATATTTATTTTATACTATTTTTATATCATTTTAACGTCTTTTTACTGTTATTAATATTAGGTAAATTAAAGTATAAAATGTATAAATATTTGATAAGAAATTATTAATAAATTGGTGATTATTGTATGATGAAAATTAGTTTATATATTAAACGCTATGAAATATCATATCCTAATGACCAATTATATTTAATTACATTTTATTACTTTAATAAATACTTGTCAAGTTTCAAGTAACGTAAAATGTAAGTGACAATTAATTTTATTATTAAGTTTTGTAAATTATTTATATTTAGTGTAACAAACTATTAATTTACTGAACTTAAACCTATAAAAAAAATTAAGGTCAAATATTTACAGCAATAAATTACAATATTTTTCAAACTAATTTTGTTCATAGAATAATATTTTCAATAAATATTAATTATTGGAACGCAATTAGTTGAGAGCGGTTCAAGAAATAATAAGCGCTTATGTCACGGCAAGTAAAATTTATTACGTGAAACGGAGAGCTGCCATTACGAATGCACTTAAGAAAAATGGACATAGTCTCAATCATACGGGCACTAAATCAATTGAATGTAATTGGTTTGAACTGTTTTTCTGACTTTGACCTGCAATTTGTAATTATAGGAAAAATTTATTTATTTTTTTCATTTAGAGGCAGTTTTTCAACCGAAAATTGAGTCTAAATGACAGCTGTCATCACCTGTCAAATTAGTGAAAAATTGTTTGCTAAACAATTGCAAACAAATATATTGACAAGTGCGTTAAAAACGCTTTAATAGATCGATCACCAATTCAAAATTCACCTTGCTTAACTTATTATTTTAATTTTATTACTTTTCAAATGATATAATATCATGAATGTGGATTACGATTGTAAAATTTCATCATCTGACCTTTCTTAGAATAACATCATTACTTTTTGAATTTATTGCACATTGGTATTTGCAAATCTGGGCGATGAACGAAATTCTCAATTATTGAAACTTGGAGTTTGCTGCTTCATTAGATTTAATGGTTTTGTTAAGTCTTTTAATATTTATGAGCAATAAAAATAAACATCGATTTTTATTGCACCCAATTCTACAGGTTCTGCATAAAAATGAGTATCAATAAAAGTTATGACGTTTGTTGTTGAACAAGAACAAGATATGAATCTGTTACTTCATAAGTTCATGGAATACATTACATTTTTTTTATTACCCTGCAAGTTCTTGTTTCACGGAATTCCAACAAAATCCAAGAACTCGAACTAAATTGTACAATTTTTCTGTCAAATTTATGTAATGTTTTTGTCTAAAGTTTCACTGCATCATTAATATCTGATTTATCACCCATCAGAATATTATAATTTGAAAAATCTTGCTTAAATTAGTTTCATTTTTATTATTTCTATTATTATCTATTCAATAAACATAATTGAAATATGTTGCTTAACTATTAACGAACGTCTAAAAATTAATAATAATATTTGAAAAATGTTGCTTAACTTTTATCGAACTTCTGAAAATTAATTTCATTTTTGCTATTTCAATTATCACCTATTCAATTATAAAATATAAAAAATGTTGCTTAACTTTTATCGAATGTCTAAAAATTAATTTAATTTTTGCTATTTCAGTTATCACCTATTCAATTATAGTATTTGAAATATATTGCTTAACTATTATCGAATGTTTAAAATTAGCCTCAGATTTAGTTGTTTAATTATCACCTATTCAACTAATATATTTGAAAAATGTTGCTTAACTTTTAACGAACGTCTAAAAAATAATTTCATTTATCACCTGTTCAATTATAATATTTGAAAAATGTTGCTTAACTTTTATCGAAACTAAAAATTAATTTTATTTTTATTATTTCAATTATCACCTATTCAACTAATATATTTGAAAAATGTTGCTTAACTTTTAACGAACGTCTAAAATTAGTCTCAATTTTTGAAAAATGTTGCTTAACTTTTGCACATCTAAAATTACTTTAATTTTTACAGTCTCATTTATCTTAATTATTACCTATTCAATTAAAATGTGGCTTAACTTTTATCGTGCATAAACAAATTAAGTCTCCGTTATCTCAATTATCACCTATCCATTTACAAAAAATGCTTAACTTTCATAAAAAATTACTTATATACAAATTGAAGTGTATTTCTTCGTTCCACCTTTTTTTCAACATTTCTTCTCTTTTCTTTTGCACTTCTACTTTTCTTTCACCGTTCCAAATGGATTTTTATAGCTTACGTAACGCGCATTCTTTTCCGAGTCCGTTCTGTTCGTCGCACGGAGGACGTGCACATTCGTGATGAATCAAGAATATAGAAGAAGAAAAAAAAAACAGAAAGAATTAAAACGAGTTCTACACTGAACGTTATTTATTTTTCTTTAGAAAGATGAATGGTTAAAAATCTTGACTTTTTCTTAAACTTGTTTTCCTATTTCAACTACAAAAATGTCAAGCATTTTAACTATTATTTATATTTAGTCGCTTCCAGTTTTATTTTAAAATTCCAACTGTAACATTAAGTGTTTCCTTCAATTTTAATAGATTGAAAATTTGATTTGATTTCATTTAACTTTTTCTACTTTTGTAGCATTTTCTATAAGATTTATTCAATTACTTCTTAATATTTTAATAATTTTTGAAATAAATAAATTTGTAAAAAAAGTGTACAATCACTTTCGAATCACGAAACTCGTTACAATAAATAATATTTCCTTATTATTTTTGCCAATAATGTGCCGTAGACCGAATAATTAGTTGGAAAAAAAGAAGTAATTATTACGAGAAATTTAATAGAAAGTAACCAAAAAAGTTTTTCTACAAATTTTAAATTATAAAACTTTTTTTTAGTGAAATATAAGAATTGCAGTTTCACTTTTAGCATAAACTAAACTTAGATTACCCCGAAATAACGTTGTTTTTTTTCGAAGAAAACGATGTAACTCGAGACACATGTAAAAAAAAAATTGGGAAAACTTATTTTACAATTTGGAATTTATATATTTTCAAAAAGTAAAATTTTAAGGATTCAAAAAAAGTAAAAATATATAGATTTTATAAATTTTATTTTTATTGTAAGATTTTTTATTTATTTACATATTTAACTAAACTTAAAACGTTTATTAACCGGCTCCAAGATGTTTTGTTCCTCCAATTTTGATTTTCTTCTGATGGCCTTCATCAAAATCTCCAAATTCTTCTCGATTTCAATGACCGCTTCTTGCACCTCGCAAACGTGTGTATGGAAATCGTTAAGAAAAGCTTCATCCGTCATGTCCAATGTTCTCATCGAATGTTGGGTGACCATCATCCCTTGGAACACAGCCACGAAACCTGAAGATTTCTTCCCCAATCCTTCATGAAATTCACTTATATCTTCTCCAGTGCGAGTCAAAATCGCCGACAACTCGCTTGAGGACATATTCATCGAATGCAGTTGCATCGTAGAAACATAATTCCAATCGCCCATGAAGTCTCGTTTCTTCAATATTTTGTCCAACTTTACGGCTAGCATTGAAGCAACTTTCAAGAAAGGTCGCAGATTCAGTACTTTTTCGGCTTTAGGTATTTGATCGACTATTAAGGAAGAATTCTCCACAATAATCTTCACTAAACCTGAAACCTTCTTGTTTCCTCTAATAGCAAACTCCATTTTTCAATATTGTGATGAAATGCTTAAAATATTAATATTCCTATCGTTTAAATACTCACAACTCTTCCTAATCTTAGTATAATATTTAAACACAGATGGCGTAGTTTTAAAAATATGCTGGGTATCTTCAAACTATGTCTTTAGAACACGAACACTTAAATTGTAATGATTTGATGGAAACATTGCTTGCATTTAAATACTAAACCTCAAGTGTGATCATTTTGCAAGTGGTGGGGTGCATAAGGGTTGTAAAATGGTTTTCAGGTAAAATCAGCGAAATTGCTTTTAAGTAATACTACATAAAGTTAAGTGTACAGAGAGAACTAATGTAATTCTCAGAAATGATACCTAAATTGCACATCATAAAATTTTTGTGTATTTTTTGTGTCAACTATTATTTTTTCTGAGAAATTTACAACTTTCTATAATCCTTAATTATACGCTCAAATCGTATGCAAATAGCAACAATTTGCAATTGTACTTTAATACTTTTTACAATTTTAAGTATAACGCTTACAGTAATTTTCCAATATTTATAAATAATTTACTTAACCTAATTACATTTGACGGATGGAATTGACATTTGACATCTGTCATTTACGACAATAGTTTAAATGAATTACTTAATGTTTTATAGTAGATTAAGAGTAAAACCAATTAGAAACTACAGAATTTGCTACAAATGATTCAAATTAGGTATTTTCTATTTAATTGCATTACATAAATGAATTAATTAAACGTTTTTACTTAATCCATTCATACGATACGAGTGCAAATCTTTCAGTATTTTAAGTATCGTATGTAAATATTTATAAATAATTTACCTAACCTAATTACATTTTACGGATGGAATTGACATTTGACAGCTGTCTTTAAGGATAATAGTTTAAATGAATTACTTAATGTTTTATAGTTAATTAAGAGTAAAACCACTTAAAAATTACAGAATTTGCTACAAATAATTCAAATTAGGTATTTTCTAATTAATTGCATTGCATAAACAAATTAATTATAAGTTTTTACTTAGTCCATTCATACGATACGAGTGCAAATCTTTCAGTATTTTAAGTGAAGTCACTTGCATAATTGACGTTGATTACGACGGAAGAGAAATTTATACGAAATGCATTGAACAAAGTCTTCAGCAATTTCAGAAAGTCACATTCTTAATTACGTAATGATATAATTAAAAATTGTGCACACTAATTATTTAAAATTTACGCAATTTTCATTAAATTCACACACCCGATAAATAATAAATAATATTTCTTTATCATTTTTGCCAAAAATTTAATATAAAGTAACCAAAATAGTTTTTCTGAATAAAATTTCTACAAAGTTTAAATTATAAAACATGTACTGTTTTTTTAGTAAAACTAAACTTAGATTACCCCGAAATAACGTTGTACGATGTAACTCGAGACACATGTAAAAAATTCTTGGAAAATTTATTTTACAATTTGTAATTTATATATTTTCAAAATGTCAAATTTTAAGGATTCAAAAAAAGTAAAAAAATATAGATTTCATAAGTTTTATTTTTATTGTAAGATTTTTTTTCTAAATTTACATATTTAACTAAACTTAAAACGTTTATTAACCGGCTCCAAGATGTTTTCTTCCTCCAATTTTGATTTTCTTCTGATGGCCTTCATCAAAATCTCCAAATTCTTCTCGATTTCAACGACCGCTTCTTGCACCTCGCAAACGTGTGTATGGAAATCGTTAAGAAAAGCTTCATCCGTCATGTCCAATGGTCTCATCGAATGTTGGGTGACCATCATCCCTTGGAACACAGCCACAAAACCTGAAGATTTCTTCCCCAATCCTTCATGAAATTCACTTATATCTTCTCTAGTGCGAGCCAAAATTGCCGACAACTCGCTTGAGGACATATTCATCGAATGCAGTTGCATCTTGGAAACATAATTCCAATCGCCCATGAAGTCTCGTTTCTTCAATATTTTGTCCAACTTTACGGCTAGCATTGAAGCAACTTTCAAGAAAGGTCGCAGATTCAGTACTTTTTCGGCTTTAGGTATTTGATCGACTATTAAGGAAGAATTCTCCACAATAATCTTCACTAAACCTGAAACCTTCTTGTTTCCTCTAATAGCAAACTCCATTTTTCAATATTGTGATGAAATGCTTAAAATATTAATATTCCTATCGTTTAAATACTCACAACTCTTCCTAATCTTAGTATAATATTTAAACACAGATGGCGTAGTTTTAAAAATATGCTGGGTATCTTCAAACTATGTCTTTAGATCAAGAACACTTAAATTGTAATGATTTGATGGAAACATTGCTTGCATTTAAATACTAAGCCTCAAGTGTGATCATTTTGCAAGTGGTGGGGTGCATAAGGGTTGTAAAATGGTTTTCAGGTAAAATCAGCGAAATTGCTTTTAAGTAATACTACATAAAGTTAAGTGTACAGACAGAACTAATGTAATTCTCAGAAATGATACCTAAATTACACATCATAAAATTTTTGTGTATTTTTTTTGTCAACTATTATTTTTTCTGAGAAATTTACAACTTTCTATAATCCTTAATTATAAGCTGAAATCGTATGCAAATAGCAACAATTTGCAATTGTACTTTAATACTTTTTACAATTATAAGTGTAACGCTTACAGTAATTTTCCAATATTTATATATAATTTACTTAACCTAATTACATTTGACGGATGGAATTGACATTTGATATCTGTCATTTACGACAATAGTTTAAATGAATTACTTAATGTTTTATAGTAGATTAAGAGTAAAACCAATTAGAAACTACAGAATTTGCTACAAATGATTCAAATTAGGTATTTTCTATTTAATTGCATTACATAAATGAATTAATTAAACGTTTTTACTTAATCCATTTATTTGATACGAGTGTAAATCTTTCAGTATTTTAAGTATCGTATGTAAATATTTATAAATAATTTACCTACCCTAATTACATTTTACGGATGGAATTGACATTTGACAGCTGTTTTTAACGATAATAGTTTAAATGAATTACTTAATGTTTTATAGTTAATTAAAAGTAAAACCACTTAAAAATTACAGAATTTGCTACAAATGATTCAAATTAGGTATTATATAATTAATTGCTTCGCATAAACAAATTAATTAAAAGTTTTTACTTAATCCATTCATACGATACGAGTGCAAATCTTTCAGTATTTTCAGTGAAGTCACTTGCAATTGACGTTGATTACGATGGAAGAGAAATTTATACGAAATGCATCGAACAAAGTCTTCAGCAATTTCAGAAAGTCACACTCTTAATTACGTAATGAAATAATTAAAATTTGTGCACACTAATTATTTAAAATTTACGCAATTTTCATTAAATTCACACACCCGAATATTACAATAAATAATATTATAATATTTCCTTATCATTTTTGCCAAAAATGTGCCGTAGACCGAATAATTAGTTGGAAAAAAAGAAGTAATTATTACGAGATATGAAATTTAATAGAAAGTAACCAAAATAGTTTTTCTACATATAATTTCTACAAAGTTTAAATTATAAAACATGTACTGTTTTTTTAGTGAAGCTAAACTTAGATTACCCCGAAATAACGTTGTAACGATGTAACTCGAGACACATGTAAAAAAATCTTGGAAAATTTATTTTACAATTTGGAATTTATATATTTTCAAAATGTAAAATTTTAAGGATTCAAAAAAAGTAAAAAAAATATAGATTTAATAAATTTTATTTTTATTGTAAGACTCTTTATTTATTTACATATTTAACTAAACTTAAAACGTTTATTAACCGGCTCCAAGATGTTTTGTTCCTCCAATTTTGATTTTCTTCTGATGGCCTTCATCAAAATCTCGAAGTTGTTCTCGATTTCAACGACCGCTTCTTGCACCTCACAAACGTGTGTATGGAAATCTTTAAGAAAAGCTTCATCCGTCATGTCCAATGGTCTCATCGAATGTTGGGTGACCATCATCCCTTGGAACACAGCCACAAAACCTGAAGATTTCTTTCCCAATCCTTCATGAAACTCACTTATATCTTGTCCAGTGCGAGCCAAAATCGTTGACAACTCGCTTGAGGACATTTTCATCGATTGCAGTTGCATCTTGGAAACATAATTCCAATCGCCCATGAAGTCTCGTTTCTTCAATATTTTGTCCAACTTTACGGCTAGCATTGAAGCAACTTTCAAGAAAGGTCGCAGATTCAGTACTTTTTCGGCTTTAGGTATTTGATCGATTATTAAGGAACAATTCTCCACAATAATCTTCACTAAACCTGAAACCTTCTTGTTTCCTCTAATAGCAAACTCCATTTTTCAATATTGTGATGAAATGCTTAAAATGTAAATATTCCTATCGTTTAAATACTCACAACTCTTCCTAATCTTCGTATAATATTTAAACACAGATGGCGTAGTTTTAAAAATGTGCTGGGTATCTTCAAACTATGTCTTTAGATCAAGAACACTTAAATTGTAATGATTTGATGGAAACATTGCTTGCATTTAAATACTAAACTTCAAGTTGCAAGTGGTGGGGTGCGTAAGGGTTGTAAAATGGTTTTCAGGTAAAATCAGCGTAATTGCTTTACCTTTTACTCCTAATTTTATTTTATGAAAGGTGCAATAAATTTGATAGTGGAATTCTTATTTTAAATTATTTGTAAGTAATACTGCATATAGTTAAGTACACAGACAGAACTAATGTAATTCACAGAAATGATACCTAAATTGCACGTCATAAAATTTTTGTGTGCGTTATTTTGTCAACTATTATTTTTTCTGAGAAATTTACAACTTTCTATAATCCTTAATTATAAGCTCAAGTCGTACGCAAATAGCAACAATTTTGCAATTGCACTTTAATACTTAACTTTTTACAATTATAATTCAATTATAATTCGATACGAGTGCAAATCTTTCAGTATTTTAAGTGAAATCACTTGCATTTAATTTATTAGAATTTGACGTTGATTACGACGCAAGAGAAATTTATACGAAATGCATTGAACAAAGTCTTCAGCATTCTCGGAAAGCCACACTCTTAATTACATAATGACAGGTGAAATAATTAAAATCCGTGCACACTAATTAATTAAAATTTACGTACGTTTTCATTAAATTCACACACCCGAATGTGATTTTAATCACCTATTTTTTTCCTTTTACTTTATTTTATGGAAGAAAAACTGTTTTAATTTTTAATTGATTCAAAGAAATGTAGATTTTATAATATTAAATAAAATATTTTTAAATTTATTAGAATTTTTCGAACAAACTTAATTTTCGATACAAAATTTCTACTAATTCAGAGTTAGGAAAGAAACAGTTTTAACATCTCTAAATAAATTGAGACTATGTAGTCTGAATAGTTGATATGTACTTAATGACTCAAAATTGTAAATTTTAATTGTCTCTTTATTAATTGGTTAAAACGAATTCCGAACAGAATTTTGGATTTCAGACTGAATAATCGATATGCACTTAAAGAGAGAATTACTAATTCCTTCCAAATTTAATTACTACGACCACTTAGAAATTATCTGACTTATATTCTTCGTAAATGTAATTTATCCTACACCGAATATTTTGAAATACGATATGAACTAAAGAAATTAATAAGGAATACAATTAAAATCGTTCCATATCTCTAGACCCGCACTTCTTCCATCGGTCGTGCCTTACCGGCTTCTTCTTTCCCAGTAATTAACCGTTCTCTTTCAGTCTTCTATCTTTATTTTTTTCTTTTCGTTCCTATACGCGTGTGAGCACTATTAACTCGAGATTTATGTCCACTCCATTGTATGCTGTCTTGCAGGAAATAAAGATAATTCAATTTAAGAAATTTCTCCACTCCGACGCCTCAAACCAACAACAAAAAAAGAAGATGTGTGTAATGGAAATTTTCTTTGTATCTTTTTTAACGTTCACACAACCCATTTATTTCGATAATTACTCTCTCCGAACAATTATACTTATCTACATTGTACACTTCGTTAAAATTAAACTAAACTAACTTTGCTTTGTTCAGGAAGTTCTTTTCTAATGCCTTTCATGCATTAAACATAATGCATAAGTCGCAATTAAATTAAACACTGCTAAATTATAGTTTACATCTGTCTGTTAACTACTAATTATTCGATATTTTTAATCACGAGTAAATTATATAACTTTTTTTAATATTATTTTAAAGGAATACACTTTATGAATCAATCACATTATAAAATACTTGCCAAGTAACTTGTAAAGTAATTAGTTATCAATATGCGTATCAACTTAAATATATCTATTAATTGTCGAGTACTTGCGTATAATATTCTAGTTTAATTTATATTAAATATATTTTTTACTTGCCAAGTAATTTATGTAATAAATGTATATTTACATTACAAGTATATAATAAATTAAAATATTTCATTAATATACGAAAATAAACGCTTAAAAAAAAATAGTAAAACTTAATTTATGGAATAATTGCATTATATAATACTTGCCAAGCAACTTGTTACATGTAAACCATATGAAATATGTCCAATCCATTAGAACTTGCGTATATACTAAGCGATACTTGTTAATTGATATTTGACAAATTGCGTTAAATGAAATAACCTTAAACTTTTGATCCATCTCGTGTTTAATATATTTTTTACTTGACAAGTAATTTATCAAGTAATAAATGTATATTTACATACGAATATAATGAATACAAGTATATAAAATACTAAAATAAACGCTTCAAAAAAATAGTAAAACTTAATATTTGAAAAATTTACTAGACAATTAACTTTAGCGAAAACCTTAACTTTTTCTTTTAATTTCATTTAAATGTTACTGTTACTTGCCAAGTAATTTATATAATTCACAAGTAATTATATGAATATGCAAATAGTTTCCCAAGTTGTACGTATATAATTTAAGCTTTGCGTAATATTTGACAAATTACTTGCCAAGTATAGAGTAATTTGTGTTGACAGTAAAATTAGCTTAAAATACTTTAATAATGCAGGAAATAAGAGAAATATTTAAAAAAAAGTATTGATATTTGGATTAGCACAGATTATAAATGTATTCCAAGTTTTTTTTTGGTAAGTGGAAAGTTGCAGGAAATGATTCATCGGAAAGTAATAGGAAATAGCTTACAAAAATAAATAAAATCTGCAATTATAACTGAAGCATTTTCTGTAATAAAAACTTGCTTTAATAAAATCTTCCGGTTGCGATTTTATAATTTTGATTTGATTCAATAAAAAAATATTATATTATCGATGTTGGAGATTTGAAAGTACGCATGATGCGACGAGTAAAAGTCCGAGTAAAAGTTTCGCTGAACGAGAGTAAGGAGAGGAAATAAAGAGATCGGATTGAAGCAGTAATTTAGATTGTCAAATGTCTGACCGTTCGTTGCACGCGCTTGCGAAAGGTTACAATTTTAGTCTCTTCTCATTCAAGATCCGCTAAATTCAGACGGATTTATTCTTTCAAATCATTGCACTGAAAACTAATACAATCCAATGATTGTAGCTATAAATTACCTGAAAAAATAGTTTATTTCCGGTTTCGTAAGTGCACTTTCATCAATCACAAAGATTACGTAAGAAATAATATGTTTTTTGAACTTTCAAATGCTTTAGTTTCAAACCGATTTAAGTGAACTAAATTATCATTTTTCAACTTAAATTATTAAAAATTTCACTAATTTTATTGGATTCTAATTATTTTATTTTTATACGTAGTTTGTGTGAGATTTTTAAAGCATTAATCCTTAATCAGTCTCGAGCGGAGAGAAAGTTTCAAGTCTGTCGAAGATGAAGGGCTTATCTTCGTTTCGATCACAAAATTACTGAATTAATGAAGCAAACGTCTCATTAAATTTAATGGACGTTAATGTATGAAGTAATTTTATTGATGAAGTGTACAGAATTTTTCGTTTTCTCAATATTATGTTAATAACTAGTTATTAAAAATATACATTTCTATAGCTTAAATATTTCAAAACTTCGTTTCGTGACGATATGTTCTATTCTATTTCTATAACTCGCCTAGTTAATCTGCACCCTTTATAAGCTTTTCTTTTTATTATTCGATCCTCTACGTTTTACCACAGGGATTCTTAACTAGGGGTAAATGAATAGACGATCCGAGGGTCGGAATTTAAGGAACGGAACATATGTTGTAAATAAAAAAAAACGTAATTTTGTTCTTTCAGTTTATTTTAATTGAATTATCTAAAGATTTTTACTGATTACTATAAGTGGATATATTTAGATAATGACAAAAGTAAATTATTACAATTTTCACTAAACTTTATAATTATAAAAAAAAAGTGCATTAAATATTAGATAGAGAATTCTAAGCAGCAAAATTTTATTTTGACTTAAATTCAATTTAAAATAGAAATATTTTTAATTTAAAATTGCTTTTATTTATACTAATATTACTGATTACAATAAGCTATTTGGATCAGCTTTTATTATTTTACGAGATAGAAAATATAGACACGAAACTTTATTTAAATTTAGAAAAAATAATACCATTGACAAAAGTTAATACTTTTTTTTATTAATAATTCCAGAAGTATTACTATAAGCAAATTTATTTAATAAAAAAAAACAACATTTCTTATAAGAAATAGACTAATTCCTAAATAAATAAAATAACATATATTTATACCCAGATTCACGAAATGTAACATTTTAAATAAGTTTCCTTTAATGTAAGCGAATTTATTTAAAAAAAAAATAAGATTACTCTTAAAAATTTGTCAAGTTTATAAAATATGTTAATTATTTAAAAATCAACAAATAAATAATACAAATTTAATTATACAAAAGAAAAAGATTTTCAATTCTAATTATTTCATAATAACTTAACATTTCAATACTTTTAAACGTATTAAAAAAAATATAAGATGACATTTAAATTTATCTCAAATCAGTTTTTATAAATAAGATTTCATATAAAATTTAGACTAGTCTCAAGAAAATATGACTAAACATTATAAAATCTACAAATTTTATTTAATAATAATACAAAAATTGATTTTTAATTAAAATTAATTAAATTTTCAATTAATTTTGATAATTTTAAACAATTTCAGTATACAAAATACTCTTTTAAAATCATGATTAATTACAAATAAAAATGTAACAATTTTAAAGATTTTTCTTAAATGATTTACTATAAGCGAATTTATTTAAAAATAAGAATTCTCTTAAGATTTATACTAGTCTCGAGAAAGTATGTCTAAAAAATTTAAAATCTACAAATTTTATTTCAAAATAATACAAAAATTGACTTAATTAAAACTAATTAAATTTTACTTTTAAATAATTTCAGTATAAAAAATACTCTTTTAAAATCATAATTAATTACAAATAAAAATGTAACAATTTTAAAGATTTATCTTAAATGATTCACTATAAGCGAATTTATTTAAAAATAAGATTTCTCCTAAAATTCAGACTAGTCTCCAGAAAATGTAACAAAAAATTAAAAATCTACAAATTTCATTTTTCAATAATGCAAAAAATACATAATAACTTAAAATATCAAAACATTTTTATACTTTTAAACAATTTCAGTATAAAAAGTAAAAATCATGATAAATTCAAACTAGTCTCGAGAAAATGTAACAAAAATTTAAAAATCTACAAATTTCATTTTTCAATATTGCAAAAAATATGTCGGAGCACGCGTACACACCTGATCAAACATCTTATGTATTGGTACACAAAGAGACAATACTATTGAAACCAAATATTATAATTACTTTCAAATTATTTGCGGACCTCAGCGCGAGACAATACCATCGTTGTCAAACATCATTGTCTTCGCGCTGGGTCACGTTGATATTTCATCAGGATCACGTGAATATTTAGATCTGTCCAAACACCAGATATTTGCTTATTTGCTGTTCTTTTATAATAATTGCGACCCAATTGGGTCGCAGCTCAAGACAACAGGACGAGGATAGAAAGAACACTATTGTCTTCATTATTTGTTTATTAAGTACACGTGTCGAGGACACGCACACATTCGGGAATCTTCTAGAAGGTAGGGGATTCCTCTGGAATGAGTGTGAGGGAAACAAGGCAGCAGAAGGACCGGCATAGAGACATTCAGATAGAGACATTGAGAGAAGAATGATCAGAGAGTTGCCAGAAGGGTCGCTGGGTTTGGATCTCTAGTCCTAAATTTGTAACAATGACTTCTCCACACGCCTAAATCGGAATCAAATCCTGACGCTCCGACATCAGAAGTGGGATATACCGGAGAGGATGTTACAATTGACCCTTTGGAGCGGCCCAAAAATTTCTACAAGTTTTATTAAAGAACAATTGTGATCAAACCATGGGAGGTTTGTTAGTGCAGTTACCACGCTTCAACCCATCTTCGAAGATAGCTGATTCAGAGGGGTGCGTGCGCGTTAGCAGACGATTTTATCAAAGTGAAGCCGACCTATGGACAAGAGTTGAAAATCTAGAGAAACTGACGAAGAACTAAGTAATTAGAGTGAAGTATTGAAGAGGAAATCACAAGGTGATGTGACGAAGGATTTAAAAAGTTTCTGTGTTGGATTGCGGGGACAATAAGCAAACGGCCTGCGCTATTTCGTCTCGATCATCAAATTGGGCCGAAGCGCCGAGCTGTTGCTGTGATGGGTGAAAATCGTTTTGTGAAATATCATCAGCGTGGAAAATTTGGAAATGGATCACACCAGTGTGAAGCAAGACGGAATCCACATGTCACCCAGAATCCCGAGGAACCAATGCAGCGGAATACTACCAGTTCAATAGTTTGTTAAATGTCTTGAGAAGGCCAGGAGTGGCACTGCCAATAGGGTTGAGAGGGTTATCAATGTGTGCGCTAAGCACAAAGGCTGCAAGATGGTAAGAGAATTCCATTTATTTCTGACACGTGCTCCGACTGTGAAAAACAAATTTGCTGGTGAAAAACAAATTTTTGGTTACTTTAAGGAGGGACAAATGTTAGCCAGGGTGTAATTCGAAAATATAAATGTTGAACTAAACTTTCACTTCATTGTTGATGACGTTATTTAAAATGAGGTAATAATTGGCCGAGATTTGATCTCACAAAATATTAATTTTAGTAATAAGTGTTTGTCATTTACTTGTGAAGGTTTTGTTCATGTTTACGAAAACACCATGGTTGATTTTGAGAATATTATCGTATCCTGAGATGAGACACCGTGGAGTTATTTATTGTTTTGTCTATATGGAGTCCCAGTGGGTTTTTGGAGAAATGCTAGTTAGAGGTCGGTGTTTGAAGTTGCTTATTTGTTTAGCGTATTAGATGTAAAGAGGCGGGCTGAATACAGAATTATATTAGAAAAATAGAAAAGGGCGGACTTGAATTTAATTATTAATTGCGTTCAGAGTTCAGCGGGGTCGTTTAGTTAAAAACCAAACTTAAAGTTCTGATGAGATACAAAATTAGTAACTTTATACCTTATAAACTCATTAAAATAGGTAATGCAATTTATTTTTTATTTTACTTATTTTTTTGGTTTTGTTTTATTTTATTTTATTTTCTCTCGGACACTGTTGAATAATCTCAGATCAGGGAAAGTGTTTTACTAATTGTGAGTTTAAAGAGGTTTTGTTTGGAGCATATATTAATTTACATTTTATTGCACACAATGCAAGCAGAGCAAATAGTTCGGTCGAGTGAATTATGCAAACTTAAAGAAAAAGGTTTTGTTTAAATTCTACTAAGCACAAAACATAGGTATTCAGTCCTGCCAAATTACTATTTGGTACAGATATAAAATTATTTGAATTTAATGAAATTGTACACTCAGGTATTAATAAACACATAAACTTAAATGAGATCAGCGAACTAGTTAGCGAAAATATCCCCAAAAATGCACAAAAGGACAATAATAGTTTTAATACTGGGAAAGCCTTAGTACAGCCGTACGTTGTGGGTGATTTTGTTTACGATAAATGTAATAAAATAACGTTTTCACAGTTGGACAAGTGCAGAAGTTTACTTAATTGTTGGTTAACTCATACAAATATTAAACCGCCACGCTAATCTGTTTGTTAGGATGTTTCTAAACAGTTTATAATCTAAGCAAAGTCTGAGCAAAATGTCACGTGAAAAGTGATGATAGTCTATTGGTGTAGATAGGCTGGTCTATCGGGGAGGATAGACCCAGTTGGTGTAAACTGATCTGTATATCACATTGAAATCCTGTTGTAGCAGGTTGAAAAAGCGATGATAGTCTATTGGTGTAAATAGGCTGGTCTATCGGGGAGGATAGACCCAGTTGGTGTAAACTGATCTGTATATCGCAGCGAAATCCTGTTGTAGCAGGTTGAAAAAGTGATGATAGTCTATTGGGGTAAATAGGCTGGTCTATCGGGGAGGATAGACCCAGTTGGTGTAAACTGATCTGTATATCGCAGCGAAATCCTGTTGTAGCAGGTTGAAAAAGTGATGATAGTCTATTGGTGTAGATAGGCTGGTCTATCGGGGAGGATAGACCCAGTTGGTGTAAACTGATCTGTATATCACATTGAAATCCTGTTGTAGCAGGTTGAAAAAGCGATGATAGTCTATTGGTGTAGATAGGCTGGTCTATCGGGGAGGATAGACCCAGTTGGTGTAAACTGATCGGTATATCGCAGCGAAATCCTGTTGTAGCAGGTTGAAAAAGTGATGATAGTCTATTGGTGTAGATAGGCTGGTCTATCGGGGAGGATAGACCCAGTTGGTGTAAACTGATCTGTATATCACATTGAAATCCTGTTGTAGCAGGTTGAAAAAGCGATGATAGTCTATTGGTGTAAATAGGCTGGTCTATCGGGGAGGATAGACCCAGTTGGTGTAAACTGATCGGTATATCGCAGCGAAATCCTGTTGTAGCAGGTTGAAAAAGTGATGATAGTCTATTGGGGTAAATAGGCTGGTCTATCGGGTAGGATAGACCCAGTTGGTGTAAACTGATCTGTATATCACAAGAAAATCCTGTTGTAGCAGGTTATTGCTAGTTGGTGTAAACTAGTCAATAAGTGACAATGGTAATCTATTGGTGTAGATTATCCATTATTTGACAGATTTGCTTTAGTTTATAGGTTTAATAAACCGCTGTTCTGATGGCCCGATGATCAGACTGTGTAGTGGCAATGATTTATTTATTTGTGAATAATTGTTGATAAGTCAGAATGGACGAATGAAATTATATTATTTTTTGTTTGTTTTTATTTGTTGATATGTCAGGATGGACGAATGATTTTTGTTTTTCTTTGTTCTTATTTGGTGACAAATAGTACAGAATTATAATAACGCACGAGGACGTGCGCATTGTCAGGATGGCCGTGTCGGAGCACGCGTACACACCTGATCAAACATCTTATGTATTGGTACACAAAGAGACAATACTATTGAAACCAAATATTATAATTACTTTCAAATTATTTGCGGACCTCAGCGCGAGACAATACCATCGTTGTCAAACATCATTGTCTTCGCGCTGGGTCACGTTGATATTTCATCAGGATCACGTGAATATTTAGATCTGTCCAAACACCAGATATTTGCTTATTTGCTGTTCTTTTATAATAATTGCGACCCAATTGGGTCGCAGCTCAAGACAACAGGACGAGGATAGAAAGAACACTATTGTCTTCATTATTTGTTTATTAAGTACACGTGTCGAGGACACGCACACATTCGGGAATCTTCTAGAAGGTAGGGGATTCCTCTGGAATGAGTGTGAGGGAAACAAGGCAGCAGAAGGACCGGCATAGAGACATTCAGATAGAGACATTGAGAGAAGAATGATCAGAGAGTTGCCAGAAGGGTCGCTGGGTTTGGATCTCTAGTCCTAAATTTGTAACAATGACTTCTCCACACGCCTAAATCGGAATCAAATCCTGACGCTCCGACAAATATATAATAACTTAAAATATCAAAACATTTCTACACTTTTAAACAATTTCAGTATAAATAAATTACAAATAAATATGTAACAATTTTAGAGATTTTTCTTAAATGATTATTATAAGCAAATTTATTTAAAAAATAAAATAAGATTTCTCCTAAGAATCAGACTCGTCTCTAGAAAAGATGATAAAATTTTAGTTTTCATAAAAATAAAATATGTAGAAAAATTGATTACAAACTAACAAAAAAAATAAAGTTTTTGATTACTATAAGCAAAATTATTTAAAAAAATAAGATATCTCTTAAGAATCAGACAAGAAAATATCATAAAACTTAAGTATTAGTAAAAATAAAAAATGTAGACTCATCCCTAAATTAAAAATTATTACAAACTAATAAAAAATAAAGTTTTCTTTAATTAAAAACAAAATAAGATTTCTCCTAAGAATCGTACTTTTAGTAAAAATGAAATACTTAGACTCATCCCTAAATTAAAAATTGATTAAAATAAGCGGTCTATACCTAATATTATCTATTTATCAAACTAAAAAATATAGTTTTTTTTTAATGATTACTACAAGCAAATTTAAGATTTCTCCTAAGAATTAGACTTGTCTCTAGAAAAGATGATAAAAATTTAGTTTTAATGAAAATAAAATACGTAGACTTATCCCTAAATTAAAAATTGATTACAATAAGCGGTCTATACTAAATATTATCTATTTATCAAACTAATAATGAACGATAAGGAAAATATTGTACTTTATGAACCAAAAAAAAAAAATGTGTGGATCAACGATGATGACAGAATCCGCGCGAGATAACAATGAGCAGCAGAGCGGCCTTCGCGGAATGCGTGTGTATTTTTCGACCACGATATAAACGGGAGTCGGGAATTGAGCGGGGGCAGCGTATTCCCCGGTGCGGGGTCCGCGCTTCCAGCACGTATTGCTCAGACTCAGTCGTCGTCGCGTCCTCCAACGAATCGGATCGGATCAGCTCACAGCAGTGTTACTCAGTCAATCCCCAGTTAATCAAGAGTTCTTCAAAGAATCAATAGTAAAGTGTGTGTATAAGTTATATTTGGTTTTGTGGTGCCGAGTTCTCAGTGATTTAATAATAATTATAGAAAAAAAAAAGTTGTGTTTTGTGAGAAGAGAGTGTTATCCGACCTCGACGTTGTCCTAGTTTATACTACAACTTATAATACAACTGTGCTGTTGTGTGGGAGTGCTGCAACAATTAAAGCGAAAGTAATTAACGAAGCGAGCATTAATTAATTTTTATTTTTTTTCGATGGCTTCTTCATATTGAAGGCTTTAAGAAATTTCGGATTCGCATTGGCTAAGGCATTTTTTTTTGTGTTTGGATAAATATTTACATTGTTGGACGAGATTGATGTAGCTGTTTGGATTACTGGCATTTATATAACTTTCTGTCGGTCGATCCAAACCTGTGATGGATTAAATTTATCGTTGATAATGCGCTCTATTTACTTATATTTGCACATGTATGTAGGCTTCGTGCGTCTATATATAAACGGTGATGTGATAAGATGTTGAATGAACGGGATCACGTCATTAGCTTGGAAGGAATCGAAGTTCTCAGTCCTCCTCGCATCACATCACGCATTGCGTGCGCCAGTTCAGAGAGTTTGTATTTAGTGATGATCTCTATTTTTGGTTTCCCTCACACAAAAACGTGTACTCTCCAACAACATCCGAAGAAAAGAACCCTCCGCCTTCTTCCTTAATGGTTCTCCAACGAAACCCCAAAAATCAAAAATAAAATAAACCAAAAAAATTACAACATCCAAAAAGAAAATCACTAAATTTGACACGAAACTTCAAAACCAACCAAAAACTCCCCAGGAAAAAAAAACAAACCTAAAAAGAAAATCACTGAATTTGACAATTTTGACAAAAATAAAATAACCAAAACTGATAAACAAACAAAAACAAAAAAAAACTAAATTATCAATCAAAACCTAAAAAATATCAAAAAAAGTAAAAAAATATTTTAAAATAAATAGAAAAAACTGTAGAAACATTTAAAAATAAAATAACCAAAATCAAAGACGAAAACCAAAAAAAAAAAATTAGAATAAATTCAAATTAAAACTGGCATGGAGTGAGAAAGAGAGACAAATACAGAGTATGAAATGTATAAATAGTCATGATGATTTTATAAGTCAAGGATTTCGCATTGATAATCTTGAACTTAGCCGGTTTCGTAATAATACACAGACACGCTCACTTTTCCGTGTGCTATTATTGGTTTATTTTAACCGAAACTAAAATTGAGAAGAAAATAAAATAAAAACCAAACAAGAAGTTGCTGGGTTTCTCGTCGAGAACACTGCGGTTTCGGGATTATGTAACGCAGGAAGGAGTTAACAAATGGAGGAAAGAAAAAGTATAAAATGTAATAAATGAGAGAACGAGATGGGAGTTTCTGAATGGGTCTTGTGATGTGCCGTGGCCGTGACGTGACGCACGATGATGCGATCTGTTGTTTAAACTCCTCTTTATTTTTTTATTTTTTTCTTGAATCGTTAATTATAATTGTTCGTACGTAATCGCGTTTCAATTAATCGTTCGAAACGAGCGAAAATATTTACTCTGTTTTATTTATTTATTTTCTTATTTATAAAGAACGAGTTTCAAAAAGGAAGCTCATTTTTTTTTACTTTTAATTAAGCCCAATGAGTCAACAGATTCGATTTTCTTTGTTGATTACGAAACACAAGATGGAAAGTTTTTCAATAACAATTTATTAATAGATTTTTGGTATCAGTTGGAAAATTATGTGATATATAAATTTTGTATATATATATTTTTTTGTAAATTTCCAATTATTAAATTTATTTAAAATTACAACAAAATTTTTAATGTTTGGAAATATACTTGTTAATTATATTGAATATTTCTGATAACGAATTTGCAATGCAAATTATGAAAAAGTCTAAAAATATAAAAAAATAATAACATTCAAGGACTTAAAAATATTATTTATTAACTAAGAAACGTATCCTTAAATTAAATTGAATTTTATTTAACCGAAAATACAGTCTGAAAAGCATACATTTATAAATAAACTTGTAAACATCACGGACGAAAGAGTCGAAGCGTGTTGAAAGCAGATAACAATGTTTATACGTACTCACAAAGTATGAAGAAATAAAAATCTGTACCTTAATTACATTGAAAATGTTTAAAAATTAAAATTGTTTGCAGCAAATATCAAAAGTATTTTTAATATCACATCAAATATTGAACATATTTCCAATTGTATAGATAACAACGAGCGTTTTCCAAAAACCCCAACGATACGAAATCGCTTTGATATCAAAATAACCTACATTGCGGCAAATACCTCAACGTCGTAAGCGATTTTGTCGGTCAAAGAGATAACAAAACTGGAGTAACAATATTTTTATTTTCTTTGTTAGAAATAGATTTTTATTAAATTTCTTTTACTTTTTATATAATTTATAAGTGATCTAAACTTACAAATAAGAAATTAATAATATTATATACTGAAATATATATTTTTTTTTATACAAATATTAGTAAATCAATAATTTATAGATGTACTTTATTTATAGCTATTTTTTTTTTTCATGAAAAACATGCAATAAATTTTATATAATCGGCGTTTTAGAAAGTATTCGGTTGAGCATCATCTGATATATTATTTTTAATTTCGCAATAACCAATTTGCAGACTGATTTATTCGCTATTTGGCAACAAATATTGATGTGTAGATTCATAGAAAAAACGCAATTAATTACGCAAAAGTGTGTGATCTTCGTCAATTTTATAATTTATTATATTTTTTAGTTAATTAATGGCGTGAAGTTTCGATATTTCTTATTTTTCTATGTACAAAAAATAATATTCTATAATTATTTAGAATTTTAGTTGTTTATTGGTTACGTTAAGATAAAACGTTTTTAAAAAAAATCTGTGATTTAGTCTAAATCTAATTGGAAAAAAGGATTTATCGTTCTTTTAGAACGAGAAAGGATAAATAAAAAACAGGATTTCTTGTAAGATTTTAAGCCACGCGATGAGTTTTTTATAGCGGAAGAAGCTGGAGGAGAAGAAGAAGTGTGCGATCGCGGGTGGCGCACTTAACAGATGCCGATCGGATGGAGGGGTGAGAAAAAGGGGCTGTCAAAATATGGGGCACGTGCTCGGCAGACTAGGGAGAATTCCCTACAACTATTTCCTCCGAGCTATATTTACACGCTCGCTCCCCCATTTCTTTCGAGCGAAGAAACCAGAAAGATGAAGAGAAGTTTTTCCTTCTGTTTCCCTTCCGGCCATATTTTTAGAACAACCCGAAGCTCGTGTCACCAAATGGTTTGATCAATTAACGTTGTTTTACACGCTACCAGCAAAGTACGTCAAGATTTATGTTCATCTCTATTTTTATCTATGAATTTGAATAAATATCAGAAAAAAAATATGTTAAAGAAATTTGATACTTTGACGTTTGATACGTCAGAAAGGACATTTTTCAAATTAAAATTCTATACTAATTTTTTTACATTTTTTTTACAAAAGGAAATTTAAATTTATAATATTAATCATATTACTTGTTACTTGTCGTATTTTACTTGAACAAAATTTATATTATTTGTCTAGTAACATGTACTTTTTATTTGACAAGTATATGTAACCAAATTTACATAGTAACAAATGACAGAAATTATATAAAATAAAGTAAATAATTCATTTGTTGTCAAAATAATTTTACTAATAACTGTCAGTATCAGCTGTTTTTGACATTTTAGTTATTTTTATGACATATGTCATATTTGACATAAATACTTTCAACTAATTATAAGTAAATATTTTCATTTAAAAATATTATTTACATTTCTTGTTATAACTTTCTTCCTTATTTAGCAAATTTGCAAATAATATCATCCAGCAGTGAATTCCTTAAGAAATTATGTAATAAATTATAATTAACGCTAGAATGAAGAGCTGTAAAATAATTCATGGAAGTATAAGATATGAATATGTGATATTTGAATGGTTCGACATTTAGTTTAGTTGAAACTGATTGCGTGCTTGTTGTAGCATTTCGGAATTGAATGTTTGCGAAACGTGAAAACGATTATTTGCAAATTATCCGTTTGCAATGCGAATGAAAGACGAAATAGGTAAACGTCGGAATGGAAATCAACAATGGGAGCATGATTGGGCATGTATTTCCCACTGTGCAATTTAACATGAATCAAAACTTCAAAGCACTTAAACTAATCTACAAAGTCTGCATTTAAAGTGCATCAAGAATAATGTGAAATATATATATACTTTCAGCAATTTCCCAAACGTGTAATTTAAACAAAACGTTGTTTTTGCAATGAGTACTTGCACTTCCTTAATCCTTTGTTTTAGTTTTACTCTCAACATTATTCTTATCTTCACAAATTTCATTTGTTCATTAAACTTATCTTTATCTTCCTCTTCATTATTCTCGTTTTCATCTTCTTCACCATTTTCATCATCATCATCCTCTTAATTATCATCATTCTTCATGATCTTCACCATCGTCAATCTTATTTTGATACTCATCTCATCTCAATAGAGAACAATAACTAAATCTAAATTAAACAATGAGAAGCATGTAATTAATGAATTAATCAACCTTAAAATAAAAAAATTGAAATTTGCAAATCGATTCTGTGGTCTGCTATATATTTTTGTGTGTTTCAATTGAAATTATCGTTTCAGTTTCAAAGTGAAGTCTAAGAATACACGCACATAAAATCGCGAAATGACGCTACTTAAACCCAATCCATTTCGCTGCTAAAGCTGTTTTCTCAACTGTTTGAACGTGAAGTGAAGATTTCTCATTAGGAACTTCAAGATTCCATAAATCATAAATATCAGAAAAAAAAAGTAAAAGAAATTTGATACTTTGACGTTTGATACTTTATTCCGTCAGAAAGAACATTTTTCAAATTAAAATTCTATACTAATTTATTTAAATTTATAATATTAATCATATTACTTGTTACTTGCCAAGTATTCCGTATTGTACTTGAATAAATCGTGAAAAATAATTATTGTTACTATTTACAATAAAATTCATGTTATTTGTCAAGTAACATGTACTTGTCACTTGACGTGAAAGAAACAACAATAACTATGTTTGTTTTATTATTTTTAAGAATTTACTGTTTGTTTTTAATAAATAATTTGTTATCAAAATAATTTTACGTAATAACTGTCATTATCAGCTGTTTTTGACATTTTAGTATTTTTCATGACATATGTCAAATTTTTATACTTTTTTATTTTAAAAATATTGGGGTAAATAAATTTGCATTTCTTGTTATAACTTTCTTTCTTATTTAGTTAAGTTTTCAATTTGCAAATAACATCATCCAGCAGAAATCTCAAGAAATTATGTAATAAATAATAATTAAATCTAGATTAGAATGAAGAGTTGTAACATATCTCATTAGGAACTTCAAGATTCCATAAATCATATGAAAATTAATTTATTTCTTTGATTTTAAATAGAATCATTTAAATTGAAATGTGTATCAATTTCACTTTAAGAAAGAACGAATCTGCATGCATTTATGGAAGGAATGAAAACGTTGAAGTTGTAGTTGATGTTATGTGTTTCATCCCGAAGACAGAAATACGTGTATTGACTTCTCGTGCCGGAAAACAAAGATAAAAACAAAGACAACAAGAACAGCGACGTTATTGAAATTGCAATGCGATTGTTTGGAAGATATTGGCAATTGTTTCGATCGGCGGCGGGTCGACTTTCTAATTCGACTGACTGCAGCCGGTCAGGTCGTGTCAGTTGGGTGGAAAAGAGAGTCGATTCCCTCATCCACGCATTTGGACAACATCGTCCATCGTTTTTTTTTTATGAAGAAAAAAAAAATGTTCGATGGAGATTGCCACGTTTTATCGCCACGTCGGATCTCCATCGAAGGGGCTCCACAGTCACGTCTCGGCGATTCCCGAGAAGAAATAAAAGTCGATATAGGTGTAATAAGAGAAAGAAAAAAAAAACGCGAAGAAATCGCCCGTAATTCAATCCATTTGAGCCAGTTCACACAGCGATACAAACATATAAATAGTTCTCTTATTTTGTTCTTGTTCTTGTTGTTGCTGTTTCGGTTGTGATTGTTGCACCACGGTTTCAATGCCAAGACTCGGACCGATATCTGCATGATGACGTGGCACTATTTTTAACCCAAAATACAAACAAATCTTTTATTTAGGGCTCTTAAAAACAGCAATTGAGTCTGCTACAAATCGTACTTATTTCAATCATTAATTTGATGATGATGATCATCCACCGAAATACACAATCTAAATATGCTTAATTATTAAAATATTTTTAAGCGCAAATAAGGCTTATTACTAAGACACATTGCAAATCGGACAAGACACATTATTTACTTAATATATCTTGCATAACATCTGAGTCATTCCGCAGGTATTTTTAGCACTGAACTCACATACATATTTTTGCTCAGAAAGTAATGGCACACATTTTGTTTCCATATAACTTTCCAGTCACCTTTATTTCTTACAAAAAAATTCTCTATTTTATTTTTTTTTACATTATTATCATTATAAATTGACCTTGTGAACAATAATTTATCTAATACATAATAATTTCTGAAGATTTCAATTCCTTAACGCGTTTTTCTTAACTTTTGGAATTTATTATAGATTTGCATTAGAAATAAATAGAACTATTGAAATAAGTGTAGTTATTATTTTTTTCTACTTTTCTATTGACATTGTAAACAAAAATGTATTTAATACATAAAGATTTCAGTTTAACTGGATCACCAATTCAAGTAAATTCCTTTACACGTTTTGCTTAACTTTCATTATAAATTTACATTAGAAATAAATAGAACTATTGAAATAAGTGTAGTTATTATTTTTGTCTACTTTCTATTGACGTTTTAAACAAGAATATATAAAGATTTGAGTTTAACTGGATCACCAATTCAAGTAAATACCTCTACGCGTTTTGCTTAACTTTTTGAATTCATTATAAATTTGCTTAAGAAATAAATAAATAGAACTATTGAAATAAGTATTAGTGGTGATCAACAATCCTGTCAAGTTGCCATGAGCAGATCCGTAATAAGGTTTTCAACGCCCTTGACGGATGCTTGGCTCGGCGCCCTTTCGTAACTTCAGTAGTTCAAGGAATCATAATATTGTTATTATTGTCTTACCAATGCTAATGTCTTGGCATTAAATAGTGTTAATCAAATAGATTTATTCAATTTTAGATTTTTTTAATCAAACTTATGTTTTTGAATAAAATAATTCGGATAAATACAAAATAAATAATATTTTGGATAAATGTCCAAAAAAAAAAAAACAAATTTTAATTAATGAACATATGTCGTTGCCTTGGCAACAACTATTTACTTGAATTATATAAAATAAACCATTTTCATTTAATATTTGTAACAATATTTACAATTTACTAAAAAGATTATTTTATTTATTTGTACAAAATAAACAATTTTTCGGATAAATGTCAAAATAAAAACAAATTTTAATTAATATATTAGTAAAAAATAATTGAACAAATGTCGTTGCCTTGGAAACAGCAATTGTATTGAATAAAGAAAAATAAACCATTTACTGATAAATGTCCATTTAATAATCGGATAAATGACCAACTTTTTTTTTTAAATAAATTAGAATGTTAAGTAACAATATTTATAATTTACTAAATATTTCGGATAAATGTGCAAATAAACAAATGCCGTTGCCTTAGAAACAACTATTTAATTGAATAATATGATTTAAAAAAAAGAATGTGCCATATGTAAATTGAAAATTGCCTTAGACAACGCGACGTCCGAAATTCAAAGTTTTCTTCTGTGCTTGCGTCAGGTTCTCAACGAAGGTGAAAGTTATATGGTGAAATAGGAAACATAAAAGGAAGCCAGCCAAAATGTTTAAAAGTTTCAAGAGTAAAAAGAACAAAAAGCTGGATAAGCTGGACAGCGGTAAAGCTGCGACCCAACAGCTGATCTTGTCCGAGCAACAACAACAACAACAACAGCAGCAGCAGCAACAGCAAAATAACAGCGAGACGACTACGAAACAGGTGGCGGAGAAAAATGCCGTCAACAGTTTGGAGAGCGATTCGAACAAGAAGGGTAAGTCCAGGAATGGAAGAGATCATCCATCCCAGATAGGCCGTAAACAGCTAAGAGAGTCTGAACATGCACTTTGCGCATAAACAAATAATTTACATAAACATGTGTGTCGTTGACATCCGGAGGCTGTGGTAGATTTAAATGCATCTTTGTATGCTAAAACCGCAAACGCGATGCTGCACACATGTGTTCAACACAAACGATCCTATATATATATACATATATACAAATACATATATGCTTATGTACTAGCACATAGCGCAGCAATCCAATTAACAATATTCTGGTTACGCAATTCGATCGGAAACAATCGAAATCATTGGTGTACTATGGTAACTGTTTCCATGGGGACGTCGTCCAGTGAAGCGTTATAAATCTGGTCATACTTGGGTGCACGTGGCGAGTAGAGAGAAACGAGAATGAAGAAAAAAGCGGAGCGTGGAAAGGCCGACAAAAGGACGTCAGGAAAGATGAAGTCTCTTCTTGGCCGCGCCTTATGTAAGCCCGGACAAATTGAAAAGCGTTACGTAAATGGAATTTCCTTTATGCGCGCGGATAGCGAAAGATGATGATATTTTTACAAAAACAAAATATATATAATACGTAATCATAAGAGATAAGCCATATTTGTAGATACAAGATTTCGAGTTTGCAATTTTGATATTTTAAAATTATTATATTTTACATTTTTCGTACATTAAAAGATAATATTTTTCTTCGTACATTTCTACATAATAAATATAAAATTTTAATTAATTAATATTTTCAATTTCTCATAAGTTTGACGTATTTTCTAACCTTATTAATTCTAACCTATTTTTTTATTAAATTATTGACATTTATTAAAAAAACATTTAAACATTAAATATATTACGAACTAAACAAATATAGCATTGAAGACTAATTGAATATTGTAATTTTTACGAATTCCTGCTTGGCAAGGCTAAATTATTTAGAGATAAAACGTTGACGTAACCGATGTAGGATTAGTATTTGGTTTTCGCGTTTCGCTTTACAAGCAAGCAGCGTGACATAATGTGTGTGTGTGTGTCGCTGTTTCGCAATACACTTTCCATGTTAATTACAATGTCAATAGGCCCGTTTTATCATTAGTTGTTCAACCAAAAAAAAATCAAGGTTTTTTTTTAATGTTTTAATTTACAAATTTCCGACACTTTTTTTAACTTAAAATTTAATTGCAAACTTTATTTAGTCTTGAATATGATCAACATTAAAGATATATTTTTAATTAGTAATTGAGAAATTTATGCAATTAGAAATCTTATTTATTGTGAAAAGATTATGTCTTAATTAGACAATGTTGTTGCATGAAATACGCTTATTTGGTGGATCGGCGTGAAATGTAACTTTTTTTTTGCTGGATTCGTGAAGATTTACTATGAATGCAGCGAACATTAAAATTTAATTGAATAATTAATTTTAATTGCTCATATTTCAACATGCGCCTATTGAAATCGTTTAATTGCAACGCAAAATAATTGCAAATAACGAACGTCCACGACAATTACGGAACATTAAACTTTATTTGTTTTATCCTCCCTCTTATATACAAGAAAAAAATTAATATTTATATGCAATAATAATTATATTTGATATTCAGATTTAAAGATTCTTAAATACTATTAGATTTAAATTAAAAACTTAATGGGAACCCATAACGCGATACTTGACAAGTACTTGGAAACGTAACGTGATCAGTATATGTCAAAGTTAGGAAACTGGTCTAATTGAAATTGAATGACATTTGACAATTTGAATGTCAAACAATTATTTAATTGTTCGTGTGGTTATGTTGTCAGGTGTAATATTGCAACAGCAACTGTCAGATCAGTTTCGGTTTCCATGACAACTAATAACATTAGGTACGTCTGACAGACAACATTCGTATCACGGGCAGTGCGGATGCAGCTATGTACGCTGAAACATCTGCTTCCAAAGTCGAAAAGATGGAATGCGGGAGCCGCGTATTTTGTGTGTGTGTGAAGCAATCCGCGTTCTTTATGTATATTTTTATTTTATATTTTTTTCGCCACTTTGTTATGACTGCTTCCAGTCAATTATCGGCCTCTCGAAAGGAGCGAACGGTCGCATAATCATTTTTAGCACGCCGTTGAGGAAGAGGAGGTGAAGGAGGAGAGGGCACGAGGAGCGCCACTCCGCTCCTCATCTTGTTCTTACTTTCTTGCTTTTCCCAGAGGAATTCGCCGCTAAAAATAAAAACCGGCCGCCGCAAAAATCTGTTTCATATTATACGCCACCAGACACCAGAACTTACAAAACGGTTCTATTTTCTTACATTTTCTTACATTTTCTTACAAATTTTACTATTTTTACACACAAAAAAAAATGCATTATATAACATTAATGGACTTAGTAATGTCATTTCTACAAGGTATCATAAAAGAAGCGTTACTATTCAGTTTCTATTTCTATTAAGATTATGTCAGTTTTAATTTGACAGTTACGCCAACTAGATTAAAAACTCGTTTTTACAATCAATTTAAAAGGTGTCATAAAAGAAACGTTACGATATTGTTACATCGACATTTTTAATCTGGTAAGGTTATGTCACTTGAAATTTGACAGTCATGTAGTGTGAATCATTAAATTTTATCTCAACATTGATAAAAATTGATTATCTAAGTCAATTGTGCGATATTATAAAATTGTATAATTTAAATTTATATGACTTTAATTTTTAATACAAATATGTGTTTTTGTTCTTCGTAACAATGTAATTAGGTTTAAATATGATAATATAATACAAATTCCATGCATTACGACGTCTAAAGAAACACGATTGATCATTGCCGTGTTTAAAATTGAAGCGGATCACAAGATTGTTGTATATACCTATTAAACCTATGCAACCTAGGAGTGATTATTAGAGTCCGAGTGTTATTTATCTTTTCGTAGTGAGATTATAGAGGAAACCGGAGCCGGATTTTTCTGGTCTCAGATTATATTCACCGCAGCCGGGGGAAGCCTTGATCAATCATTCTTCTCATTCCCGTTGTCCGTTTTTTTTTTTGAGAAAGTACGTCTTCATTCTCTTCGCTCTACCCACTCATTACGAGCGTACCCAAATTGATTTACTAATAGGAATAATAACATGCACTTTCCGAACTCATTAGATTGAAAATATTGGTACCGATGGAAAGTTTACTTTATGTTTTATTTTATTTTACAATGCATTTATCCTCGACACACTCCAAAAATAAAACAACAACTCGACTTTGCTTTACATAAGAACAACATTTATATAAACGGCACAATATAATATGGAATTATTTGTATTTTTCAAAATGTAACAAGTAAGGTTAAAGTATTTATATAACTGTATAATAATTACGTATAAAAAAAGCGGAATTATTATTAGCGTAACAGTACAAGCGACATCTGTTTGGAATTTATCTAAAATTATCATAATTTACAAACTTTTATTTTCATTGTAAAAGTAAACTAATCTGACATCTGTCACATATAATGACTAATCTATTTTAAGGTTATACCAATTGACAGTTAACAGCATACGTCTTTTAATCTTATGTCATTATATTTTTTATTACAAATAAGAAATAGTGTGGACGCATCTTTATTAAAATTTAATTTATTTAATATTTATTACTTTTTAGATTGGATTCAGTTAATTTTTCAAATAAACCGCGGAAAATTGTTGTTTCGTGTTTAATCAATTGACACAAAACAATGGTAATTGAATATAGACCAATCTTGTGGAAACGGCGGTTTTGTTTCTAGTTCCTGTATCGTCGATAATTTCTGGTTTTGTTATCTTTAAACCGCGTTTTTTTTTGCCAACTGGAGTAGATAAGGATTAGTCCGCGTAATAATTTTGATAACCTTGAGACGAGATGATTTTGTAATTTGTAAGAGTTTTTTGATTGAATGTTTGTTTCTTGTTGTTTGCAGGTAAAACTCTGTGCCAGGCGTGCAAGAAGAAGTGCTCCGGCGAGGTGCTCCGTGTGCAGGACAAGTACTTCCACACGGAATGCTTCAAGTGCACGATCTGCAAGAATTCGTTGGCCCAAGGCGGCTTCTTCTCCAAAGACGGTGCTTATTACTGCACGGCCGATTACCAGAAGAACTTTGGAAGCAAATGCGCCACCTGCGGCGACTACGTCGAAGGAGAGGCAAGTCTATTTGATATATGATATGCAGATACTTGTATTAGTTTAACTATACATGCTTCATCCGAGGAACAAAAGATCTGATGTAATCTGTCGACTCATCCATCCAATACCACCTAATTTGATCTATCGTCTATTAATGCTGAAACAGGTTGCATTACACAATTGATACAAACACAATTATTTCTCTTATATTCTGTACGTTTCTTGCTTAAAAATTTCACTATAAAAAATTCAAAATTTTACTTCCAACTTCGTCAAGGAAATTTTCCATTTTCCACAATTGAATTCAAGACTTTAAATCGTTATTTCGACAAACTTTTAAAACTTTTCCTATTGTAAATTGAGTTTTAATAATAATAAATGACACATGTCAATTTTTTATTTGACGTATGTCAAATTTAAATCCAGCGATTTTACCTCAGACACGTTGAAATAAGATTACATAATTACGAAGAAACTATACATTTTCATAAAAGTCTTTGTCTACTTTCCAAATGTCGAAGCTATTAGGTAATTGTATGAATCCGTAGGTAATTGTATGAATCTGTTTTCAGGTCGTCTCTGCGTTAGGAAAGACCTACCATCAGAAGTGTTTCACGTGCGCCAGATGCAGACAGCCGTTCCCGTCTGGTGAAAAAGTCACCTACAACGGAAAGGAGGTGGTCTGCGAGAAATGTATGCATATACCTGTGAGGAAAGGTTCGACTCCGGCTGCCACCAGCCCCATCACCAACAACCCAAACGGTAAGAAAGATAAATTGCACGGATTTGCAAACGGCTTTTTCTTATTTGTAATTATCGAGGAAACGAAGCTAAAAAGCCTCTACATAATTACAAAGTTTAGCGTTTTTTTATATAATTGACGCAAGTTCTAAAGAGTCTTCGGTACTTTTGGCAAGGAAGTAGTGCTCACCTAATGCACGGTCATTTCAATCTTCACTACATGCTAAATACCATCTAAGAGCACAGTTTTCCTCTCATCTCACGACAAGTAGTGTTTTGCTTGAAGTTTTTTTTTGTGTTGGCTTCTGCAGGTTTATATTTTTCGCTTAATATCTTTTTATTTTAACAACAAAATCATCAAAATTAAAAGTACGTATACTCAAGGAATATCTAACACGCACTTAAAGATCTACCATTTTACCGTGCACTTAATACAAAATTTTAGAAAAACTAGTAAGAATTCAATAATTTCAAAGTTCTAAGTCGTTAGTTTATTACGTTTACCATAGAAAATTACTGTATTTCTAATAATAACATCAAGGATAACTGACAATAACAGTCTTTCCGTTACCTTGTCACTTATTTTTATGGTTTTAAAGTGCATTTCGATGTACACCAATAAAAGTTTGTGAAACATGCAAATCCATTAAATAAAAATGTTTATTGCTGTAAATAAATTTAAATTCTATTTTTTTCTTTACTTATATTTCTATAAATTTATAGTTTTATATTTTCTACAATTTTAACTTTAAAGAATAAGTGTTTCCATGGAAATAATAAATGAAATATTTTTTTAATGAAAATGTTGATTTTTTAAATTTAGTTTTCTTTTAAAATTCATAAAAAAATAACTTCTAAACATGAAAAATCACTAAAAGCAAAACATAAACGATATAAAATTTACTTCATTAAATAATTATCATTACTGTAACACAAAATTAATTCGAGGAACATTTTATAATAAATAATATTTTGACTCTGCGAACGAATTATTCACAAAATTTCATTTAACACTATTTTTTTTTTCTTTTAATGGCACACGATTAATAAGCAATAATAATAACCATCATATTTATTAACAGATAACAAAGTGACGCCACCCAAAAGGAATGGTATGTATGCTTGCACGTATTTTTGTATGTCTTGTATTTATTAGTTAGTAAATTTATCAAAATGTGTACATACTTTCAGTGTAAGTATTGTAAATACTTTATTTTTACTAAATTCTACTTTAATATTACTTAATACAATAGAATAAACTGTTTAGAATTGGGTAATTTTTTAAATTTTGACATTTTTGACAATTGTGTCATTTATTGGTTAATTTTGTTTTACGAATCAATTGTTTATGACATTTTTTGTTCGAAAACGTAGAAATTTGTAGGTTATTACTTGACAAGTAAATGTCACTTTATATTTTCATTAAAAATCACTTAAATTTATATTAGACGTTATGAAAACTTTTGTATATATTTTTCGTAAATAGTATATTTTTTAATTTCTATACTTCAGGGATTTCCAACTATTTACATAATTCTACGTAATATACTGTATTCAGTATTCGGAAGAACGGAACGAATGTAAATTTAATGTATCCTAATTATAGACGGCGTCTATTATCCCTGCAATATAAACACAGTGTTCTTCTTGCAATCCATTAAAATTTAAGTAACTTCAAAGCATTTTTCTAAATTCTAAATTTCTGTATTTATAATATAACTGATATTTTATGCACCAAAACTGAAATTATCTTAATAACCTAAAAATAATAAATGTGCCACGTCACTTTGACAAGCAGCTTAAAATTTAACATTTGAAATGTCACTTGTCATAAACACGTCATCAACATTATTAATAAAATTGAAAAACCTTCAAACGAATTAATTTAAGAATTCAGTTCAACCTTGCAAACGGACAAAAAAATATGATGAGGGAAATTGCATAATTGTGTTATTTATTTTTTCTGTTTCGTTGTCTCGGTTCAACGATTTTGACCTGAATGAATGCGTATAACGTGGATATCAATTTCTGTGTGCATTACCTAACGTCTGACCCAAATAAAGTGCCCGTTTTCCCAAACGGATGAGTCAGGTTGTATCCCACTCGTGAATTCAATTAATTAGGTTTTTGTATTTATTTAATTTTTATTTTTTCCTTCTTTGATGATGATGATTATGATGATCGAATGAAGAACAATGCGTATGAGTGGATGGTCTCATTTACATGGCCTAGAACATCTATTGGGGACACGTTGATTACAACGAATTAACTTACATGCACTTAGTCATAACGTTAGTGTGTTTTGCAGTTTCGTTTGTAATAAGTAATATTATTGAAATATACTGTATATATTTTTCAACATTTTATTATTGGGAAAAGTGAGAAACTTTTCTTTCTTTGATGAATCGCGCAATGATTTCGCATTCACCGTTTACCAGTGGAAATGGAGCGTTTCAGGATCTTTTCTTAACTTATATTTTGTGTGTTTTATTTCCTTGGATTAGAGTGCGCCGGGTGTCGCGAGGAGCTGAAAGAAGGCCAAGCTCTTGTGGCTTTGGATAGGCAATGGCACGTCTGGTGCTTCAAGTGCGGAACCTGCGACGTCGTTCTTCACGGCGAATACATGGGCCGCGATGGAAAACCATACTGCGAGAAGGACTACCACACCCAATTTGGAGTGAAGTGCGCTTACTGCAATCGCTTCATCAGCGGAAAAGTTCTTCAGGTAAAACCAATAAAAATTTCTACACTTCCTGAAATCTTAATCATAATAAATAATTAATTATTAAGATTTCAAATTCTAACATGATTTATATATTTGAACTATTTTATACTAAGAGTTACTTATGGAATATTATTGAAAATTACTTAACCAATAATCGTTGACAGAAATTTGACATTAAAATGTCAATGCGTTTGAACTTTAAGAAACTGTCAATATACGATTGACGTTGACACTTATTAACAATACTCCATTAATACTGTAATTATAATTTAACCATTTTTCCGAGTAATAAATGTGCATATAAAAATCATCTTGGAAGAGGTTTTTCACCGGAAAAAAGTTTTTTCTTTTCTCGCATCCGGTCGTTATCGAGCAATGTCAGGAAATGTTGCGTAACTTTATGTTAAATAAATCACCTGTTTGCATTTCAACTTCATGCAATTATTGCACGATGACTTTTAATTTATTTCCTACGTAATTTCAATTAAATAAACTGTTATCGAGTTGAAAAAAAATTCTGACCTTTGACCAACAAAATCGCATTCATTTTGATAAAAGTAAATTAATTTTATTTTTTTTATATAATATTATTATCAAAATATTTTCAAATTATACATGAAAATATATTTAGCAATGATCAGAATTCTTGTTATTCAATAATTTTCTTATATAAATATTAAAAATTTAAATTATCACTTTAATTAAATGATTGGTTTATTTGAACTACTTTTACTGTCTCTATAATAAATAACAAAATTAAACGATTAATTACTGTAAAGATTGATGTTGGATTTTGATGCGTTTTAGGCTGGCGATAATCATCATTTCCATCCGACTTGCGCCCGTTGCACCAAGTGCGGTGATCCGTTCGGAGATGGCGAAGAGATGTACCTCCAAGGAGGAGCCATCTGGCATCCCCGATGCGGTCCAGGACCAACGGAAAATGGACAAATCCTCAACGGTCCTTCCGAGACGAATGGTCATTGCACCTACACCACGGACACCACAAGAGATTTCGACAGGATGAGCAGCTCCGGCGTCAGCGACATGCAGGTAAGCGCACACATCCTCAACACACATAAAAATCTCTTTCAATCAATCAATTTTATTTCACCACACTTATTTTCATAATTTCACCTTCGTTTTTTCTCTCTTTATTTTTTTTTGACACCTTTTTATTTTTGAGTTTCGCATGTAATTTTTGCAGTTTTCAATTCGTTCCCGCACCCCTAGCTTGAATGGTTCCTTGTATAGTCCAACTAGCATGTCCCGGAAGGTTTGTTTACTTTTTATTTTATTTTTATTATTTTTTTTCTATAATTTACATAAATTTTAAAATTGATTTATTCAAGAGTTACTCAATCGCCTATGCCTAAAGCCGGTTCTGCAAATTTTATAATTTTATAATGATTATTCAATATATACCACTGTTTAAATATAAATGTTTATGAAGTTGCATAATAACTGATTAATGATTACATAAGTTTATATTAAAAAAAAAGTTACAGTAAAATACAAATAAAATTACTAAAATAATAATGTTACTTTTAAGACACTGCATAAATCCAATCTGTTTACTATATTTGCTTCGAGAAACGCAAAAAGTTGATAAAATTTTAAAAAATTTACAAGAAAATTTTATCAAAAGAAAACAAATTCTGTATTTTCTAAAGCATATTTAGTATATTTAGTGAATTTAATATATAAACAACTCAAATTTTGTGTTTATTCTTCATTTCTCAAGTTTTGAAAGTGCATCTAACTTTTTATAGTTAATTTAATTTAGAGTTTTACAAGACACAACTCAAATTTGGATAGTGGATCTATCTAATTGCAGTTGTTGAGTTTAAAAATAATTATACGAGAAAATTAAAGAAAAAAACTTTCGAATGACATGAAAATAATTGCAAATATCTAATTTAAAAACTAATTTTCTGGAATTGGAAATGCGATGAGTTTTTAAGGTAAAGCATATTTTTAATAAATTGGATTTTCTCATTTTAACTGTTGAGTGAAAATGTTTATTTCGTGTTAAAAGAAATAATTTGTTTAAACAACAGCTTAAATTTTATATTTCGAATTCGGTGATGAATGCTGCCCGTGTCTAGACATCAATTTGCGGTGAATCACTAATCAAATTGAATTCAGTTCGCGTTTTCGGCAACTGCTTCAACTAAATACAGTTACATAATTCATTGATAAATCAATCACATCGACTGCTGTTATTTATAAATGAATGAATGACGGTAAGAACAACAATGTCTCCGTCGAGACGGGAGTCATTAAGAATACAAAGGAAATATATTATTTATTTATATATAATAATTCTAGTTTATTTTAGGTTAAGTTTAGGTGTATCAATTAATTGACGCTAGGTGACAGCTGTCATCAAAAAATTTAACACAGTTTGAGAACCGCAGCTTTAAACAAATGTTATTTTATTTTGTAAAACATAAAAATATCCTAATACGGATATCCATAATTGACTTGAATGCGTTATTGTATGAATTGCAAATTAACTAGATTGTCTTGATGCTCAGATGGAAAGATATAATAGTTCTTTATTTTAGGTTAGGTTTAGGTATCAATTAATTGACACAAGGTGACAGCTGTCATCAAAATAACATAACGCACAGTTTGAGAAACGCAGCTTTAAACAAATGTTATCTTATTTTGTGAAACATGAAAATATCCTAATACGGTTTACATAATTGACTTGAATAGGTTATTGTGTGAATTGCAAATTAACTGAAAGGATTGTCTTGATGCTCGGATGGAAAAGATCATGGGATTCGTTTGGATAAAAGCGCGGTGGCTTAAACGGGTTTAATTAATGGAACTTTATTGGAAATTACATTAATCAATTAATTAGTTGCGTCTGCTTTAATCGGTCGCAATCTCGGGACGGATTTGCGCGCGGAGATTTGTTGACAATGCGCCGTTTGTCTTCAATTATCGCGATTTATAGCCCCTCGTTTTTTCGCATTGTTTTATTACGTTTCGGTTTTCTTCTCGGAGGAAACAAAGCGTCTCGTTGTGCCGCGATAAATGCCGGTTGTTATATAATATATAATGAATACGTGCAGAGGACTTATGCAATCGACAACAACAATTAAACGCGATGATGACGGCAACGAACTGAACTGGTTTTGTCGTTATGTAAAGCGGTTTTTTTAATTTGTTCATTATTTGTTTCTCGCTGATTTTATTTCGCTGATTGCGCGAAATCTGCACGAGCTTCTGTTCTACGATTTTTCTTATATATTACTCCAGTTTTTATTTATTTAATGGTGTATTTTCGTTTTGTTCTTTGAACGCGCAGCATTATAGTTACCGCACTCCGTCGCCCGGTCTCATCCTGAGGGATTACAACAAATCGGCGACTCTTGCAGACGATATTTCAAGAATTTGCACCTATAGTTACCTAACCGAGGAGCCCACCCAAGGCTACCTGAAGAGACCCATCGATCCGTACGATAAGCAACCGATGTCGCCCCATTTCCATAGACCAACATGTAAGTCATTTAATTAAATCCTTGATAACGAAAAATTATTTATTTTTTTGAAATTATTTTTAGCCCAAAATTCATTGAGGGGCAGCCAAGGTGCCGGTGGAAAGTATGGAAGACAGAGCAGATCCGGGATGACTGTTCTCGTCGATCAGATCAGAAGCGAAACGCCAAGACCCAAGTCTCCGCACATGAACAACGAGGAGCCCATCGAACTGGCGCATTTCCCAGGCGCCAAACCGCCGAATCCCAACGAGAAACCAAAGATTGAAAGGGACGATTTCCCAGCACCGCCTTATCCTTACACAGATCCAGGTAAATCAATAATTGATACTTTACAAGTACTTGATGCTCGTGAACTTATTAATAGATGGCGCTTGAATAGATTTCAATACAATCTAGTGCAACAGCGTTACAGAGAGATTTATTGTAATTTTTTTTTAGAGAGGAGAAAGCGTTGGTCGGATACGTACAAGGGTGTCCCCGTGTCCGATGAGGAGGACGCAGTGGACGGTGAGGTGCGGACGCCTCAGGAGATCAAGGATGAGCAGCTCAGGAGGGAAGAGCAGGAGCTGCTGAAATGCGCGAGCGGCATCGGTAAGGTGTTCCTGAAGGACGTGAAGGAACGCGAGAAGTTGAAGCAGTGGAAGGCCGCCAATCTGGACCCGAGAAACGCTTCGAGGTAACCGATGCCACACCATCAACTTAAACAACGTAATCTTAAAACTTCAATCCTTTCAGAACGCCATCAGCCAAAAAGGAGCCGACCTATCGTCTCCGCTACGAGTCTCCGGTCGGTGCGAGCCCATCGAGGAATCTTGACCATCCCAAGCCGTTCGACGAGGACGACTTCGACAGAACCATCAGCTGTCGCTCGTCGATGGGACGTTCCTTCGGACAAATTCCTAGTTACAACGGTAAGAATTTGCAGGAATATTCTAAGATTCAACAAATAACGTAAATCTATATTACGAGGTGAGAAAGAAAAATTGAGCGAAATGCATGCATCTTCAAATATATTTAAAAATTGCATAAACGTATCTTTATAACAAAACAAAAAAATCAATGTCGCCGTCGTTTGTGTGTTGTTTCGTTTGTCTTTTTTTTCTTAAATTTTAATTTTGTTTGCATGCAAGTTTTTTTTTTTGTATTATTTTTGATTTTTTTTTTCCTCCTGGTTTTGTGAATTTTGAAAAAAAAATACAGTAGTATCTTCGCTCCGAAACGTCCCGAGGCCCGGATACGGACTTAAGACTTCAACGTTACCAGCAAGAAACGATTACGTAAGTACAACATGCAGCCTGGGCCATCCAAATTTTCAAACGCAAAATGGTTAAACAACAAAACCAAAGAATTTAATTTATTTAATTGTTTGAAAATCTTAACTTAAGTAAATTTATTTGTTGTTTTCTCATTTGCCTTTGTTAATCAATCCATTCACTCCATTCTACATACACACGCACACTTAACACGTCTTCTTCTCAACAAGAACAAAGTAGATGTCTCATTTGAAGCGCAAGGACACGCAGGTTTCGTTGTTGTAATAATTATTGTTGTTGTTGCTGTCGATTTTTCTCTTTAGTATTTTTTTATATATATATATTTATTTTTATTTTCGTTATTTGCCTGGTTTATTAAGTAATCTAATCGCTAATTGCTCCGGCGATCTCGCGTCTAATTAATCTAATTAATTGTGTTTGATTCCGATGATGCAGTTGTAAGCGCCCTCCGGCACGTTCCTAAGCCAGGCTACGGCTTGGCCCCAAGATCTCATACCTTCAGTTCATCTGCCGGTAGTTACACACACATACCTGTAAGTCCTAAAGTGTGACCTGAACGAATCTCGTCGACATTTACCACACACAATTATATCTAAACCGAAAAAAAAACTGCATGTGTACATGTAGACAATACAAGAAAATCCACGCGCATTTAACACAAGGAACAAAATATTTTCGACGCCCAACGTGGGGCACTTTATTTTTTAAATCCACTTTCCAATCTTTTCCAACAAAAATAATAATTTAATATAGCATATTTACTACATGTAAACTTTACTTAAATTAATAAATAAAATTATTTTAAAGAAATTTCTGATTAAATGCGTGTTTAGATTTATCTTGGATTATTTTTTTTTAATATTTAGTAGACTATTTAAAATTTTACTTTTACATAAAGATTTAGATCAGAACGATTCGTTAATTAGAGATTTACAAAAACAGTTTCACACACTTTAAGTAATTTAAGACAGAGATCAAAGAAACGAAATTGATATGTTTTCTTAGGGATTTAAAAAAAAATATAAAAATTCGTTAACTTTTTAAGAAAGAAAAATCATTATTGCAGTAACAATTTATTGCAGAAAACATCATGAACTTAATAAATTTAAGACTATAAAATAAATGCATACTTAAATGTAGTTTATTTCAAACCATTTGCATTTTGCTAAACTGATTTAGGTTAACGCATTTAGCAATTTATGTACGTCTATAAAAAAAGGAAATATTTTATATTTTTTTTATAGTTTTCTTTAATGGCACATTGAAGTAGTGCGATAATAATGTTAGTGCATACTTAATACGTGAAATATGCAAATGGTACAATAATTTACATTTCGCAAAGTGCTTAAGAAAATGATCATGCATTTATGCATACTGCATCTACTATTACTTGTACATTATTTTGAAACCAGTCAATCAAAATATTTCAAGAGAAAGAAAATCTAAAAATAAATTTATAAATATTTCATATTTCAATATATTTATTCGCTTTTTTTATAACTGACATTGACATTTGACAATTGTTATTGAGAATACAGAAAGTTATATAACTGACATTGACATTAGTCATTTTTTATAGCATCTACAAAAAATTGAATTAAATAACGGATATTAGGATTAAATAATATATTGAATAATGTACAGAAAATTAACTTTTAAAACTGACATTGACATTAGTCATTTTTATAATATATTCAAAAAGTTGGATTATATAAATGACATTGACATTTGACAATTGTTATATGTATACAGAAAAAGTTGTTTTTTTTATAAATGACATTGACATTAGCCAATTTTAATAGTATATACAAAAATTTGGATTGTATAACTGATATTGGCATTAAATAATGTACAGAAATTTATTTTTTATAACTGACATTGACATTATTCATTTTTATAATATATTGAAAAAATGGGATTATAAAACTTACATTTACATTAAATAATGTTGATAGACTATACAGAAAATTGGATCATGTCATTTAGTTAATTTTTATAACACATGCAAAAAGTTGGATTATATAATTGACATTTGACAATTGTTATATGTATACAGAAAAAGTTGTTTCTTTATAAATGACATTGACATTATTCAAATTTTATAGCGTATAAAGAATCTTAGATTATATAACTGTTCTGATTAACATTTTTTTTAAGTTTTGAAGTCATTAGTCATTTTTATAATATATTGAAAAAATGGGATTATATAACTGACATTTACATTAAATAATGTTGATAGACTATACAGAAAATTGGATCATTTCATTTAGTTAATTTTTATAACATATACCAAAAGTTGGATTATATAAATGACATTGACATTTGACAATTGTTATATGCATACAGAAAAAGTTGTTTTTTATAACTGACATTGACATTAGTCAATTTTTATAGTATATATTAACATTTTTTTAAATTTTGAATTCAGATATTCAAATTAGTCCCGGATTAAAATTATTTTAATATCATTTACAACGAAATAAACTGAAAACACGAATATTATTCATCATCCCATCAATCATCTATCTTGTTTCGTTATCTTTCTCTCTATCTATTCTCTACAATTTCTTGTTTTATTTTTTCGTTTTCTCGCATTTCCTTCTGTGATTCGTTTTCGCTTATTATCGCTAATAAAATGTTGTTGAAACCATTCGCAGGGAGACTATTATAGCGGAATGGGGGTTAAAACGCACAGCACAGACTTCAGCAGTGGTAAATCCGATAGTAAGTACAAAGAAAAAAAAAAGAATAATTGACACAAACCTGAAGGTATATAAATAAGAGACTATTCTATCTAATAACTACAAATACTTCCACATTTCCAACCCTCCTTTGCGCATTCTTTTTTGGCTTTTTTTTAGTAATCGATATTCAGCTTAAAGCTTCTTAATTATTACTGTATTATTATTATTATTTTTATATATAAAAAAAATAAGATTTTATGTAAATAAGATCGGGCTTGGGAGGGTTTATTGGATTATATAAGGTTTTTTTTTATTTCAAATGAATTAATCGTTGAAAATTAAGATTATTTCATATAATGTTATATAAATACTACAATAGAGAATGCCTATTTTTCCTGCTTACTCTAATTGCAAACCGTTTTTACCGAATGACTCATCTCTTATACTTATAATTACTTCTTCTGCAGTTTCAACTGACTCCATCACGGATGTGGATAGACGCGGATTGGTATGTAAATAATTCAGACCGAAAAAAGTACACAATTAGGATTTTTTTTTGTCTACAATTCGTTTAAAAAAATATATAATTATTTAAATGAAACAAGAAACAAACACTCTTCATCTTTCATATTTGACATATTAAAAACGTCATGAAAAAAAATATTTTTTTATGGTCTTATATAAAATTGATCATATTTAGTCATGTTATCAAGATTACATAATGACAATCTGCAAAGTTTTCTTTTGACGTTTTGATATGTCAATCTTCGTTTTGAAACAAATGAATGAAAAACAAATTAGTGTTGTATGTTAAGATTACATAATGACAATCCGCAAAGTTTTTTTTGACGTCCAATACGTCAAGCTTGATGAATGAAAAATAAGCTGTATTGACATGAAGCGGAAGAGTGATTGTTTCGTTTGTTGACTGTACCAAAACAATGCAAAAACCAAATATTTCGAGCACTTTTTTTGGGCGGATGAAGCATGCAGAGCTGTTAACCAGAACTAAGTTGCGCACCGGATTGTTTCGGTCCTCCCCTGTATTTGTGTTTTGTACCATAATGTATAGACGCACACTTGGTTGAGCATGAGTTTGGCATTTTTTGGTTTGGTTGCATCCAACGTAAATGTAAAAGAAAAGTTCCTTCAAAAAAAATTTTTTTTTAACTTGTTAGGTAATAATTTATTTTTTAAATTTGTGATTAGAAAATGGATATGCCTCTGTCCACCACGTACACCGGGGGCCTCGGAGGATACCCAAGCGGGTACACATCACAAGTACGACGATCGCTGCCCAACATGGCCCATACATTGTTGATCAACGAACCAGCAAAGATATACCCGTACCATCTGCTGATGATCACAAACTACAGACTACCAGCGGACGTCGATAGATGCAATCTAGAGGTAAAACATCAAAACCACAATTGGACACTACTTCGTAATAATCGATCAATCAAATGTTGCATAACTAATGTTACTGATTTGCAGAGGCATCTGTCGGACGCGGAGTTCGAGAGCCTGTTCCAGCTGTCCAGGACCGACTTCTACAGACTGCCCACGTGGCGCCGCAGCGAGATCAAACGAAGGGCGCGCCTTTTCTAAGCCAATCAGCACGACGATATCAATATCACAAAACAAATTACGACTAACAACAAAAAAACAGCAACACCACACGCCCACAATCAAGCAGCTGATCAAAAGAGAAACAAAAAACTAATTAAACAAATGCAACACATTACAGACACAGAAGAATTAGTTAAGATTGAAAGGCTTTTAGCGTGGAAGGAAGGACGTTTTTTTTATTATTATTACTATAATGCTATCGCCGCTACAAAAAGAAAGAAAAAAATAAATAGAGAAGAAGGAACGAAACATTTTAAGCAAGAGCATAAGTTCGATTATCTTTAATCTTACGTAAATCTAAACAAACAAAAAATTTAATTTGAATCTTGCCTTTCGCTGCCGGCGCGGAAAATCGTCGCTTGCAATTACATTATTTTTTTTCTTCGTTTTATCGCATAACTACTTTTTTTTTTCTTGTTTTGTTTGTTTGTTTGTTCTCGGTGGGTTTGTTTTTCGCCCTCCATGGAAACGATGATAATTGCTTATATAATAAATGAGATGCTTAATATATTTTTTGTAGGAATAAGCTAGGTTCTAGGACTATTTAAAAATAAAAAAATTACTAAATGATTACACAGACACATAAAGTTGGACGAAAATAAAAAAGGATACATTTCGGATTGGAAAAATGTAACAAATAATACAGTAAATATTATCAAAGGACAGTATGCATTGACGAATTGATTGAATGCAAAACATTTCAGCTCTTAAAATACTTTTTTTAAATTATTATTATGAAATATATTTGCAAAAAAAAGGCATTTAGGAACGAGTTGCTTTGCTAATTGTTAGATAACGATAACCGCAAGTGAGAAAGAAATATATAATTTTATACGAAATTTACTTTTGTTCCATTATCTTTATTTTCAAACTCCTCAAAGAATTATTTAAATTTCATTAAATTTTTGAATGTGTTTTTCGTATATTAAAAATGTCTTTTGATTCGTTTAATTTATTGCGTCGTCTTTGCCCATATTTTTCTTTTTGTTGTTTTTTTCTTTTTTATCGTGAGGAAAATTATTATGTATATTTAGTGGAAAAGTGTTTAGGTATATTTATTTGTGTATACATATTGAAGAATACTATACGATGAAAATTATTGTATTTATGTTGTTTTCTCTTCTTATCTTTCGTTTTCCTTGTAGATATATTTGTTTTAAGTTGTGACAGCACTGCTCTCCTGTAATAATTAAAAGAAATACAAAATACATTACATCCATAAAAAAATACAGTTTTTTATTTATCCCTTTTTAATTACGTAATCAAAGGTAAGTCGTAGATACGAAGCTGAAGAACTTCTAGCATCTAAATTTCGAAAAACTTTTTCTATTCCTCAATAACCCGAGTTACGTAACTTTATTTACAAAATAGATTTTGGGTAAGAAGGGCACAACCATCACGCAATTATGTAACAAAAGTTACGAAAAGATTATTTAAAAAATCGGATTTGCCAAAGGCAGTAAATATCTGCTAATAACTTGAGAAATATTTTAGATCATATAACTATCAATATATCATCAGTTGCGTATTTCCACGATCTTTCATATGCATCAATGAAAATTAAAAAATATTGTACAATTTTGAAGAAAACTTGAACATTTTTAAAATTTAATAGAAGAGGGAGGAAAAAAAAAATTTTTTTTATTTTTTTTTTTTTTTTTTTTTTATTTTTCCTCCCTCTTCTTCATTTGGCTTCCGCACTGCGCCAACAAGCCAGCCACTGTCTGTTTCTTATTCCTCATCTTCTAAAATTCTTCGGCACATAACGAAAACAAAACTTCTTAAATTAAACTCAACTTCATTAAAACTAACTTAAACTAACTAACTAAGTAATGTACACCAAATTAAAATTAAATTTTCTTAATACCAGACTATGGTACAGAGCACTTCTAGCAGAGCAGCCGGAGAGACAGGTAACACGAATGGTAAAAAACATAAAATAAACGATTTTCGAACCGGGGTCTTGGCGATTCAGTACAATGGAGAGGAAAGACCTCGGACGGGGATAATTGAGTTGCATAAATGAATATTCGGTTTATATAACGGCTTTCGAAGACCGAAGAAAGTTTAAAATGGCCCTGTAGATCTCTATGTCCTCCGATTGAATGAGACACCCGGTGGAGGTGGGCATGGGAACTTTGCTTCGCAGCAATTGCCCGTAGAGAATCCTGGATGCTGGCCGGTTGTTTTCACATTCAAACAGAATGTGATCCAGCGTCCCCACTGCACCGCAGTCGCATCTGTCCGAGTCCCGCCACCCGACTCTGGCTAAATGCACCGGCGCCCGCGTGTGGCCGGATCGCAACCGACTCAGCTTGGACACATCTTCCTTCCTTTGTAGACCCATCTTCTCGAACCATGGTCTCCTGCATACAATTCTTCTGAAATTGTAGTACGCGGTCCCCTTGTATCTACTCTCGGTCTCGTACACCTTTTGCCATTCCCTCGTCGCCGCTGTTCTGATATGGGGGTAGATATCCCTGTGGTGCACCTTTATGTTCCTGATCTCCTCCAGATGCCCTCTTGCGGCCAATTCATCTGCCTTCTCGTTTCCCCTGATGCCCTGATGACTGGGTATCCAGCACAACAACACAGATCCTCCCGCCTGTTCCATCTTTCTGATCCATGTCCTGATCCGTACCACCCAGTTATTGGTGCTAACGTTGGTCGTATTACTGGCTATAGATGTTATGGCACTCAGCGAATCAGAACATATGGCAACCCTCTGGATGTTGTGTGTTCTGGCAATGTGAAGAGCTCCGTTGATAGCGTACAATTCCGCCGTGAAAATCGATGCCAGATCCGGTAGTCTGCCCGCCGTAGAGATATTCCGGGACGGAACACAAATCCCGAAAGACACAGATCTTGGTGCAGCCTGCATCGAGCCATCCGTATATATCTCGGTGTGCGTGGGGAATTCCTCCTGTCTAAACTCATCGAAGGTTCGGTTTAGCATTCCCTCAGACTCAGCAGACTCCCCCCTGCAAACGGGAAATCTGCACACTCTGATCACCTGTGCCTGATCCTGCACCGTATTGATATGCAGATTACGGATGGCGTACGTATCAATCAGATCCTGGTATCGTTCAGTTTCCCTCCAGGCAGAAATTAACAGTGGGGTGCCCTTTGCTGCCCAGAATGGGTTTCTCTGGAACTCCTCTGCTGCCTCGGCTATCCTCAGTCCAGTTACTGACGGGGGACTCGCTCTACATCTGACCATGTACCTCCCTGTCAGTTCGGCTCTCCTGATGTTTAAAGGGCTGATTCCAGCCTCGGCGTGCAGGACGTTGATCGGCGTTGAACGCAATAGGCCCATGCAAATCCTCAGGCATTGGTTCTGGATCCTATCGAGCTGCTTCAGCAAAGATCTAGAGCAGAAAGAGTAAATACCACAGGCATAGTCCAGTCTGGATAGCACAAATCCTCGGTACAACCTGAACATTATCTTCGGATCGCTTCCCCAGTCGGGCCCCGTCAAGGTTCTTAAAATGTTGACCCCCTGATAGCAGGATTTGATCAGACCTCCGACGTGATCGCTCCAGCTCATCCTGTCATCGAACAGAACCCCCAGGAATCTGTGGCTCCTCACGAACTCGATGGTGCTGCCCTGCATCCTGAGACTCGGCCAAACTCTAGCTCTTCTCCTCGTGTATCCCATGGCCTTTGTCTTGTTGGGTACTATGGTCAGGTGTAGATCACTTAGGACTTCCTCTACGTTGGCTAGAGCCTGGTTCATCTGGTGGGCAATCGATTCTCCACTCGGCCCAGCGCCGATCAACACCAAATCATCGGCATAAGCCATGAGTCCGATGTTGCCTGAGGTCGCCCTGCCGATGCTGCGAATGAAGATGTTAAATAGGAGGGGGCTGATGGGGCTTCCCTGTGGTAGACCCATGTGTGTTGTTCTGACTGTACCACCCTGATCTCCTGCAAGACAGATCCTTCTCTCCCTGGTTAAATCAATTATTATATTGATCAACCTCGGGGGGAGGCCAAGGCTCACCAGTTCCTGGTATAGTCTGCACGGTGCTACGTTATCGTATGCTGATTTTATGTCCAGAAACACACACACCAGTTCCTCGTCGGCAGCTAGGGCTCTGTAGATCTCGGCAGCAAGACCGTAGATGTTATCCACGGTGCTACGGCCCCTGCGGAAACCCGCAAACCCATCATCAAAAACCTCTCTGGTTTCGCACCACCAATCGAGGCGTCTCTTTAGCATATTCTCGAACGTCTTTCTAAGGCACGACAGAAGGGAGATTGGTCGGTAACTATCCGGCCTACCTGCAACTGCGCCCTTCTTTAGGATTGGGACCACAATAGCGTCTCTCCATTCCTCCGGGATTCTGCCGGACACAAGCACTTCGTTGAACCAATCCACCATAATTTCCTTCCCGAGTCTTGGTAAGTTGGAGATCATGGGATAAGAGACTCGGTCGGTTCCAACGGCAGTGTCTCTGGGCGTTCTGATAATGCACTCCAGTTCTTCGAGTGTGACCGGGGCTGAGAGCTCATAGGCAGCGCCATCGTCGACCATGTGTGGTATGTCGGGATGGGCAGAAGGAGGAGCCAACATATTCAGGAATTTCTCCCTCCAATCGACGTCGTCCACGACCAATGGGTTTCCTGTTGGCCTCCGATTAAGGGCTCTGATCTTTTTCCAGACGTCAGTTGCGGGTGTGTTCCTCCCAATCGCCTCGCAAAAGTTTCTAAAACTTGCTCTCTTCTTGGCTTTGAGGAGTCGTTTGGTGTAGGCCATCTGTCGGTTGGCTGCAAGTAGGTGCTCGAAACGCTTCGTTTGCCTGTATATCTTGAGCAGTCTCCTTCTCTTACACACTGCTTCGCTGCACTCGTCGTCCCACCAGGGACAAGGGGGCTTATCGGTTGTCCGTTTCTTCCTCTCCATGGCTGCCGCCGATTCCACCATTATAGTTGGGAGCTCCTCCGGTGATCTTAATCCTCGTATTCTTTCCTCCGTCAAATTCCTATAACCTGTCCAGTCTATTCTCTTCGTGTTCAGTCTATTGCCGGTAGTGGATTTGTTAGTCGGAGCTGGACAACCGAACTGGTAGTAGGAAAGCAGAGGAAAGTGATCACTTCCCATGGTATCATCTAGGGTCTCCGAGGTGATATCTCTTGAAGCGGACACCGATGCCAGTACCAGGTCCAGAATGCTGCTCGTGTTCCGTGACAAGTGGGTCGGTCTAAAGTCATTCGTTATAATCAGCTGGAACTGGTCGATGATAACGGCTAGCTCCTGTCCGTTGCGGTTTGCCGTGCGATGACCCCAGTACGGGTGATGTGCATTAAAGTCACCCATCATCACAAATGGTTCCTCCAGTTGTTCTATCAGCGAGGACCAGGAGCTTCTCTCCATGGTGACGTTCGGGGGTATGTACAACGATACGATTGTTAGTTCGCCGATAATTGTCTGTACGAACTGCGCGTTCGGGGGATGCAAAAAGTCTGGAATGGTGCATCTAGCTTTCAGTTCCTTCTTAACGAGGACTGATACCCCTCCCTTGCCGTCCGGACGCTCATCGTGGAACGCGTTGTATCCTGGAGTAGACATTGAGGACCCTGGACGTTTCCAGGTTTCCCCTATTGACATTATGTCTACACTAAGTTGCTTGGCTTTACGTAATAGGTCATGGAGATTAGTGCTGAGGGATCTAGCATTCCAGCTAAGAATCCCCGCTCTCCAACTCTGTCTCCCCATTATTTCTTCTGTTCTTCCTGTCTGATGCTGTTTGTGTGATGGCTGCGAATTGGTGAATTGCTCTCCCTAGGCGGGAATTCTGTCTAAAACCTTTCGTTTTGATGTCAGTAATGATTTTAATTAATATAGATGCCAGATTTTCATCATCTGTCTCTTCTTCTGAGACTGTTGGCTTATATGCCAGAACTCTTGGACTGGGCTCCTTCCTGCTTCGTTCTCTTACTTTGGGCCTGTTTTGCGGGCTGGAGCCGCTAAAACTTCTTTTCCTCTTCGTTGCCTCTTGTTGGCCAAGGGAGCCATAGGAATGGTCCCAGGCAATACTGCGCACTGACGATACTGACTGCGCTGTGGATGGTGGAGGAGAGCGGTCTCTTGCAATCTGTGCGAACGAAGGTTTGGCGGAGGTCCGATATTCATTCGGGAGCGAGTCCTGTCTATTAAAGGTGTCGGGGAATGCGATGCGGTATTGCTCTTTAGTCTGACTTCTTTGTTTGGTGAATCTGTCGGCCTCATAAAAGGAGCACTGGTAATTCGCCATGTTAGCCTTAATGGCTTTTTGCCTAATAAATTCAGGACATGATCTGTCTGCTAGTCTGCGGTTCTGCTCGTTGGCGAGGTGGTTCCCACCACAATGTAGGCAGACTGGGGCGTCTTTATTGGGGCAGTTTTCGAGGGAATGGTCCTGTGCGCAAGCTGGGCATCTGATGGTAGAGCTCTTGCAGATTGCTTTGGTGTGGCCGTAACGCAGACATCCAAAGCACTGGATGACCCTCGGAACGTACACCTCCACCGACCGACTATTATAGTATAAGTATACATTCTTGGGCAATACTTTCCCAACAAACGTTACAATAACCGAATTCGTCGGAATGTAAACTACGGCGCCGTCGTCGTTATTAGATCTACGATTAATCCTGTCCACCTTGGCAATCTTAATACCATCAGCGCATTTCATCTCCTGCGCTATCTCAAGTTCTGTGAATTCTCTTTCGATGTTCCTTACGATTCCCTTGCAGCTGATTAGGTGTGACGGAATGTAAGCCTTCAAAGATTCGTTGGTCAAGAATGGGGATTTTAGGAAAGCGTTGGCACTATCGGGGGAGTTGAATGTGACCGCAACTCTGTTGCGTCCCCTACTTTCTACCTTGGAGATGTTGCTTATACGTTTGGCCTTTAATTTACTTCCCATCGACATGGGCCATATGGAGATGTTGCTGTTCGCTTCTGGTTCGATATTTACCGTGAACGGTCCAGCATCCTTTGGGCTGAAAAAAGCAGTATCCTTGGCCGGGTATTTTACATGAAGTTTGATAAAGTCGTATATCTTCTGCGGGATTACGAGGGATTTGCCAGTTTTATCTTGATACTCTTTAGTAAGCATAGTTGTAGCCATTTTTTGTTGTAGCAAGTTATCTATCTTTATAGATTTTAGCGCGCCTAGTTCCTTTTTTTCTGCGATAAACCTGGAGATAATGACTACCAGGTCTCCGAAATCGGACACGGGAGGGGACTCCTTGGTGCCCCCTCCGTCAGAGTTTTCCCCCATGTTGGGGGTGCACAAGCCCAATAGGGCACTACCAATACCACTCTATACAACCGCCTGGGATATATACAGGAATTATACACACACAGGAAAAACTTACTCTGCTCAAAGTCGGTCCCGTCGAACGTGTACACACGGTTGCTCGAGACGAACTGAAAAAAAAAAAAAAAAAAAAAAAAAAAAAAAAAAAAAAAAAAAATTAATAGTATTGACAATTTAGGTTTCTTTTGTTGATGACAGATGGTGCTGACTCTATAAATTAAAAGATACATATCTTGTAAACTAATTAATATTTACACTTTCTAATTGAATTAACGCAATTACAAGTAGGTAAGCTTCCGATCAAAATATTTGTTTATATATTTTAATGCGTTTTTAAAGAATTGGTTTTTGTACAGCGCCAAAATGGCTGAACTATAAACTTCCATTTACAACCTGAAGGTGAAATTAAATTTGATCACGTATTTGGGTTACGGCCCCTGCGGAAACCCGCAAAACCATCATCAAAAACCTCTCTGGTTTCGCACCACCAATCGAGGCGTCTCTTCAGCATATTCTCGAACGTCTTTCTAAGGCACGACAGAAGGGAGATTGGTCTGTAACTATCCGGCCTACCCGCAACTGCGCCCTTCTTTAGGATTGGGACCACAATAGCGTCTCTCCATTCCTCCGGGATTCTGCCGGACACAAGAACTTCGTTGAACCAATCCACCATAATTTCCTTCCCGAGTCTTGGTAAGTTGGAGATCATGGGATAAGAGACTCGGTCGGTTCCAACGGCAGTGTCTCTGGGCGTTCTGATAATGCACTCCAGTTCTTCGAGTGTGACCGGGGCTGAGAGCTCATCGGCAGCGCCATCGTCGACCATGTGTGGTATGTCGGGATGGGCAGAAGGAGGAGCCAACATATTCAGGAATTTCTCCCTCCAATCGACGTCGTCCACGACCAATGGGTTTCCTGTTGGCCTCCGATTAAGGGCTCTGATCTTTTTCCAGACGTCAGTTGCGGGTGTGTTCCTCCCAATCGCCTCGCAAAAGTTTCTAAAACTTGCTCTCTTCTTGGCTTTGAGGAGTCGTTTGGTGTAGGCCATCTGTCGGTTGGCTGCAAGTAGGTGCTCGAAACGCTTCGTTTGCCTGTATATCTTGAGCAGTCTCTTTCTCTTACACACTGCTTCGCTGCACTCGTCGTCCCACCAGGGACAAGGGGGCTTATCGGTTGTCCGTTTTTTCCTCTCCATGGCTGCCGCCGATTCCACCATTATAGTTGGGAGCTCCTCCGGTGATCTTAATCCTCGTATTCTTTCCTCCGTCAAATTCCTATAACCGGTCCAGTCTATTCTCTTCGTGTTCAGTCTATTGCCGGTAGTGGATTTGTTAGTCGGAGCTGGACAACCGAACTGGTAGTAGGAAAGCAGAGGAAAGTGATCACTTCCCATGGTATCATCTAGGGTCTCCGAGGTGATATCTCTTGAAGCGGACACCGATGCCAGTACCAGGTCCAGAATGCTGCTCGTGTTCCGTGACAAGTGGGTCGGACTAAAGTCGTTAGTTATAATCAGCTGGAACTGGTCGATGATAACGGCTAGCTCCTGTCCGTTGCGGTTTGCCGTGCGATGACCCCAGTACGGGTGATGTGCATTAAAGTCACCCATCATCACAAATGGTTCCTCCAGTTGTTCTATCAGCGAGGACCAGGAGCTTCTCTCCATGGTGACGTTCGGGGGTATGTACAACGATACGATTGTTAGTTCGCCGATAATTGTCTGTACGAACTGCGCGTTCGGGGGATGCAAAAAGTCTGGAATGGTGCATCTAGCTTTCAGTTCCTTCTTAACGAGGACTGATACCCCTCCCTTGCCGTCCGGACGCTCATCGTGGAACGCGTTGTATCCTGGAGTAGACATTGAGGACCCTGGACGTTTCCAGGTTTCCCCTATTGACATTATGTCTACACTAAGTTGCTTGGCTTTACGTAATAGGTCATGGAGATTAGTGCTGAGGGATCTAGCATTCCAGCTAAGAATCCCCGCTCTCCAACTCTGTCTCCCCATTATTTCTTCTGTTCTTCCTGTCTGATGCTGTTTGTGTGATGGCTGCGAATTGGTGAATTGCTCTCCCTAGGCGGGAATTCTGTCTAAAACCTTTCGTTTTGATGTCAGTAATGATTTTAATTAAAATAGATGCCAGATTTTCATCATCTGTCTCTTCTTCTGAGACTGTTGGCTTATATGCCAGAACTCTTGGACTGGGCTCCTTCCTGCTTCGTTCTCTTACCTTGGGCCTGTTTTGCGGGCTGGAGCCGCTAAAACTTCTTTTCCTCTTCGTTGCCTCTTGTTGGCCAAGGGAGCCATAGGAATGGTCCCAGGCAATACTGCGCACTGACGATACTGACTGCGCTGTGGATGGTGGAGGAGAGCGGTCTCTTGCAATCTGTGCGAACGAAGGTTTGGCGGAGGTCCGATATTCATTCGGGAGCGAGTCCTGTCTATTAAAAGTGTCGGGGAATGCGATGCGGTATTGCTCTTTAGTCTGACTTCTTTGTTTGGTGAATCTGTCGGCCTCATAAAAAGAGCACTGGTAATTCGCCATGTTAGCCTTAATGGCTTTTTGCCTAATAAATTCAGGACATGATCTGTCTGCTAGTCTGCGGTTTTGCTCGTTGGCGAGGTGGTTCCCACCACAATGGAGGCAGACTGGGGCGTCTTTATTGGGGCAGTTTTCGAGGGAATGGTCCTGTGCGCACGCTGGGCATCTGATGGTAGAACTCTTGCAGATTGCTTTGGTGTGGCCGTAACGCAGACATCCAAAGCACTGGATGACCCTCGGAACGTACACCTCCACCGACCGACTATTATAGTATAAGTATACATTCTTGGGCAATACTTTCTCAACAAACGTTACAATAACCGAATTCGTCGGAATGTAAACTACGGCGCCGTCGTCGTTATTAGATCTACGATTAATCCTGTCCACCTTGGCAATCTTAATACCATCAGCGCATTTCATCTCCTGCGCTATCTCAAGTTCTGTGAATTCTCTTTCGATGTTCCTTACGATTCCCTTGCAGCTGATTAGGTGTGACGGAATGTAAGCCTTCAAAGATTCGTTGGTCAAGAATGGGGATTTTAGGAAAGCGTTGGCACTATCGGGGGAGTTGAATGTGACCGCAACTCTGTTGCGTCCCCTACTTTCTACCTTGGAGATGTTGCTTATACGTTTGGCCTTTAATTTACTTCCCATCGACATGGGCCATATGGAGATGTTGCTGTTCGCTTCTGGTTCGATATTGACCGTGAACGGTCCAGCATCCTTTGGGCTGAAAAAAGCAGTATCCTTGGCCGGGTATTTTACATGAAGTTTGATAAAGTCGTATATCTTCTGCGGGATTACGAGGGATTTGCCAGTTTTATCTTGATACTCTTTAGTAAGCACCGTGGATAACATCTACGGTCTTGCTGCCGAGATCTACAGAGCCCTAGCTGCCGACGAGGAACTGGTGTGTGTGTTTCTGGACATAAAATCAGCATACGATAACGTGGCACCGTGCAGACTATACCAGGAACTGGTGAGCCTTGGCCTCCCCCCGAGGTTGATCAATATAATAATTGATTTAACCAGGGAGAGAAGGATCTGTCTTGCAGGAGATCAGGGTGGTACAGTCAGAACAACGCACATGGGTCTACCACAGGGAAGCCCCATCAGCCCGCTCCTATTTAACATCTTCATTCGCAACATCGGCAGGGCGACCTCAGGCAACATCGGACTCATGGCTTATGCCGATGATTTGGTGTTGATCGGCGCTGGGCCGAGTGGAGAATCGATTGCCCACCAGATGAACCAGGCTCTAGCCAACGTAGAGGAAGTCCTAAGTGATCTACACCTGACCATAGTACCCAACAAAACAAAGGCCATGGGATACACGAGGAGAAGAGCTAGAGTTTGGCCGAGTCTCAGGATGCAGGGCAGCACCATCGAGTTCGTGAGGAGCCACAGATTCCTGGGGGTTCTGTTCGATGACAGGATGAACTGGAGCGATCACGTCGGAGGTCTGATCAAATCCTGCTATCAGGGGGTCAACATTTTAAGAACCTTGACGGGGCCCGACTGGGGAAGCGATCCGAAGATTATGTTCAGGTTGTACCGAGGTTTTGTGCTATCCAGATTGGACTATGCCTGTGGGATTTACTCTTTCTGCTCTAGATCTTTGCTGAAGCAGCTCGATAGGATCCAGAACCAATGCCTGAGGATTTGCATGGGCCTATTGCGTTCAACGCCGATCAACGTCCTGCACGCCGAGGCTGGAATCAGCCCTTTAAACATCAGGAGAGCCGAACTGACAGGGAGGTACATGGTCAGATGTAGAGCGAGTCCCCCGTCAGTAACTGGATTGAGGATAGCCGAGGCAGCAGAGGAGTTCCAGAGAAACCCATTCTGGGCAGCAAAGGGCACCCCACTGTTAATTTCTGCCTGGAGGGAAACTGAACGATACCAGGATCTGATTGATACGTACGCCATCCGTAATCTGCATATCAATACGGTGCAGGATCAGGCACAGGTGATCAGAGTGTGCAGATTTCCCGTTTGCAGGGGGGAGTCTGCTGAGTCTGAGGGGATGCTAAACCGAACCTTCGATGAGTTTAGACAGGAGGAATTCCCCACGCACACCGAGATATATACGGATGGTTCGATGCAGGCTGCACCAAGATCTGTGTCTTTCGGGATTTGTGTTCCGTCCTGGAATATCTCTACGGCGGGCAGACTACCGGATCTGGCATCGATTTTCACGGCGGAATTGTACGCTATCAACGGAGCTCTTCACATTGCCAGAACACACAACATCCAGAGGGTTGCCATATGTTCTGATTCGCTGAGTGCCATAACATCTATAGCCAGTAATACGACCAACGTTAGCACCAATAACTGGGTGGTACGGATCAGGACATGGATCAGAAAGATGGAACAGGCGGGAGGATCTGTGTTGTTGTGCTGGATACCCAGTCACCAGGGCATCAGGGGAAACGAGAAGGCAGATGAATTGGCCGCAAGAGGGCATCTGGAGGAGGTCAGGAACATAAAGGTGCACCACAGGGATATCTACCCCCATATCAGAACAGCGGCGACGAGGGAATGGCAAAAGGTGTACGAGACCGAGAGTAGATACAAGGGGACCGCGTACTACAATTTCAGAAGAATTGTATGCAGGAGACCATGGTTCGAGAAGATGGGTCTACAAAGGAAGGAAGATGTGTCCAAGCTGAGTCGGTTGCGATCCGGCCACACACGGGCGCCGGTGCATTTAGCCAGAGTCGGGTGGCGGGACTCGGACAGATGCGACTGCGGTGCGGTGGGGACGCTGGATCACATTCTGTTTGAATGTGAAAACAACCGGCCAGCATCCAGGATTCTCTACGGGCAATTGCTGCGAAGCAAAGTTCCCATGCCCACCTCCACCGGGTGTCTCATCCAATCGGAGGATATTGAGATCTATAGGGCCATATTAAAATTTCTTCGGGCATCGAAAGCCGTTATATAGACCGAATATTCATGTATGCAACTCAATTATCCCCGTCCGAGGTCTTTCCTTTCCATTGTACTGAATCGCCAAGACCCCGGTTCGAAAATCGTTTATTTTATGTTTTTTACCATTCGTGTTACCTGTCTCTCCGGCTGCTCTGCTAGAAGTGCCCTGTACCATAGTCTGGTATTAAGAAAATTTAATTTTAATTTGGTGTACATTAGTTAGTTAGTTAGTTTAAGTTAGTTTTAATGAAGATGAGTTTAATTTAAGAAGTTTTGTTTTCGTTATGTGCCGAAGAATTTTAGAAGATGAGGAATAACAAACAGACAGTGGCTGGCTTGTTGGCGCAGTGCGGAAGCCAAATGAAGAAGAGGGAGGAAAAAAAAAAAAAAAAAAAAAAAAAAAAAAAAAAAAGTATTTGGGTTTATTTAATTAATAATAGATTGCGCTTATTGCTTTAATTAAATCATTCATATCTTTCAAAATAATTAATATTTCCTGTTGTTCATTAGATTAACGCAATTAGAACTTAATTAGCTTCATCTCACACTAATTGTTTATTTATATTAATGCGTTTTTAACGAATTGGATTTTGTACAGCGCCAAGATGTCTGAACTATAAACTTTGATTTACAACCTGAAGGTGAAATTAAATTTGAGCACGGATTTGGGTTTAGTTAATTAATAATAGATTGCGCTTATTGCTTTAATTAAAACATTAATATCTTGCAAACTAATTAATATTTAGGTTTGTCGATTATATTAGCGCAATTAAAACTAAATAAACTTCATCTTAAAATATTTGTTTATATATTTTAATGTGTTTTTAGGAAATTGGATATTGTTCAGCGCCAAAAAGCAACTTTGGTTGTCCACCTGAATAGGTTTGAAAATTTGATATATAATTAGGTCTAGCTATTCGACGAAAGATGGCGATGCGAGAATTCTTTTAAACGTTTCTAACTTCAAAAATAATTAATATTTACGTTTAACGGTAGTGTGCAAACACATAGAACTGATCGATATTTAAATTAAATAATTTGTTTAATTACATTAGTGCGTTTTTAGGAAAATCGATTTTGTGCTGCGCCAAACTGCCTCAACTACAGGATTCTTCACTACTGATGGATGGTTGTCTCATCATCTAACTTCCAGGGTAATTAATATTTCACTTTATTTATTACAGTAAAACTATTCGAGTTTATCATGCTTCAATTTAATATGTTCTTTTATTATATAATTAAGTTTTTAAGGAAATGTAATATATGTATGTTTGGTTGCAGACAATAGGAGCAACTGGATTTGGTAAGAATTTACTGTCATAATGTCTGAATTTTTTTTTTTTTTTTTTTTTTTTTTTTTTTTTTTTTTTTTTTTTTTTTTTTAATTCTCCAATTTTCTGATTCCAGACTGAATATGCTCCATAGCTTATAGCAGTTCCTTTCGGAAAGTATCATCTTCTAAATGTAATCAATATATCATACACTAATTCTTGATTATTCTTTAAATGAATCCGTTATATTAGAGTTTCACCTAATCCTTAGAGACTGAGCTTTTTGAATGCCAGATACATTCATAATATGGAGAAATAAAAACAGAAGGTAAATTTCAGTTTAATTCTATATAACGACTAAAAGTATTTCTTGTTTCAGAAAGACCCAAGACCATTAGATATTGTTGTTTCTTCTATGATGACACGTTATAACATTCGTGATTGCCAGTTGCATTCTTAAATTGAGAAAATCAGAATGCAGATTTTACATCTTAATCGAGAAATTTCATGTCAAACGTATTTTCTTAATTTTTTGGAGCCTATAGTACTGCAGATACTATTGTTACCTACTCCTTAATCGTTGGAGACATTATAACATTTCTGAGTGCAAGATTCACAGAAATTACAGTGAGACAAGAATGGTAATTTTTTATCTTTACTAATTAGAGAGATTTATTGTTCATCTTTACTAATAACTTTATTTTTGTAGGAAGTACCAGTAGCACTTGTGAATCTATTGATGCTTATTTTTAATGTAAAGATTGAAAGCATTTCTTGATTTCAGAGACAATCGTTATCCAGTGAAAAGGTCTTTACTCAGCAATCATGCAAGCTTTTCAAAGTTTATCATTCTGTTAATTATAGGACAACCAGTTAAAATAATTACGTAATTGAACGTAAATGGTCAAGTAGACACGCACTACTTTTGATTCGATTTACTGAAAACGTTCTAGAATCTATATTTCGATTTTGAAGGACTGAAAATTCAATTCCTGATCATGACTAAAAGTATTTTTGGTTTCAGGAGGACCCATGACCATTTGTGAATATATTGTTGATTACTACATTACATTCCGAATATGCAAAACTTTAGAAGGTAATTTTTTTAGTTTAATTCCCAATAACGACTAAAATTATTTGTTGTTTCAGGAGGACCCATGACTATTCATTAATATATTGTTGTCTCCTACATGATCCTTGGACAACCAGTAAGAATAATTACGTAATTGAACGAAAATGGTAAAGTAGAGACAGACAAATTTCGAATGAGTATGCTGAAAACATTCTAGAAACGATATTTCGATTTTAAAGGACTGGTAATTTCGATTTAAAAATAACTTTTATCATAGGCAACCGAATAAACACAGCTGTATGTTTGGTTGCAATGATTGCTACTGTCAGCTTGACAGCTAGACGTCAAAAATTTCTCGCATGTTTATGGAAATTTCATACATTTTTTACATTCAGAAAAGCAGAAATTGCACCCATTTTTACATATCTAATTGCAAATATTCCACATGTAATATATGGGTAATAAATCCTGAAAGAATTCCTTGGATTTATTCTTAATTCTACAAATTTTTGATTCCAATCTCAATAAAGAATGTGCTTCATAGCTACCAGCTGCTATTCCCTAACATGCAAACATATTTTAGAAAATTGCAGTTCGTTTCGGAAAGTATCATCTAAATCTAATCTGTCGTTCACTAAATTTTTTATGTTTTAGGTGCATCTGCTGGTGGCCAGAGGAAGGTACACTTTGATTATTTCATTTCATCATAGAGTGTAAAGCATTGATTACAATGCTAGGGTCACTTCATTTGCATTGAATGGTAAACATTAATCTTTATTTATGGAAAATATGGAAGGTAATTTTTTTAATTTAATTCCAGATAGTGACTAAAAGTATTTCTTGTTTCCGGAGGACCCAAGACCATCTGTTAATATGTTGTTGCATCCTATATGACCCTTGGATACATTATAACATTCGTGATTGCCAGAGAGACAAGAAAGGTAAATTTTCATCTTTATCATTAAGAAAAATTTTAATTGTTTATTTTTTTAGCAAGAACCAGCAGCTCCCGTTACTCTAGTACACAGTAAGAACGTAACCTTTTCAAAGTTGTAAATGGTAAAAGGTACAGTAGACTGTTTTTTTTTTCCTAGAATTGTTATGTCATATTTTATTTTTGTTTGGATGGAATTGTATTTATTTCTATTAACTACTTAAATATTTATTTATTACTTATAATCATTTTTTCTCTTTTTTACAGAATATATAATGTGTTGTATTGTATTATTTGCCTAATAAACATAGTTTACTATTATTATAGAATTTTTATTTAAAATACTCCATACACTTTTTACATTCCGAAAAACAAAAATCCACATATTCTTCCTGAAATTCCACACATATTTTACACAAATTCCACACATATTTGACACAAATTCAAAACATTTTTTACACAAATTCTACATATATTTTACACAAATTCCACACATTTTTTACACAAATTCCACACATATTTTACACAAATTCCACACATTTTTTACACAAATTCCACACATATTTTACACAAATTCCACACATTTTTACACAAATTCCACACATTTTTACACAAATTCCACACATTTTTACACAAATTTCACACATTTTTACACAAATTCCACACATAATTTACACAAATTCCACACATATTTTACACAAATTCCACACAATTTTTACACAAATTCCACACATATTTTACACAAATTCCACACATTTTTTACACAAATTCTACATATATTTTACACAAATTCCACACATTTTTTACACAAATTCCACACATATTTTACACAAATTCCACACATTTTTACACAAATTCCACACATTTTTACACAAATTCCACACATTTTTACACAAATTTCACATATTTTTACATAAATTCCACACATAATTTACACAAATTCCACACATATTTTACACAAATTCCACACAATTTTTACACAAATTCCACACATATTTTACACAAATTCCACACATTTTTACACAAATTCCACACATATTTGACACAAATTCAAAACATTTTTTACACAAATTCTACATATATTTTACACAAATTCCACACATTTTTTACACAAATTCCACACATATTTTACACAAATTCCACACATTTTTTACACAAATTCCACACATATTTTACACAAATTCCACACATTTTTACACAAATTCCACACATTTTTACACAAATTCCACACATTTTTACACAAATTCCACACATTTTTACACAAATTTCACACATTTTTACACAAATTCCACACATAATTTACACAAATTCCACACATATTTTACACAAATTCCACACAATTTTTACACAAATTCCACACATATTTTACACAAATTCCACACATTTTTTACACAAATTCTACATATATTTTACACAAATTCCACACATTTTTTACACAAATTCCACACATATTTTACACAAATTCCACACATTTTTACACAAATTCCACACATTTTTACACAAATTCCACACATTTTTACACAAATTCCACACATTTTTACACAAATTTCACATATTTTTACATAAATTCCACACATAATTTACACAAATTCCACACATATTTTACACAAATTCCACACAATTTTTACACAAATTCCACACATATTTTACACAAATTCCACACATTTTTACACAAATTCCACACATATTTGACACAAATTCAAAACATTTTTTACACAAATTCTACATATATTTTACACAAATTCCACACATTTTTTACACAAATTCCACACATATTTTCACAAATTCCACACATTTTTTACACAAATTCCACACATATTTTACACAAATTCCACACATTTTTACACAAATTCCACACATTTTTACACAAATTCCACACATTTTTACACAAATTTCACACATTTTTACACAAATTCCACACATAATTTACACAAATTCCACACATATTTTACACAAATTCCACACAATTTTTACACAAATTCCACACATATTTTACACAAATTCCACACATTTTTTACACAAATTCTACATATATTTTACACAAATTCCACACATTTTTTACACAAATTCCACACATATTTTACACAAATTCCACACATTTTTACACAAATTTCACACATTTTTACACAAATTCCACACATAATTTACACAAATTCCACACATATTTTACACAAATTCTACACAATTTTTACACAAATTCCACACATATTTTACACAAATTCCACATATTTTTTACACAAATTCCACACATAATTTACACAAATTCCACACATATTTTACACAAATTCTACACAATTTTTACACAAATTCCACACATATTTTACACAAATTCCACACATATTTTACAGAAATTCCACACATTTTTACACAAATTCCACACATATTTTACAGACATTTTCTTTTATCTTTCATAAGCAGTTCAGAAAATTACATAAAGTATTACGGATTTCCTGAAAATTGCAAAAAACTAAAACTACGGTGCTAAAATTTATAGCGATTTTTCAAAAAATAAAAGTTAATAGGATTTGGCCAAACTCTTAATTTTCGCTTATAACTCGAGAACCAGGTAAGATTGAATAACGATCAATACGTCATTGTGTGCGTATTCCATTGCTCTTTCATAAGCAGTTGAGAAAATTACATAAAGTGTTACGGTTTTCCTGAAAATTGCAAAAAACGAAAAAAAAAAAAGTTAATAGGATTTGGCCAAACTCTTAATTTTCGCTAATATCTCGCGAACCAGGTAAGATTGAATAATGATCAATACGTGATTAGTTGCGTATTCCAATGCTCTTTCATAAGCAGTTGAGAAAATTACATAAAGTGTTACGGTTTTCCTGAAAATTGCAAAAAACTAAAACTACGGTGCTAAAATTTATAGCGATTTTTCAAAAAATAAAAGTTAATAGGATTTGGCCAAACTCTTAATTTTCGCTTATAACTCGAGAACCAGGTAAGATTGAATAACGATCAATACGTCATTAGTTGCGTATTCCACTGCTCTTTCATAAGCATTAGTGAATATTAAAAAAATTGTAATAGTTTTCCTGAAAATCGCGAAAAACCTAAAAATTACATCATTTTTGTCAAATATCTCGATAACCGCTTAAGATTGAATAACGATCAATACGTCATTAGTTGCGTATTCCAATGCTCTTTCATAGGCAGTTGAGAAAATTGCATAAAGTGTTACAGTTTTCCTGAAAATTGCAAAAAACGAAAACTACGGTGCTAAAATTACGAAATTTTCGCTTATATCTCGCGAACCAGGTAAGATTGAATAACGATCAATACGTCATTGTGTGCGTATTCCAATGCTCTTTCATAAGCAGTTGAGAAAATTACATAAAGTGTTACGGTTTTCCTGAAAATTGCAAAAAACGAAAAAAAAAAAAGTTAATAGGATTTGGCCAAACTCTTAATTTTCGCTAATATCTCGCGAACCAGGTAAGATTGAATAATGATAAATACGTCATTAGTTGCGTATTCCAATGCTCTTTCATAAGCAGTTGAGAAAATTACATAATGTGTTACGGTTTTCCTGAAAATTGCAAAAAACTAAAACTAAAATTTATAGCGATTTTTCAAAAAATAAAAGTTAATAGGATTTGGCCAAACTCTTAATTTTCGCTTATAACTCGAGAACCAGGTAAGATTGAATAACGATCAATACGTCATTAGTTGCGTATTCCATTGCTCTTTCATAAGCATTAGTGAATATTAAAAAAATTGTAATAGTTTTCCTGAAAATCGCGAAAAACCTAAAAATTACATCATTTTTGTCAAATATCTCGATAACCGCTTAAGATTGAATAACGATCAATACGTCATTAGTTGCGTATTCCAATGCTCTTTCATAGGCAGTTGAGAAAATTGCATAAAGTGTTACAGTTTTCCTGAAAATTGCAAAAAACGAAAACTACGGTGCTAAAATTACGAAATTTTCGCTTATATCTCGTGAACCAGGTAAGATTGAATAACGATCAATACGTCATTGTGTGCGTACTCCAATGCTCTTTCATAAGTAGTTGAGAAAATTACATAAAGTGTTACGGTTTTCCTGAAAATTGCAAAAAACGAAAAAAAAAAAAGTTAATAGGATTTGGCCAAACTCTTAATTTTCGCTAATATCTCGCGAACCAGGTAAGATTGAATAACGATCAATACGTCATTAGTTGCGTATTCCAATGCTCTTTCATAAGCAGTTGAGAAAATTACATAAAGTGTTACGGTTTTCCTGAAAATTGCAAAAAACTAAAACTACGGTGCTAAAATTTATAGCGATTTTTCAAAAAATAAAAGTTAATAGGATTTGGCCAAACTCTTAATTTTCGCTTATAACTCGAGAACCAGGTAAGATTGAATAACGATCAATACGTCATTAGTTGCGTATTCCATTGCTCTTTCATAAGCATTAGTGAATATTAAAAAAATTGTAATAGTTTTCCTGAAAATCGCGAAAAACCTAAAAATTACATCATTTTTGTCAAATATCTCGATAACCGCTTAAGATTGAATAACGATCAATACGTCATTAGTTGCGTATTCCAATGCTCTTTCATAAGCAGTTGAGAAAATTGCATAAAGTGTTACAGTTTTCCTGAAAATTGCAAAAAACGAAAACTACGGTGCTAAAATTACGAAATTTTCGCTTATATCTCGTGAACCAGGTAAGATTGAATAACGATCAATACGTCATTGTCTGCGTATTCCAATGCTCTTTCATAAGTAGTTGAGAAAATTACATAAAGTGTTACGGTTTTCCTGAAAATTGCAAAAAACGAAAAAAAAAAAGTTAAGAGGATTTGGCCAAACTCTTAATTTTCGCTAATATCTCGCGAACCAGGTAAGATTGAATAATGATCAATACGTCATTAGTTGCGTATTCCAATGCTCTTTCATAAGCAGTTGAGAAAATTACATAAAGTGTTACGGTTTTCCTGAAAATTGCAAAAAACTAAAACTACGGTGCTAAAATTTATAGCGATTTTTTAAAAAAATAAAAGTTAATAGGATTTGGCCAAACTCTTAATTTTCGCTTATAACTCGAGAACCAGGTAAGATTGAATAACGATCAATACGTCATTAGTTGCGTATTCCATTGCTCTTTCATAAGCATTAGTGAATATTAAAAAAATTGTAATAGTTTTCCTGAAAATCGCGAAAAACCTAAAAATTACATCATTTTTGTCAAATATCTCGATAACCGCTTAAGATTGAATAACGATCAATACGTCATTAGTTGCGTATTCCAATGCTCTTTCATAAGCAGTTGAGAAAATTGCATAAAGTGTTACAGTTTTTCTGAAAATTGCAAAAAACGAAAACTACGGTGCTAAAATTACGAAATTTTCGCTTATATCTCGCGATACAGGTAAGATTGAATAACGATCAATACGTCATTGTGTGCGTACTCCAATGCTCTTTCATAAGTAGTTGAGAAAATTACATAAAGTGTTACGGTTTTCCTGAAAATTGCAAAAAACGAAAAAAAAAAAGTTAATAGGATTTGGCCAAACTCTTAATTTTCGCTAATATCTCGCGAACCAGGTAAGATTGAATAATGATCAATACGTCATTAGTTGCGTATTCCAATGCTCTTTCATAAGCAGTTGAGAAAATTACATAAAGTGTTACGGTTTTCCTGAAAATTGCAAAAAACTAAAACTACGGTGCTAAAATTTATAGCGATTTTTTAAAAAAATAAAAGTTAATAGGATTTGGCCAAACTCTTAATTTTCGCTTATAACTCGAGAACCAGGTAAGATTGAATAACGATCAATACGTCATTAGTTGCGTATTCCACTGCTCTTTCATAAGCATTAGTGAATATTAAAAAAATTGTAATAGTTTTCCTGAAAATCGCGAAAAACCTAAAAATTACATCATTTTTGTCAAATATCTCGATAACCGCTTAAGATTGAATAACGATCAATACGTCATTAGTTGCGTATTCCAATGCTCTTTCATAGGCAGTTGAGAAAATTGCATAAAGTGTTACAGTTTTCCTGAAAATTGCAAAAAACGAAAACTACGGTGCTAAAATTACGAAATTTTCGCTTATATCTCGTGAACCAGGTAAGATTGAATAACGATCAATACGTCATTGTCTGCGTATTCCAATGCTCTTTCATAAGTAGTTGAGAAAATTACATAAAGTGTTACGGTTTTCCTGAAAATTGCAAAAAACGAAAAAAAAAAAGTTAATAGGATTTGGCCAAACTCTTAATTTTCGCTAATATCTCGCGAACCAGGTAAGATTGAATAATGATCAATACGTCATTAGTTGCGTATTCCAATGCTCTTTCATAAGCAGTTGAGAAAATTACATAAAGTGTTACGGTTTTCCTGAAAATTGCAAAAAACTAAAACTACGGTGCTAAAATTTATAGCGATTTTTTAAAAAAATAAAAGTTAATAGGATTTGGCCAAACTCTTAATTTTCGCTTATAACTCGAGAACCAGGTAAGATTGAATAACGATCAATACGTCATTAGTTGCGTATTCCATTGCTCTTTCATAAGCATTAGTGAATATTAAAAAAATTGTAATAGTTTTCCTGAAAATCGCGAAAAACCTAAAAATTACATCATTTTTGTCAAATATCTCGATAACCGCATAAGATTGAATAACGATCAATACGTCATTAGTTGCGTATTCCAATGCTCTTTCATAGGCAGTTGAGAAAATTGCATAAAGTGTTACAGTTTTCCTGAAAATTGCAAAAAACGAAAACTACGGTGCTAAAATTACGAAATTTTCGCTTATATCTCGTGAACCAGGTAAGATTGAATAACGATCAATACGTCATTGTGTGCGTACTCCAATGCTCTTTCATAAGTAGTTGAGAAAATTACATAAAGTGTTACGGTTTTCCTGAAAATTGCAAAAAACGAAAAAAAAAAAAGTTAATAGGATTTGGCCAAACTCTTAATTTTCGCTAATATCTCGCGAACCAGGTAAGATTGAATAACGATCAATACGTCATTAGTTGCGTATTCCAATGCTCTTTCATAAGCAGTTGAGAAAATTACATAAAGTGTTACGGTTTTCCTGAAAATTGCAAAAAACTAAAACTACGGTGCTAAAATTTATAGCGATTTTTCAAAAAATAAAAGTTAATAGGATTTGGCCAAACTCTTAATTTTCGCTTATAACTCGAGAACCAGGTAAGATTGAATAACGATCAATACGTCATTAGTTGCGTATTCCATTGCTCTTTCATAAGCATTAGTGAATATTAAAAAAATTGTAATAGTTTTCCTGAAAATCGCGAAAAACCTAAAAATTACATCATTTTTGTCAAATATCTCGATAACCGCTTAAGATTGAATAACGATCAATACGTCATTAGTTGCGTATTCCAATGCTCTTTCATAAGCAGTTGAGAAAATTGCATAAAGTGTTACAGTTTTCCTGAAAATTGCAAAAAACGAAAACTACGGTGCTAAAATTACGAAATTTTCGCTTATATCTCGTGAACCAGGTAAGATTGAATAACGATCAATACGTCATTGTCTGCGTATTCCAATGCTCTTTCATAAGTAGTTGAGAAAATTACATAAAGTGTTACGGTTTTCCTGAAAATTGTAAAAAAAACTAAAACTACGGTGCTAAAATTTATAGCGATTTTTCAAAAAATAAAAGTTAATAGGATTTGGCCAAACTCTTAATTTTCGCTTATAACTCGAGAACCAGGTAAGATTGAATAACGTTCAATACGTCATTAGTTGCGTATTCCAATGCTCTTTTATAAGCAAAAGAGAAAATTACATAAAGTGTTACGGCTTTCCTGAAAATTGCAAAAAACTAAAACTACGGTGCTAAAATTTAGAGCGATTTTTGAAAAATCAAAAGTTAATAGGATTTGGCCAAAGTCTTGATTTTCTTTAATAAATTAATTATTAACCGCGTAATAAATTATATAATTGAATTAGAATCGTAATCAGAAGATCGTCACCTTTCAAACAATTCTAGTATTTTTATTTCAAGTGTACTTGAAACTAAGTACTTGAACTAATTAAAATCGTGATTTTTACGTTTGATTTCTCTATTACTTGAGAGATAATTAAGAACGAATACATAAATAAATCCATATTTAATAGAAATTTTAAAATTTAAATTAATTGGCGCTAGTCTATTCTCCAATGGCGTCACAATTAATGTTTTCTGTGTGAGTGACCGAACCCACAATTTTTCTTTATTATTGTTTCTGGGTCTGAGGAGCAAATTTGCTAGACGATGGGACGAGACTATGATGAAATCGATGAAGAAGTCAATGATGATGAGGAGGAGCTGTACCATATGATTTTCAGGCAATCAAACACGATAAAACCTCGAATGGATAATTTGGAGAATTGGAGCGATGGTGAATTCTACGAAAAGTTTCGTTTCACCAAGCACACAGTGGTGGGATTGCTGGAGCAGATCAAGAATAAGCTGATACACAAGACGAATAAGTAGTAGCATAGAGAAAAATCTTGAAGGAAAATTGGTATAATGTGTGTTGTAGGAATAATCCGGTGACTCCTGTGCAGCAGCTCCTGATTACATTGGGTTTCTTTGCAAGTGGCTCCTTTTACATCACGATTGGAGACTTTGCTGGAATTCATAAGACAACAACCGGAAAAATAATACATAGGGTGTGCGATGCTATTTCGAGTCTGATGGATCAGTATGTTTACATGCCATCAAATGCCAGTGAGGTTGATAAGAGTCAATTGGATTTTTACAATGTGGCTCAGTTTCCAAACGTCTTAGCAGTTTTGGATTGCACCCATGTAAAGATACAATCTCCGGGTGGAGAGGATGCTGACTATTACAGATGCCGGAATGGGTACTTTGCAATCAACGTTCAGGCAATGTGTAACGCCTCTCTGAAATTCGTTGATATTGTGGCGCGATGGCCTGGTTCGACGCACGCGAGCACGATTTTCGAGAATTCCTTCGTCAAGTCGAGATTCGAGAACAAAGAGTTTAACGATGGTTTGATCCTCGGCGGCGGCTGCTTTCCCTTGCGAAACTATTTGATTACGCCCATCAGGAATCCGCAGTCGGAAGGCGAACATCGCTTCAATGAATCTCACATGAAGACTAGGAGGATTATGGAGAAATGTTTGAGGCTGTGGAAGAGGAGGTTTCCTATATTGACGACAGGCATGAGATGCAAGGTACCTCTGGTGCAAAAGATCATCGTTACCACCGCAATTCTGCATAACATATCCATAGATTGCAATGAAACTGAACCGGACGTTGAAGGAAGTTCCGGGGAGGAAAACGATAATTTGTTTATTTACAAAGAAGTCGTTCATAAAGATGCCAGAAATGATTTGATCAAGTACTTTTCCAACTCCACTAACTAATATTGTTTTAAAAGAGTTCCTATGGTTACTCTACATGTAAATAGCGATAAAGAGTTGTTTAACAACTCACATCACCTAGGTAACTTCAATTTGTCTTAAAACAAAGAAATGAAAAATCTCTTAAAAACTTGTATTTTTGTAAATAAGTTTTACATGTTAACCACATAATTTTAATACAAAATTAAAATAAAATTTGCACGATTATTAATAATCTCAAAGAAAAAGAAACATACAATAACACAAAACGAATTACATCCATCTGTTTATTTTACACGGAAAAAAAAACATTTTCAAGAAATACATCAAATACTGTTAGAAAAATCTCAAGTTAAATAATAGTTCGAAAAAAAGTAATAATAATCAAAACATGTTTCGTATATTTATAATTATTTTTTTATTGTCCAACCGTATTTTCTTAAAGACAATAAGGAGGCCCAAAAAATTAAAAACATTAAATATTTACATAAAAACAATCATATTCCACATCAATATACAAATATTATCAAAAAATGTACAAGGGGCTTGTTTCTTTTTTTTATTAAATGTGAAGGGGGCGAAATGCATAAAATAAACGTAAAAACTGAAGAAAAGTAAATTCCTCTTCTGATAATGGTAAGTTAAAATAAGATGAGGGGGTATTTAAAAATAAGTAACGATGATGGTAATAATACATGTAGAAGAAAACATAAAGAAGATGAAGATAGAGAAAGAGGAAAAAAAACACAACCTACATATCTAAATCACAGTGAATAATTATAAATTATGTATTAAAAAAACAATCGGTCGACGAATTTATGAAAGACGCAACTGATGGTGATTGTCTTCAGTTCTCGCCGAGTGGATCTTCGGTTTTTGGGCGTTTCTTGGAGACGAGAGACGTTCGCGAAGATCTTCTCCTCTTCTTGCCTTTAACGTTAACGCTGCTCACTACTGTCGTCATCGCATGGCACGAGTCCTCGGCTATGGAACTCGCACTGTCATCCGCCTCGTAAGTGGTCGAGGTTACATCGGATTCGTCCGTCGGCGATTTCGATTTCTGCAATCCTTCATCGTGATTGGGAACATCCGTTTCCTAACATAACGAATTAGTTAAGTTAAATTAAACATTGGGAAATATCAAGAATAACTTACTGGGTCATGGGAGGAGCACACGTATCCGAGCATCCGGTCGTGCCTCATCTTTCCTTCGCAGTGCAGAGGACAATAAGAATTCGTGCAGAAGAGGCAACATCTGATGGTGCGTTTAGAACACATATTGCAATTGTGCCAAGGACACGTCCATTTATCTACGAAGAAATATTAATCGATTAATTACAAAAAAATAATTCTTCAAATAATATTTACTGTGCATTTTCGTTTCCAAATTCACGCATTTCGGGTGATAATACTTGGAGCACATCTTGTTGTGACATGGATAGGTTTCTCCTAGGCCGGTCTCGCCGCACTCGAAGCAAGGCTCCTCTTCGGCCTGCAATTCCACTGGTGACGGTGTCGAAACTTTTGACGATTGAGGTTTCTTCGCTTTCTTAATATCCTAAACAATCAAAACACATCTCAAGAATATACAAGCAAAATCTATATTAACTACAAACCAAATGCATAGAAACCATATTTTTCTGATTTTAAATACTAACTTTTTTTTAAATTTATCAATTGGAAAATTACTTAATTGAACGAAAAATTTGATATTTATATTAATAGTAACTATAGAAATAAACAAAAATATAAAATTTAAATTCAGAAATAGCAAATTAAATAATAAACTGTATTGTAATTGCAATGAACTTACCGACAACTTCTTTGCACCGATGAAACCGTTGCAACTCGGAGCTCCGCAACGGCAAACCTTTTTCTCTTCGCCGACGCATTGGAAATTGTAATTGAACGTCAACTCTGTGTCTTCGGGAATGTCCTGTATGGCGAATAGACCTATCCTCGTGATTGCACGCACCGTCCATTTCTGCGTTTCGCAGTTCGGTTCGCAGCAGTGATTCATAAATCTCGCAACATTTCCTGCAGACAAAAAAAATATTTAAATTATGCAATATTCGAAGACTGCTGCACTATGATGAAAATCTTGATAAAACAAATTTTGTACTTTGACAAGTATTTCATGTACTTGTAAAAGTAGATCGGAAAATAGCTTGTACTTACGCAAGTTTCATCGTTCGCCACAATACGCACTGCAAGTATTTCTTAAATTGCTGAATATATGCGAGTAGTTATTAATAAGCGAAATATTTGAATATTACATGCATTTGGTGATGAATTATATGAAGTAGCACGTTAGAGTAAAAATATTTAAGAAATACATTAGTGTCGCGTTTTGTGCAAAGCTGCTTGTAATACAAATCGCATGTACCTTTTGGGCCGGCGTCGATCATTCTGGTGTTATCGATGGTGAGGAAGTAGTAATTATCGATCTTCTGCTCGTGCATTTTCTTGATACGTCTCTGGTACTCTTTGTCGTCGATGACTTCGCCCACGTATTCTATGACGAATTGGCCCTTCTTTACGGGTTCCAACGTTTTCAGACCCCAGCCACGACCCTTGGTTTTGTAGGGAAGAACGTTCACGTATTGCCTCTTGTCGAAACGCTGGTTCTCGCAGCGTTCACCGGCCGGACAGACTTCCAAATCGCATTCGGTCAATAACATCCTAAACAATAAATTTTATAATTTGATCATTGGAATTGCGTTTATTCTTACCGATTCAGACAGTCGCTGGACTCACCGCATGGGCTCGTGCCATCTGGATCACAGTTACAAGACATTGCGTTGCTCGTGTTTGAGGCATCACCCAGTTTCACGTTACCAACAGGTTTGTTAATTTTAATTTTGATGAACGTTGGAGGTTTATCACTGTCCTTGAGGAGCGATTGACAACTGCTTTTATACTCTGAAATATTATGTTTGTTATAGTAAAGGTATTTATTTACATTGTTATAAGTAATTATTACCTTGCTTGAATCTATGGGCTTCTGCTGCTTCCTTTACAGCCTGCTGGTAGACGAAATCCACGCGCGATCTGTACCTATTGGTAGACACGGTTACATCGTCCGCTTGAAATAGGAAGACGCGGCCTCGACCAATCCAGTAATGGTCGTGAGTTCCGAAGAATCTCACCACGAACTGTCCTTGGTGATGAGGGCTGTTCATCACGTTTTCAGGAATCTCGTTTGGAAATAGGACCAGGGCAGGCCACCAACGGTAACTTCCCAATTTCGCCCAAACGACCTCATCGTACAGAGGCAAACGGCCGGATTCACAATCCTCACAGACGTAAGATCCATCCTCCAGGTAGTTGATGGACGAACACTCCGAATGAACACTAGTAGGACATATTTCGCAGCATATCAACGCTCCACCTTTCGAGCAGATGAAACACCAGGTCGTGTTCACTGTTGTCTGTTTGGAATCTGAATTGATAACAAATGCACGAGGATAAAAAAATAATTGTAATTGTGAAAAAATAAATTAAAAAACTCACCGACATAATGCCTCGGACATATAATCTGCCTAGCAGTTATAACGTTTGATCCAGCTGGAATGCAGCGACTGTTGTTGTGATAGGTCGCCGGACATTTAAGACATCTCGCAATCTTGTTCGTAGTTATTCGAGCGTGGAAGGTGCGAGGATTATCCGATACGCATATTTGGCAGGTGTGCATCGGGCAGCAGAAGGAATCCAGTTCGTTGTTGCCGCTCTTCGTCAAGCTGAATTGCGTCTGGGGCCACATCCTTAGGCATTCCTGATGGAAGGTCTTTCCGCAACCAACGACTGTGCACCTCTGCCGTGCCGATGATCCACGTGGACTTACATTGCATCCGCACATGTGACAAGCAGGATCGATGTTGGCCAAACATTTGCCGCATCTGAACTCATCTGTATTCTTCAGAGACGACTCCAAGATCTCGATCTGCTGGGACGAGCTATCCTCCGAACTGGTATCGGTCGTGGAATCAGCGTATATCGACTTCTCTTCGATAGGATTCATCACTTCCTTCATCTTCAGATCGATCTGTTCCAGCATCGACAGATTCTTCAGCGATTCCTTATCGAGCGACAACTTCTTCGGCGACTGGTACTTCTTAGTTTTGATAGACACAACCTCCACCTCATTCCCGGTGTTTTCGTTCACCAGCTTCAGTTTACCCTTTCTAACGACCTTTATGATTCTACTCATATCGCTCGCGCAACTCCTGTGGTAATACCCGGAGCACTTACCGCGGCATTTCAAGACATCCTCAGGTAAATAGCAAATCTGACAGACACGATCGCGTCGCACTCCTCGGAATATATTGTTCCGTCTCCACAAGGCCGTTTGAGTCTCCTTGTTCATGACTAGAGGTTGCTTCAATGTCCATTTAGGTGATACCAGATCCGTCTCCGACAACGTCTCTGAACACGCTTCGTCCTCTTTGACCTCCTCCACGCTCGACTCGGAAGATTCCTGCTTGATTTCGCTCTTCCTTTTCCTCAGCGAATAATTAGCATCCCCATCCTGAGATTCTATGAGGCTGTTGTCGTCAGATTCACCCCCTTCTACCATCTCTTGCTTGATTTTCGCCTCTGATCTATCTTTACGGATCTTATGCCGTTTTTCTGTATCCTTGGCAATAACCAGTTGGAAAAACTCCTGCTTCTCCTCCAGAGTTTTATCAATCAGTGGCGTCGCCTCCTGCATCCCGCGGAACCACTTTGAAAATCTGCTCACTCTGAAGTATTCAATCGGCACCATCCTCTCCGACTACAAGATATCGCGCTTCGTTGTTAATTACAAGTCGGAATTAAGAAAAAAAAACACTTACCAACTTCTGCACCCTTAAAATGTTGTAAATTTGATGCAGATTCACAGTAAATGGTAACATACTAGATATTCTCATCCATGACCTTCGACCCCTATCCCCAAAGAATCTCACATGATACTGAACCTGTTCAGGTTTACCGGCCGGTGCTAAAAGAATTCCATATTATATAGCAGTGTAATTATAAACTAGAGACTTCAACATTTTAGCTTTTTAAAGTATGCTATAATTCCGTTATGTAACAATATTTACCTGCAATAGTGAACTTATTGTTGCATGGATCCTTGATGATCAGGCTAGGCCAATAGACGCACTTTCCTAATCTCGCGTACGCCAATTCGCCCATATTGAACTTGTACATGCCTAAAATTGAAGGTTTTATTAGAAATATTAACACAAATTCAAGATCACTGAATTACCTTTCAAGCACATGTTAAGAAGATTGAGGATATCTTCATCGTTGTCATGAGCATCCGGAATTAGCACCGAATGGTTTCCATCGGCAACCGTCGGCTCCCGTTTTATATCTACCATGACGATCGAACCGGGCGTCGACGGTGCAGACATCAGCACGTCATCGTCCACCACCTCCTTCTTGATAACAATATCCGGATCCAACTTGATCCTTTTTCTCGATAACTCCGGCTTCATCTTCAAAGAATTCTTAATGAACTCGACATCGTCCATAATGTCATTAAGATAGGCCACGGAATCGTCCAACTTCCTCTTTTTGGAGACATCCGCTGCAGGACGATCCGCAACTTTCATCTTTTCCACCACGGATTTTCTTGCCCTCAACGATTTTCTCCGATCCCCATTCTCTTCCGCCTTAATGGGATCATCTTGCGGTTTCTTTTCACCATCTCCGACGATAGATTTTCTCGACCTCAAGGACCTGCTCGAGACGATTTCCACTTCCTCGGACTTCCTATCCTTCTCGACATCAGCAGCGTTTACCGCCAAATCAACTTCTTTAGGCGCCAAACCCCTTCTCAGTCGTAACTTTCGCGCCGGAACAACCTCATTCTTCTCATCCGGAACGATTACTTCTGCAACCTCCTTCTTCACCTCGACCACTTCTTCCTCATCCAATTTCGGTGTCTCATGATTATCGACAAAACTACTTATTGAAGGAAGCTCATTTTCTTCAATTGCGCCCATCATATCGACGTCTACTGGTTCCTTCTTAATTTCCAAATTACCAAAAGTCAACTCTGAATTGATTTGCATTTCGATATCAGCATCGACTCTAACTGTAACTGCCTCCACTATCTCCACATCAGGAGTATTTTCTTTTATTGTTGAATCATTCGCTTTAGTATTTTCCATTTTAAGTCTTGCATCACAAGGCTCTTCAATAACCCTCCCAGACCTTAAACTTCTTATAGAAAACGTATTAAAGTCATCTTCACTTTTTACCATTTCAGCTTTACAACTTGTTTCATTCTCTGAAACCTTTGCTATTTCTTCTGCAAACGCCTTCACCTCTTCCACCACCGACGAATTGACTTGTATACTTGCAGAGTCTTCTTTAGGTATAGTAGTATTAATTTGTTCACTACTAACGACTGTGCTTTCTGCTACCGGTAATTGCGTATTCATCTTTTTGGAACGTAAATTTCTAATTGGTATAGTATTAAACTCAGCTTCAGCTTGAATTAACTGTCCTTTTTCTACAGATTCTACAGGCGGAATATACGTCTCTTTGTTAATAGGGTTTACATCAATCAAAAACCGAGATTTCCTGTTTCTTGGACTTTCCACAGTCTTAGACTTGGGGGCGCTCTTCGCCAAATTCTCCTTATTTTCTTTCGCGCTGCTACTAACATCCTGTTTTCTCTTCGACGGAGCGTGATCCAAAATCTTTTCAATCTCGCTCAAAATTTCCTGAGAGTCGATGCTTTCGCAATTCATTACCACCTTCTCGTCGGATTTGCTCTCCAAATCGGCAAGGACTTTCTCATCCTCCATTACGCTTTCTGCGCACATTAAGTTACTTAGGCACTTCGTCGGTGAATCCGCACTGGTTTTGCTTTGCTCCAATTTTGTAGATGGATCTTCGACGTTTGCGCTACTTTCACTTTCTACTACGCGCTTTGCTGACCCAATAATTTCGGCATCCTTTTGGAAGATGTTTTTTCCTAGTCCGATTGCATTTAACTTAAATTTCATCTCATCGCGCAGTGAATATGCATTGCATCGATCATCAATCGATACTTTAACATTATTGTTCAACGATTCGCTTTCTGATGATTGTTTGATAATTGCATGGTAATTCTCCTCGAGCTGTGATTTCTTTTCGATCCTGTTGCGCATAAATGTTGTCGTTTCTGGGAGCGAGTACATATCTTCGTTAAGCACCTCCACCAGAACTTTAGGTTTCTTTCCTTTACTCTCCGCTTTATTTTCTTTAAAGATTTTTTCTAGATTAATTGATTCGTTGGAGTCGTTACTTTCCTGCAGCGAATCGCGCGAAGTCGCTTCGCACTGTTCGACTATCGGAGTGATCAATTCGATCGTATTGCTATTCGTGGCACAATTGGCGCTCTCCTGTTCTGCAGGATTGATTGAGCTTTGGTACGATTTCGATAGAAAATAATTGTGATCTTTGTAAATAATTGATGTTATTTTCTCTATGTTAATCTTACAAATTAATTGCGTTTTAGGCGTCGAAGTTTGAACTAGTTTGGTGGTATCGTTTAAAACTGTATCCGGAAAAAGTTCCTCATCCAAAGTGTCTTTTTTGCTTGTTGGTCCTTCGGCGCTTTGAATATCAGAGCTACCATTCAGCAAGTTATCTTCAACAACTGGCGACAACGCAGTTTTTTCCACTTTCTCCTTTGTACAGTTTATATCTACATGAGATGTATTAGAATTATAGGAATGTGATCCATTGTATTCAGTCTTATATGTTATGCTTTCATTTACCTTGGTGTCTATGTTCAGTTTCTTATCTATCTCCAAGATTTTGTTGTCCGATTTGTCCGACGCCTCATGGTTCTTATCCGCCTCTGGCAATTTGCTCTCCTCATCCTCAAACTTAGCATTCTCCGTCGGGTTACTCTCAATCTCATCAGACTTCTGCTGTTCGCAATACTGATTCAGGCGCTCTTGGACCAACGGATTGTTGACAACGTCATCGCTCTTGTTGATGGTAACTGCTTCTACCGTCTCTTCGATTTTTTTGCTTTTAGCACGTCCTCGCTTTGGACTCTCGTTCATTTTATTTTCTAATCTCAAAGGACAGACCTCCTTTTTTGGCATTACATTTTTACCATTTTGGTTATCGCTCTTCTCCAATTCCAGACTATCCTCGCGTTGCTTCTTTTTTATGGCTCTCAAGGCCCTCGGCGACAGGATCTCTTTCTCAATATGTTCATAAGCCCGAGGAGTCAAAACCTCGTGCTCCACAGATTCAGGCGACTGATCGGACTCTTCGTTTTTCTTCGACTCGGGTTCTTTGGATTTGAAATACCTTTTATGTGTATCTAATAAAACTTCTTTGGTAGACTTTGAAGCCGAACTTGACCTGAAGGGCGGCTTCGGTGACGCAACGTTTTTTTTCTTGGGCGTTTCCTGTGCTTGCTGCTTCTTCCGATTCCTCTTATTGTTTCGTGGCGAGACCACATCATTGCCGATCATCTTATACGCGCCACTCTCCGACGATTTAATATCACTTTGGATTGGTATATAGTTATCACTACGACTCTCGATGCTAAATGTGTTCTTATCGTTGCTCTTGAAGAGGAATTCTAGCTCATCATCCTTTATGAATAGATCTAAAAAAGAGATTTCAACAGTACAGTAAATGGAATAGAACATTTGAAAATTGAATTACCTTCCAATGGAACATTGCTGGTTTTGGCTTCACCAAGAGATTCCCAAGAGAATAGACTAAATTTGTTCTCATGGATATTAACGTCATCAGTGTTGGCTTGAACGTCCAATTCTTGAATGTATTGAGTGTTTGATGATTCATCAGGTACTGGGAGCTTCACCACCGGCTTCTCTCTGACAGTGCTCTTCCTATTGCTGTATGTCTTCAGAATTGGCCTCTGGGGTGACAAAAATACTTGCCCTAAGTCTACAAACTCATTAGTATCATCCTCAGACCCATCAGCGTCTCTGGCCTCGATTGTCGTTGACGACGGTCGCTTAAACAACCTTCTACGGAAATGTAATTCGGATGAGACCTTTTTGCTTGTTAAAGTTGCATAGTTGTGTGTGGATGTTTTCGGTGAAACGCTTTTAGATTTTTGAAACCTCTTATCTGCTGACTTTTGCTTTCTCAGCAATGACTTGCTCGGTGAAGTGAACAGGTCATCAATATTACAGTAATCATGAGAAATTTTAGGTTTCCTAGTCCTGCCGAAGCGACTCTTCGACGGCATAGTCTCACCAACAAGTTTATTATCTTCGCAATCCATTTAACTGCAAAGCACCCAAATAAGCTTTACAAGTATTCAAAAGTATTTATATGTCTATCAGTTGTACACTACAGCACAGCAACTAACCTTACTTACAAATGTAAACTATTTAAAAAAAAACAACAATGTTTAACACAAATAATATTATTAATAATAATAATAACAACGTATGCAAATGAGAGCAATACTGCGAAAGGAAGATAGAGATGAAGAGCAGCTTCGAGAGAGTTTTCATATTTATTTTTTTTAGGGTTAAAACAACATTCTTTCAAATTGTGGGGATGATACTTGTAAGAAGTGAAAAATCAAACAGCAGTAGCAGAAAATGATGAAACTGTTCATGCCACAGATGAGAGCGTAACAACTATTATATTATTAAAATTCACATCACAAATTAATTAACCAAGATCAACTCTCACCTATTTCGACAGCACCCAATTCGATCTAAAGCACTTTCCTTTCGATGCACATCGGGGTTTCACTTCTCCTCATCAAATTCAAATTTCCAACAATCCCTTTATATTTATGTTTGGATTAAATGTGCTGCGGCATGAAGAGAGGATAAGGAGCTATAACATGGCGCCAATTTTTCTTGCAACTGTCAAAAACTCTGGGTTATACTATTTTTTTCTTATACGCTAAATTCTTAATCACGATTATACAAGTACATATCCGTATCTATTATTATCCAATACATACACCGAAATCAATTACACGTTATTCCAGACGAAACAACTTTTTGCACTCAGCAATAAGTGCAAAAAATTAAAATAATTATTAGTGTACACTTGGTTGCATAACATTTTCGAATTAGATTTAACGAACATTACACAACGTTTAGCCCAATACGCTCGTATTAGCAAACAATAATATGAATAGAATAATATAAATAACATACCTTTAATTAAAGCACTTTACGAATATATTCAAACAATTTAATTTGAATTCAAATATTCTAAAAACAAACTTTCAAATTACTTAAATTGATTATAAAAAAACATCGTAATTTTGATCAAAATACACTTTTCCGAAAATGCGATAACTAATTTCTACTTATAATTGAGTAACTGAATTATTCACGCAAAGCACTGCATATGCATGCACTCTGTAACAGAAATTTAATGTTCTGTTCTCACGTTTCGAGTTCAAAGAAATAAGATTGTTATGTCTGGATCCAGAGGTTCAGAAGAAGCGAGCAAGTCGTAAAGCGAGTAGTGGAATAAGGAGAAATGAAAACAACATCCGTTGCTATGGGTCTTAAAAGTCGAGGACAGAAGTTTGCGAGAATTTACTAAAATCGCAATTTCATGCATTCATTTTAGTCGCTAAAACTTTATTTCTACAATATTTATTATATTCTTGTCCATTAATTGGATTAAAATAAACTTTTGAATTACGATAATTGGAAGTTAATTAATTATTAACACTTTTAATAAAGATGATAATGCTATTAACAGCTTGTAAAATTGGTTGTATATAAAATTAAACTTTTTTAAATTTTAAAAAGTGTACTGCGATTAGCGTTTTTTCTCTCTCAAAAATTCCTCTTTGAATGTTCCTCATTGTCATATTGTGTTTGTGAATTGGTGCGTTTGTGCAAATATACCTGTATTCAATTTTTAACCATGGAAACGTACAACAAGCTTAAGCAATTAGGAAAAGGCACCTTCGGGTATTGACAAAATATTTCTTCACCGAGTGGTAAACTTTAATCGTTTTGTATACATTTTGCAGAACGGTCTACCTGTGCGAGAGGATCCACAATAAACTTAAGATTGTGGTAAAAGAGATCAACGGTGATTTAGATAACAAACAGGTTGAGGTGGCTAAGAACGAGGTGGCAGTGCTTAAGGCACTAAATCATCCTAATGTCATCCAGTACTATGACAGTTACTTGAAGAACGGCACTTTCTTCATCGTCATGGAATACGCCAAGCACGGAAATCTATACGAGTTAATCAATAGGAGCAAACCGAATTTCATAGAGAAAGATGTAATTGTCTTAAATCAATACGCTGTACTTGCCGAGTAAAAATTATTGATGCAATTAATTATTTATTAAGCTACAGTAATAGTCAATTAATATATAACAAGTTACTTGTCAAGTGCTGCGTAATAATTGACATAAACTGTTATTTCAGAATATAATTATGACATTAGAAACTGTCATTACAAATATAAAATTTACTAATTGAGTGAATTTAATCTTAACTTTAACTTGTTGATAAAATTCTTTTTTAGGCCGATATAAATTATTATAAAACGCAATAAGAAAATAGTAGATTTTGGAAATTCTTTAATACTAAATTTATTTTAATAGTAAAATATTAAGAATTAATTTGTTAATTAAGTGACAGTTGTCAATCAATTTGAATTTGAAGTTTCATTAATTTTATTATGTTTATGAATTAAATTATTGATTGATTTCAGAGAATTCTATCAATTTTCGTTCAAACATTGATGGGACTGGATCACATTCACTCGAAGAGCATTATTCATAGAGACATGAAATGCGAAAACGTCTTGCTTACAGGAATCAATGGAGATATCGTTAAGATCGGCGATTTTGGTATATCCAAAATTTTGGAAATGTATGATTTATTTTTATCACCAATTTTTAAGTTGTAATTTTTCGTTAAAATTTTTATAGAAATTATGGAAAAACGAATACGATCATCGGAACTACAAACTATTTGGCACCAGAAATATGCGATGGTCAACCGTATGACACTAAATCTGACATTTGGTCATTAGGTTGCATCTTGTACGAGCTTTGCGCTCTAGAAAGATTGTATTCAGGATCTGTGAGTTAATTTGTTTATATTATTTTGTAATCTACTTGAATATGTTTTTCTTATTTTTGCAGATGTCTTCAGTAATTTTAGCAATAAAAGCTGGTAGAAGGAAGAGGATCAACGTGGATATATTGGGAAGCGAGTTGCAGAGGATCATCGATTCCATGGTCGAGGTAAATCCGGCTTTGAGACCAACCACGACGGCTCTTCTGGCGCATTCCTACATCTATCCTATAACTCATAAGCTGATGCTAAGTTTAGGTAATATTCCATCCACTTGAAGAAGATACCGTCAAGATTAATTTATTTATTATTACATTTATAATGGTTACATAATAAAAATCATCAAAAAAGGTTAAAATTTGATTTATTATTAAATTAACTAAAAATTATATAATCCTTAGATAAGTGAATGGTTATAAATGATGTTAGGAGTCATCATGAGTGATGATCATCATGTTACTGTTACGCATTATAGATGGCGGTGTTGGGGTTCTGTGGTACAGTCTCAGGATGAAACGACCCTTAACAACATTTCGAAAATTGAGAAACTTTAGCTTTGCGCAGTGGCGATATCGTAACCAATGAGGTCTATCCGAGGTGCGATTATTGCTAGTTGAAAACTTTAACCAATACCCCGCCATGTGGACGTGAAAAACCGTCCGCAACGGCAATTTTTGGCAACCCTCAAGGGGTTATTATACAAATTTAAACAAAATATCATTTTTACAATTTAGTTAATTTAAATATCTTATCTTATTCTGGTAGAATTTCTATTTCGTCATCTATGCGCGCAGTTTCCATTATAATAATTGTTACGTAATTATTATTATAAGATAGATATATGATTCGGAAAAACTGCTTCCGCTTTATTTTATAGATAAATCATTAAATAATCAAAATAAAGATAATATTAAGGGCTTTCTATTTCCTGCCCGATTTGTAGTGTATATCAGTGTTTCTGAAGTTATGACATTTTTAATGAGTCGCGATATGATAGCTGTCACTATGTGTCATAACGTACATAACCGTTATGACACATAGTGACAGCTATCATAAACTATCAAATTTATAAGTTTTCAAAAAAAACTATTTTATTAGTCGTTTTGAGAATCAATAATTAAACGAGGGATTAAAATGGGAATATGTGAATTAAGTGGTTCATAATAATAGATTGTGTGATATTTCATTTTCCTATCATTTTTTAATTCACAACTTTTCTTCTTTAATAATCACAGTTTAAATTATTCCTTTTTTCCTCCATACAACATATAGTAATGTATATAAAAAAAATACTCACAGAAAAAGTAATATAGTAATAATAATAATAATGTATGTATGTAAAGGGCGAGAGAACTTAATCATAAATATCTATAAATAAATTTAAATCCTAGACGAGTGAAAACGAAATCTTCGTACATGTGAATGTAAATGAATGATAATTAACAGGTCAAGTAATTATTTAGTGGAAATAATTGTTAGATAAATGATGAATATTTCGAAAAGTGGAAAATATATATATGTATATAAAACAAAGAATAGAAGTAGAGAATGGGGAGAGAACGTAAACATTAATTGGTGATCACATCGATTCACTATCACTATCGTATGGGCCCACGAAATGCGTGAAGGGTAGATCTGGAATATTAAATGATTATTTAATTGAATGTAAAATAATAATTGATTGATCGATCTTACAATAACGACATTGTATTGGATTCTTGTCCATAACCACCTCGTAGTGGTTACTGTAATCCCTGAGACTGAGTTTGGAAGAGCTGGTGTTGATGTCCAAGACCTGTATGCTCTTGCAGTTTAGTAGAGGTATACGCGTTTTGAGAACTGGTGGTGGAAGGGCAGTGTTCGTGTGCAGTCTGTTGGTCACGTCGCTCGGCTCCACCAGCTCGAAGGTGTCTGTGACGATGTTCCAGACGAACAGGCAATACGTGACGAAGATCTGCGGCTTCAGGTTTGTGGAGACCAAATTGAGAGCGGCGATTTTGATCACAGCCTGGCATATGATGTGGCCATCTAAAGGGCATATCTACATATCCGAAAAAGTTAAAGATTTTATCCTTCCTTTGCGATTCCAGCTTACATGTACTAATTTAATATCGTAGTCTTCGCAGTGAAGGAACTCTAGCTGATGCTCGATACATAACCTCTGCGCCCTGATTTGAACGAACTGCTCGCAATCGAACGATCTTTGTGTTATGATTAGCTGCGTTTCCGTCACCTGATCGCATTTGAATTCGGACACGACGTCCAGATGCTGCTCTGTCAACGTCTGCACCAGTATAGGAATCTCTATTGGAATATTGTAGTCATCTGCAAATCCAATTAAACCATTTTTGTTATACATTTACAATAGATTAAATCCCTGCGCTATACTTGTCAAGTACTGCGTAGTATAGTTAATATATTGAAATATCAATCTTTAAAACTATTAAATTTGGTTTAGTATAATTAGATATTAAGTATAATTAATTTGAATGACGTACCTCTGCTTTGTCCGGACACAAGGGAACTGTTTTCGAAGTCAGCACTGGAATATCTGCGCACGACTTTCTTAATCCATTTGGCGTGGTCATCCTTCTTCGAGTCGACTATAAGCAGTCCGATGGGATGGCTTTTCTGGTCGAATGAATAGGAGTGCGGAACGTTGTTGATTTGTCGAAGGACGAGTTTGGAGTCGTTGTCGGAGCAGTCGCTGTCTATGCTGGATGAGTAAACGTTGAACTTGCGAGCGGATTCTCTGGGGCTGATCGGGGACCTGGAGGATTGCGGACTCCAACCGGTGAGAGCGCACAGGGTGGATACGTTTATGGAGGTAGGCTGCTGCGTCTGATTGGGATAAGCCGAACATGAGCTGAGGAACAGACCGAACTCGGGATTCCTGATACTTTTTGGCTTGTAAACGCATTTGCTGCGTTCGTGCCGGAGCGAATTGAACGGTACTATATTTTCAGAGTTGTCCTCCGAGAATTCGTATTTCTTATCGGCCAACCTCTTTTTACGGAACGAACTAAGCTTCTCGCATTTCTCGTTCTCTTCGATGAATTCGTACGCCTTCTCCGCCTGTTTCCTGTCAAGCTTCGCCTTGTCATTCGTCTTTTGGTTGCTCAGCGACTGCGGCATCGGAAACAGGATGTCTTTACCTTGAAGCCGCTTGATGTTCTGCACTAAGGTGTTGTGATAGCTCTTTCCTGTAACGTTCAGCGGCTCGCAGCTGATGTTCAGTTCATGAAACGGTTTCGATCCGTCCGCTCCTTCCAAATCGTACTCGCTGAAGTCTTCGATGATGGCGTCAACCACGCTGTTCCCGCTGTAATTCTCCGACGTGTCCATTTCTACGAAGGCGTTCTCTCCATAGTTCTTGTGTTCTCCTATTAGCTGTTCAACGGGAACCGGTACAAGCGGTGGCTGAGGATTCGGTTTGTACACGGAAGTGTTCAGGATGTGGATGTAGTGCCCGGTGTTTATCACCACGTGGTCAGGATAGGCGAAGGATATGTTCGGCTCGAACTTGGGCATAGGATTTGATAGCGTGAACATATAATGCAGCATGAAACCGTGATTCAAGCACCAACCTCGATACAACTTATCTAAAACCAAAACGAATCTTTACGTTCATTTCTTTATAACTCAGCTCTTCCATAAATACCATCATTTGGCTGCAAACTTCCTTTGCAATTGCGACAATGTTTCTCTTGCACTGGCAGTGTCAATATAGTTAAGTATGCAATTCCCGGATTTGTTGCCCTAATAAAATTAAAAACAGAATTAATCACACTGAAAATATCCATTAACTAAAACAATTTGAACACATAACAAATGTTTAAGATTTAAACTTTCTTTTAACAAATATGAAAATAGATATTCATAATTTAAAATACACGTTAAATTATGTTCAAATTATTTAAAAAAAAACACAAAGTGTATTATCAGTAAAACTAAAATAAAACCGAAATTAATTTATTAAATGTCCGAAATCAATTTAATCGTTAATTTAATTAACAATCACTTAGGTAGTATTTACGTAGCTTATCTCAAAATATATCTATTGATAACGTATAGTGAGATTGAACAATATTTACCATTTATCTATCTAATTATACTTTAATTAATTCCTTACACATCAAAAGTATACTAAAACAATTAGCTATTTTTTTTTTGTAAATTGCTAATTATATGCATTTTACTAAATATTTTAAATAATTGAAATACTCTTTGTAAAGTGTACCTTTAATATTATTGATTCATTGCTTTATTATAAATGGAAAATTCAATTTGCATTTCAATCAATAACTGCTTGTCAGTTAGATGAAATGTGATTTTCCAACTGCGTATAATCAATTTGTGCATGCAAACTTTTATAAATAGATTGATGATGTGTGGGATCTTACCTTAAGCCATAACAAAACATTTTGTAGGGATCAGTGGGCGACTGTATGAACATAATTTTATCCAATTCCACGTCCCTCATCAGCCTAAATATCCTGTGCTTCGAGATGAACTTCAATTTATCACCATGCATGAACTTCCAAATGTACAGGATGTACTCTATGCATGGGAACAGAGTCACAACATCCACCATAATCTCCTTATAACTAATGAAATACCGGCCACAAATTGTGAAGCCCATGTAAAAGTGTGAACTGAAACATTTAAAATTTGATAAATAACTAATGCAATTTGTATAAGTGCGGGTTATTGTTTACCATGATCTCTTATTGAACACTATATCACCAAATGGTATCTTGCAATTACGATGTACATCTTTGAACATTGGTTCAGTCTTACTTTTCCAAGTCTTGGCTACCCTGCCATACATCTGTATTTGAGAGAAAAAAAAAAGATTGTTATAAGATGGAGGGAAAGAGAGCATAACATTAAGGTGGTCCTGGATTGATCTCCTCAAGTTGAATGTCAAAAGCAATTACTTATTTTTATTGATTTTATAGTCCTCTCCCCCCTTGGGGATTAAGGATGATCGCGTTAAGATGGGGAGATGCGAGGGGGTCGAATTCGACCAGAGGTTTGCCGTGCATCTATTTATTAATTCAAATAGGGAGGCGGCGGTGATGAAGTTCGTTTGTTTTTGGTTTTCCGGTGGTCTTTAAATTTTTTGTTGTTATGACTTTTGGAGGTTAGACTTACTTGTCTGTTTGCCAGTTTGACGACGAGGTTCATTTCGGTTTCATTTTCGTTCGTCGATGAAGCGCTCTCAGTTGCCGTCGCCTGCGTGTATATCATCAGGTCATCGGAATCATCCGAATCCGTGGATATTGAACTATGATTGCTATCATCGTCGTACACGCTCGACGCCATATTCTAATGTTTACTGTTTATAATTCCAAAGCTCAACGCTCATTCCCCCGTTTGACAGTAGTTCAAATCACCCGAACCAAACGAACTACCATCCGAAAAGCTCACAATGGACCCAGCAAAAGCAACAGGAATACTCCAAAACGCATTTAAAGCCCTCAACCCATCATTAAACATAATAACTGCACCAATAAACCCAAATAAAACAAGTCTATTTTCGATAAACAGAAGAAACAATGTTACTTCTCAGACAGTACATCTATCGGCCCAATTCTCAACTAATTTAGGGGTGCCTTTTAAACAATCAATTACTTCCCCATCCTATTAATATGCATTGATTTCTTCATTCCTAAAATTAATAAAAATATTGAACTGAATTCTAATATTAAATAATCATTGATTTTACTTTACTAACAATGTCGCCCTAAAATACTTATGAATAATTAAAATTATTTTTAAGTTGCTTTTTCATAATTTACATTTCCATAGTTACACAATTATAACATTTCAATTTTAATTAACTTCTTCTTTTTGGAAATCCTATTTTCTGATATTTCTTTACTTTATTATGTACAATCTTCTTGACCTTTCAAATCTTTATATATTTTTTGATAATTTAAATCATTTTCTTAAGATTTAAAACTTGAATTGTTCAATGAGACAAAGATATTTGTTTTAATTAAAAATACTTATTTATGTGAATCTGTAATAATACATTTTGAAAATAAAGAATATTTTTTAAAATTTAAAAATTAATTTAAACTAAATAAAACACTTGAGTTTTGTGAATCTATAAATAATTTACATAGAAAATAAAGTGTGTGTTTAAAAGAGGATGGGACTAGGTCCGATTACGTTCACTTTCGGTGCGACTTTGTTGACTCGAAACGATCTGCGGTGAAAACAGGTAGAAAAGTCTCGAGGATTAGGTCACTTCTGGTTTGTTCTCTGTTTCTTTTCGTTCGAAGCCTGTAAAAAATATTTAAATGACAAAAGGGACGCAACTGCAAGAAATATTACCTGCATTGTTAAGGCTTGACACAAAAATAAAACCTTCATTTTTATTTCAAAATTTCTAGTCTATTATTTTATAAGATAATTTAATTTAGAAAATTTTAATGGTTTATTTCTGGAAATATTAATGTAACAAAAGTTAAGCAAAACGTTTTCTTGAAAGGGTGACCAAGTTAATAGTAGAATATATGTTTTAAAATAGACAAAAAATGTACATCTTCTTGACTGTTAATTACATAAGGGATGAAACTGATAATTTCATAGAGGTCGCCACTTTACAGACGTGTCAACAGCATAATTTGAACCTAAAGTTAAGGTCTTTTGTCAATACGTTATTAGTGATTCCTATTGAATTGAATGATTGTATTTTAATATTAAATCTTTAATAAAGAAGTTCTTGTAATCATATTTTATTTGGAATCTCTTTGTAATAATATATATAAAGCATATATCGATCGTTCGTGCGAGGATTCGTGCTGTAAACATATTTTTGCCAATTCTCATTATGATCGTTTCAAAGGCTTCTTTCGTTTCATGATTTCATTTTTCAGCAAAATTTTAAAAATAAATTAATATTTTTCTTTTAATATTTTACAAAAAAAAAACTATAAATTATGTAAGAAATTAAATTTTTACATTTTTGACAGAGAAAACATAATAAGATTCATTAAAAGTGAAAGATTATTACATTGAAGAAATTATTAAAATAGTATTTTACATTTAATAAAACACTTTTCTTTATCTAATTTTGATAATATTAAGTAATTAATTGTATTTTTTAAATAAATTTATGAATTTGATTTTTTCTAAATAACATTTTTTAAAAATTTTGAAAATCAATTTTTTTTTAATATAATGTAATAAATATTTTACGTATGCGAAAAAATATGTAGTTAAAATTACATAACACAGATGGCTGTATCCATATTAAATATGCAAATTATTATGCAATTTTGTTTAATGTAATTTTTACATTATTAATAATATTTAATAACAAATGTTTTGTTTGGTAAATATCTGAAAATAATAATATGAAAATATTGTTTTATAATAAATACACGAAAAAGTTTTGAAAACATATAGTTTTATGGTGGATGTGCCGGGTATTTATTTTTTTAAATTTTCACACTTCCACAAAACTCTGCCACGTTTGACGTATTTGTTATGTAACGTTTAATTCATTGCAATTATTTTATCTGTCAGTTAACGTAAGAAAATTGACGTTTTGCATTGATTTGAAACGTCAATTATGAAAACGTCAATATTCTTATTTTTCTGATATTTTGTATCTATATATTTATTTTATGAATGAATCTGATTGAATTACATTGTAAAGTTTGCTCATACAATGAACGCATTCGTTTAAAAGTTTGTGTTTGGTAGATCTGGGTCAGTTTGTTCATTTCGCTGGTGCCCTTTGTTGTGGTTTGCGTAAATGTTGCAATAGGTTCGATTTGTAAATTGAACGCAAGGAGAGGAGGAATTAATTGCGACGATGATCAGAGGGTGTGGGTGTCCTTAAAGTGAGCGTGTAATTGAATAAGAGCGGGAATAAAAAAGCCGTGAAGCACGGGGGGTGGTTGCAGTTTTATCGAGGGCGCAGGATCGGGCGAATCCAGCAGTTCCGAGCGTGCGGCAGGATACGTGCACAGGGGTGGCGCTCCAGGGCTCCAGCAAAGTCGTCGTTCAGGTCCGTTGCAGGAAGGGGGCCCCGGAACAAAATCCTGCTGCGAGAAGAGCTCAGAGGACGACGACGACGAGGAGGGCGGTTTTCCTGAAAACAATTCGTCCTGCGCGTCCTTCTCCAAAAAAAAAAATATAATAAAAACGTATACTAACCCCTTACCGCCCCCCATGAGGACGTGAGTGTGTGTGTGTGTGTGTGCTTGAGAGAGTGTGCGAACGGCGGGGATAGAGATTGGAAAACGCACCGCGCGCAGCAGACATTTTACTGCGACCCCTTCGCTGCCGCCCCCCAAACGAAACCCGGAGCGCCGATCAACAAATTACATCATAAGATGACATAAACAACGGGAGAAAACGGAAAAACAAAACACAAACTAAACAAATTGAAAAAATAAAGGGGGGGGGGAAGCCACCCTTGTGTCAACGGTCGGGTGTCAGTGTCTCTTCGGTTCCGAATTTCGTCGCCGTTGCCGCCCCACGAAACGCATCATCCTCTATCCTCCCGCACGGATCCCGTCTGCATCTTCGCTCCACATCCCCTCTTTCTCTTTTTATTTCCATCCCCCCGTGTGTCGCCGCCGATTCAGTGTCCGTCTGTGTGCGTGTGTGCGGTTCCTTCGCGTTACGTAACCTTTACGTAAATATATATATATATATATTTATTTTTTTTCATATACTTTCCGAGGAGTGCGTTTCACTTGTTTCCGGACTCGGGCAGACTGTAATATTGATTAAGGTCGTCGAACACTCGGCCAAAGAGAAAGAGCTCGAGAGATATATAGATAGAGAGTGCATGAGTGTCCTTCTTCTCCTGTGATTTACACCGAGGATTCGCCGCCGAAGATGCTATGGATCCCGTTCAGAAGTAATCACAGGAAAGTTCTGTGGAGGAAGTACGATAGGTGATGATCATGATGATGATGATGATGATGTTTGTATTTAGGTACTTGTAACGATTTAGACATACGAGCTCTTCCTTCTTCTTCTTTTTCTTATATTTTTTTTTGTTGGTTAGGAGCGAACCTCCTCTTTCGTAACCGCAGCTACTATCCTCAATTATTTATATGCCCTAGTTTACTGCTACCGTGTACATAAACTATAAATTACGCGATGTAGTGAGGGCGGTGAGGATGGGGGTTGGTTTTGCAGGATGTGCTCCGAAATTGAGGGATTATGCAATTCTGACCGATAGGGGTCGCAGCAGCTCGCTAAATTTTTCATAAGTTACGTAATGTGCCATTTGCATGCTTCCTTCGCTTCCAGCTAATTGGGCATGTTTCGGCAGGAAAGCCTTCATTTTTGTTGGGGGATAAAAATAAATCACAAAAATACAAACCGCCGCTTTCCAACTAACGCCTCGTTAATTTTTCAGTTGCAAATTAACCTTTCATTAAATTAACGCATTTCAAACATATTTGATCATAACATAGTTGGATTTTGACAGTCAACTACAGCAAACCAGATATTCGACATTTGTCAACTAACATTTCATTATTTTGACAGTTTCTCCGAATTTGTCAAGTATTGCAATATTCGTTACTTGTCAACTGACATTTCATTAATTTGACATTAGCTTCAAATTTATCATATGCTTCATTTCATATTTACTTTATTTTATTTATTTTCAAAATTGAGTTTAGTTAATTTACAGTTTGCTTTACTGTTGTATTTTTTTGTTAATGAAAATTTGTCTAATTTTCTCTGTTCGAGATTTGGCGATTTCGATCGAACTCGGGCCGTATAATAAATCGCACATCGTTCATTCACTTAAAACACCCAATTCATTTACATTTTGAGTGGTGCTTCATTATTTCCACATTAAGTTGGAGCGTATGGATTTTCCAATCAAAATAATTTACGACCGACATTTTCGATTTTCTTCCCTCCTCCAACGCCTCCGCGTCTGCTGTTCCTTTCTTCATCGTCATCATCTTTTATTTTTGGCAATAGGCTAAGTTTTGAATTATTACCGGAGACCGGGAATGTTTTAATTGAACGTCTTATAATTACGGCGATAAAGCATGTTTTATCTTTAGTAAAAAATTTAACGAAGAGTTTAAATTTATTTTGTTTTAGATTTATTAGGTTTTACCTCTTAATTGGTTTTATTTGACGTCGTGTCTTGTACTTTGTGTTTAACTTGTTAGTTTAGCAAATTGATTCCGTGGAAATTTGACCCTAGTTGACAATCCAATTACTGCCCTACACACACTCTGCTTAACTTTCTTAAACTGTCAAACATAAACGCCATCTGGTGCTTTATTTTACAATTACAATTATTTGTAACTAATTGTCAACTAAACAGTTTACATAATTTTATTTGTATTTAGTTAAATAATTTTAATTTGGTTTTGTAAATCAGTATAATATTTCACTTTGGAGTGATTGGGCGCTTTTCGCGAATGCCGCCTTTCAATAGTATTGCGTATCAAAAGGTTTTAATTAATCGTTTATCGACTGCACCAATCGAGGTTTCACATGTACGGATTCTATGAAATGCAGAGTTTTTCAAAAGGTTCAATTTAATCACACATCACAAAAACTCTAACACAGAATCAAATAAAAAAAAAGAATCTGCTTTTATTTGCTAGAAATGAAACGTTTATTAATTACCAAACAAAATCAGAATAAATAAAGAATTTGCCTTCGACTTTTCGTAATTCAATTTACGAACATTTCAACTTACGCCCAAAGTTGAAATGTTCGTAAATTGAATTTTATGAAATCTGTAATAAAAATAAGACATTTTTTTTTTGTAAGTTGAGAATTTACTATAATATTGGACCAAGTGTGGTTCCCTATGGAACGCCTTAAACTATTTGACAAAGTTTAGAAAAAAAATGGTTAATTTATTAGCAAAATGAATCTATTTGGTAGTAAATGTGTTTTCGTTGTAATTTGATAACATTTTCCCCGAAATATATTCTTGATTCAATTTGGGAAATAATGCGATGCTATTGATCGTCCCAGATTCACCCCCCAGATCTTCGACCAAAAAGGGGTCAAGGGAAGAGTGTTATATAGGCCGAATTATGCAATTCTCAGATCAATGATACTCGCAGAGAACTGTACGCCAAGATTCACCATCCGGTATATACAATGACACACTTTAGTTTCTTACATATTTTTTACTGAAATTGTAGTTGAATTTCAGCACATTTCAGTGCAGATCGACTGTGAAGTTTCATCGAATATTGTGCGAAATATTAGAACTGATTTTCTTAATATTCTTCTAAATCTAATAAGGTATTTATTTAATTTACACATTTTCATTAACAAAATTTACATAATTTCAGTTATAATTAAATTAATAAATTACTGAAAAAAGATTGTGAAAGGTTTATTACTATTGATAAATTTCGGTTGCGGAATTATTGAATATTATTATACACGTTATGTAAATAATTTATTAGGTATCAAAAACCATTTTAGGATTGTTAACAAAGTGCGCCATCTAAATTGATATTTAATAACAAATTGCTTCCACCTGTCACCTATCAATCAATTCCACCTGTCACCCCATTTCAACCGTTTGCTTCAGTGTAAATTGCCGTCATCACCATAACAACCAATATAATAATAGCTCACGGTTACTTCATTCATAATTTTGACTTTTACATTATGTAACAAATATATGAATTGTGGAAATATTACGTAGAAAACTTAACTTTGATTTGTGTCAATTTATTATCATTTATAAATTATATGTCGGATATATCCGCCCAAAATTATTATTTAACAAAATAATAAATATATATTTTATTTTTTAAGATAAAGCTTATAAGTTGATGGGATTATATGAAATGATGGTAGAGGAAAATCTAATTTGCGTTTAAACATCGTACAATGTTTCAAAGAAAAATGTCTCGCTCAGTTCTCCTCCATCTTTGCGGAACATCCACATTACTCCAATAAACTAAGTTTCATTGTTTGTTTGATTCAATAAGGACTTTCTGTCCACTTCAATTCCGTCGAGAAGCGACTGTATCACAACTCCACTCGAATTTGTAAATAAAAAAAAACTTAATGTAATATTGCTACGACCGCACTAAACTTTTGCTAGTATAAACGTCAATATTTTACAGTAGTGAAATACAAATATCATAATGACAGATGACATATTAAATGTCAAAATAACAGTATGTCATAATGATAATCAATCATAAATTTAGTTATCAAATGTCTAGTATGTATAGTAAATTTGTAAACGAAAGTTAAACAAGTGGTGTAAGGGATTTAGTTGGATTATTTATGTTATTCAAATTCATGCAATTCAGTTAACTGGAAAATTTTCAAGCAAAATGTGTGTTTTGTGATTTTATCGCCGTATAAGTTTATTATATTTTTCATATCGAGCGTGTTTGAAAGTTCGTGTTAGATTTGCCATTTATTATTTGGGTTTTCCTTTATATTTTAAGGTCCAATATCGACGATTCCGGACGGTTCATTCTTATATTTATATTCCCGTATGGCACCCAACGGCGCCCGAAAACAAAACGTGAAAATGTGGCAGTATTGCTTATTGAAAACTCGAAATTGAATAGAGTCTGCAGAAGCAATCGTCCTGAATCCATCGAAGAAACCTACATATTTTTCTTTTTGTCCTTATTTTATATACTTTCTATATGCATTTACTTTTATATTTTCATTTGGTTTTTATGTGATTTTTTAAATAAGCTTCACTAAGTCTTCTGATTTCTTATAAAATAAGTTGCTTATAGTTTGTGACACTTAATTGACACTTTAATTTTGACATTTAATTGACACTTCGAATATGACATTTACTTGACACTTAAATTCATATTTGACATATTTTGTATAAAGTAACCTGTCAAATTATTAATTTAAATTTATCTAATTGTTATTTTACTATTAACAGACAATAAATTATACAATTTTCAATTTCTAGAAAATCTAAAAAATCTGTTTTGCATAATGGCAATGAAAATGTTTTAAGAGATAAGTTGCATATAGTTAATTGACACTTTAGTTTTGACATTTAATTGACACTTCGTATATGACATTTACTTGACACTTAAATCAATATAAAGTATGTAAAAACTATTACCTGTCAAATTATTAATTTAAATTTATCTGATTGTTATTTAACTATTAACAGACAATAAAGTATACAATTTTAAATTTCACTAAATCTAAAAATATCGCTTTTAAAAGAGATTGTATCCGTTTTGTGCCAGGAGTTTATATTGCAATTGCAATTTATGTAGCAAATTAGAGCGGCGCAATAAATCGGCATACTATGCTAAATTCGTTTTAGGATATGAATAGGTTATATTTAGTTTCGGTTCATTCTTTGCCGGAAATATTACATTTTGCACAATAAAATACAATTTATTACGCATTTATTATGGCAATAAAAGACCCCCGACAAAATGAACTCTTATGTAAATAATGGATTTTTCCCGGCGCTATTTCATTTCCATTGTTAATACGTCGCATTTTTCTTCCACAATCTGAATTTTAATGACATTTTTTAATTAATTACATTTTACTTGCTTTTTTTTAAATAAATAAATACAAGTTTTAATTAAATATTTAAAAATAAAGACCCGGCGCATCCACTGAAATTTGTTTAAAATTTTCTTATAAAAAATTTATGATTATTTAATTTTTTTTATTTACTAAAATAAATTATATTTATACGTTAAAGTATGATATATTCAATATAAAAATAAATATTTTATAAAGTGATAAATATTATAGTAATATAATATTGCCAATTGGAAATGCGGTAATTCAAACGTAAACTGAATATTCAACATATATTTTTTTATAATCCGTTTCGATGCTTTTGCATTAAATACTCATTGATCCTTGTGTACTTTGTGTACATATTAATGTTTGACCACATGTAAATACATTTGCACAAACGAATTGAAAACTTGTTTCATGTAATTATTATAGAAATTATTATAAAGCCTTTCAACCGAAATGGACTTTATTTAATTGTATTTTAATTATTAATCAATGGTCAAAATAATTTTAATTGATTATAATTAAATATTGATTATAGTTAAGTTAAGATAATATGATTGTTGTTGAAAAATTACATTGACATTTGTCATATTATAATTATTGATGGAAAATGAGGTTGACATTTGTTTTCTTAATATTATTGACAAATAAATAACTGAGGTTTTTTTTATATTAGAATTATTGATGGACGTTGACATTTGTCACATTATAAATATTGAAGAAAAGTGACTTTGACATTTGTTATATAATAATTATTGTTAAAAAGTGAGGTTTACATTTGTTTTTTCATAATTAATGACGAAAAGTCATATTTATCATATTGTATTATAAATATTGTCAAAAAAATGATTTAGAGGTTTTTCATATTAGAATTATTGATGATTAATGATATTGGCATTTGTCATATTATGATTATTGATGAAAAGTGATATTGACATTTGTCATATTATAAATATTGATAAAAAGTGACGTTGACATTTGTTATATTATAATTATTTTTGAAAAGTAACATTGACACATGTTATATTATAAATATTGATGAAAATTGATATTTGTCATATGATAATTATTGACGAAAAATGAATTTGAGGTTTTTCTTATTAGAATTATTCATATTAGAATTATTGATGATGTTGACATTTATCATATTATAATTATTAATGAAAAGTGACATTTACATTTATCATATCATAAATATTGATGAAAAGTGACGTTGACATTTGTTATATTATAATTATTTTTGAAAAGTCACATTGACATATGTCATATTATAAATTTCACTAAATTGGGTCTAGAAAATCTAAAAAATCTGTTTTGCATAATTGTGATACTTTAGTTTTGACATTTAATTGACACTTAAATCAATATAAAGTATGTAAAAACTAGTATCAAAATACACCTGTCAAATTATTAATTGAATTATTATTATTATTAACGAAAAGTGATATTTGTTATATGATAATTATTGACAAAAACTGACTTCGAGGTTTTTCATATTAGAATTATTCATTTTAGAATTATTGATGATGTTGACATTTATCATATTATAATTATTGATGAAAAGTAATATTGACATTTGTCATATTATAAATATTAATGAAAAGTGACGTTGACATTTGTTATATTATAATTATTGTTGAAAAGTGACATTATCACATGTCATAATTTAAAAATTGATGAAAAGTGAGATTGACATTTGTTTTCTTATAATTATTGACGATATGTGATTTTTGTCATATGATAATTATTGACGAAAAATGACTTTGAGGTTAGAATTATTGATAAATGATGAATGACGTTGACATTTGTCATATTATAATTATTAATGGAAAGTGACATTTATTATATTATAAATATTGACGAAAAATGACTTTGACATTTGTCTTATTATAATTATAATTTAATTAATATAATGAAAGTTTTTGAAAAATCGTTAGTTTCAAAAGTAATATTTTATTTAAATATTTATTAAATCTCATAAATTTTAGTATTTATTTAAATATTTATATAAATAAAATTCGGAAAAGCAAATCCTTTTTATGGGCAAGTGTGTGTTGGAGTAAAGCAAATAAAATTATGTAATTGCAAAAGGACGTAACTTCTCTACAGAATAAATACAATTTTGTAGCTTTCTCACTCCCTTTTTCTCTCATTTTGTATACGTATGTTTTTTTTTCCTTCTTTTTATATCGTTGATTTGGCCCCGTTTAATCCGAGTCAAAGCTCGCGCTATTTATAATCCACCGAAATAACAAATTTATGTGTTCACCGAAGAGGGGTGTGATGGAGGGTAAAGGAAAATCAATGCAAACCCTCGCAACATACATACACACACTCATGGTAACATCCATCCAGCAGGAAATATACGGAGATTCTCTGTCCCGTTCTATTCTATTCTGTTCTGTTAGGTTTGCATGATTGCAATGAAAATGTTTTACGAGGTTCTAACGCGACACGGCGCGAGCTTTACGAGGAGCAGGATGATGGAAGTTCCTCGTAATAAACTTCGACGGTAAAATATTAATTAAAAACGAGGCGGAAGAAGCGAACGACGATGGATATGAGGAAGAACAATGCATAACGAAAAGATGAGAGCATTTAATAAATAAATAATGAAGCCGACGAAATGGAAAAATAATAAATATTAAATTTTAATATATTTTCGTCACGTCCATCTGCAGGATAAAATCCTTAAAAAGAAAAATGGAATTTAATAATTACATTATTAATTACGTCTCTTAATTCTACGAGTTTCTTAATCTAAATTTCAGGATAACAAAAATAATAACTTATTTTATTGCGAATGTTATGACATTTGACAGCTCCACAATTTTGCATTAGAGTATTAAAGGATATGGCGGATATATCCGCCGCTTGTCCGAAAAGAGTAAATTTGTTAAGGATAAATATTTTGATGAAATGTCAATGTTACATTATATTTTAGAAATTTTAAATTTATAACAAATTTAGTAATTTTTATATTTGTAATTATTAATTTCTTATTTTTGATCAAATGTCAAATTTTGGTTTAAAATCACTTCTCGACTTATAATTTACGTATTTTATTGCGGACGCATATGTTATGACATTTGACAGCTCCACAATTTTGTATAAGCGTATTATAGGATATGGCGGATAAATCCGCCGCTTGTTCGAAAAGGATAAATTTGTTATAGATAAATATTTTAATGAAATGCCAATGTCACTTTTTTAGTGATTTGAAATTTATAACAAATGTAGTAATTTTTATATTTGCAATTACCAATTAATTTCCTATTTTTGATAGAAATCAAATTTGTTGTTATGTAATTATTGAATATGTGTGTTTACTCTAATATTTATGTTGTTTATGAAGTATAGTGTGTAGGTAATAAATAATTATAAACTTGGACGGTGAAGCGGTAATTAAAAAAGAGGTGGAGGAGAATGAAAAAGCGAATTAAATAAATATGAATGAAGGCTTTTCACGTCGCTTCCGCCTTCAACAAAACAACCTGATTACAAAAAAAGGAATGTAATAAAAATTAGATTTTTAATATTTTTTTCGTGCATTCGAACCTCTCTCTCTAGCTGTTGTTTTTCTCTTCTCTTTGCAGGACGCAATCCCGGCGGTAATCTGGTATGCAGTGGCGGAAATTGGCGCGATCAAAGATCACATCCGGTCGTTCGCGCACGCGCAACATGCTCTGCTGCGGCCGAAGAAAGGTAAAGAACAAATCCTCATACTCGTTATTGTAATTTAGATATCTGTTCTGTACGTTCCCTCCATGCTGTTGTATTTATGTAACCATCTCGGGCGTCGTCATCTCAGGAAGATCTTCTAAGCCGGAGATGTTTCAGCGCCGTATTGATCCTCTTCCTCCGGCGGTGCATATGGAATGCGACGCGAAGCCGAAAAACCCGGCGCATCCACCCATTTTTCGGTTTCATCCTTTTTCTCGCAACATTACTTCCTGCATCCCTTCTCTTTCTATTTTTTTTTTCCAATTGCACCGGGATGTGGGATCGGAGAATTGGAGTCCGATCCGAATTGATTGGATTGTAATTAAACTGTGCGGTTTGATGTACGTACGAAGGGATGCGGATCGTTCCTGCACCTACGTCCGTCCGTCTTATATACCTTTAATTACGGTGGTGGCGTGTGGGTCGTCACGTGAAACGTTGCCACGTTCATAAACAACCCCTCCTCGCACACCCTTAGCGTTTTCCAACCCAATCTGCCAGCCCCACACACACATATATGGGATGTATATACGTGTGTGCGGTTCTCGAAACCTGCATGCGACCGATGCAATCCTGCCCACAGGATGTGAATGGCAGGGTTTATTCACAAAACGTCCTGGAATTGCGTGCGTGCGTGCATTACGCCACAATTTGCATGCGCGCCCTCCATCCGCACGCCATCGAACTACATTTCGAAAGCCAATATCCTCAAAATAACAAACCGCATTGCCAACTGAAATAGAAACAAAAAAAGAAACACAAGTAATTCCTACATGTTTTCGAAAAGAATTGTTTGATTTTTAATTATTATTTATATAAATTATATTAAAAATATATTAGAATTTTCAATTTTTTTCAAGCTATTTTTTACAATTTTTTAAATTCAATTTATTGGAAAATATATTATAATATTAATATTACATAAATACGACATCTCGTGACGTGGCAACAATTTTCACAGATTTAAATTATTTTTTAACGAATTCTAAATCGCATTCACAAATGTTATATTTTTTATAATCAATTATTAAATTTATATTAATAAAGAATTAATTGTTTGTAACTTTAAGTAATGATGTTTAAGTAAATCACTAGAAACAATTGAAATTCTTTTTTGTTAGTAATTTTATAAGATTTATAATATGTTTTATCAATGCGACATCTCGTGGATTCTTGCTAAATTATAATTATAATAATTTGTGACGTGGCAATAAATTTAAAAATGTATAACATTTTTATTTAGTATAATTAACCTTAAATATATTTTTATTATAAACAAATACTTAAATTGTTGTATTTTTTTAACGAAAAAAATAATTAATATGTATGTGAGAAGCAATTCATCTCTCAGTTTATTTTCCATTGCAATTTACCAAGAAGTGGCATAATTTCTTCGCTCGCACGTTCTGACATGTCGCTGTATTATATATACATACGCTATTATTTTTATGTCACCGTTTCCCTTTCTTCCGGTTATTTCTCGTTTTGTTCTCCCTTTCTCGCGCTCCTCACTCACGTACATTTTTTTCTTCTGTGTTTCTCTTCCCTATTCTTATTCGTACAAGGAAAATCCTTTCCTGTTATAAACGAGGCTCCAGGTCTTGAATAACAGATGAGCTCCTTAACAACCGTTGAAATAATCCCTCTGTAATAACGATATTCCCCAGGGAACTGCCCCTAAAAGGAAGACAGACGCACACATATATATGCTGTAGTTCTCATAAGACAACGATTGCACGAATCTCTCAATTCCCACACACTATTATCTCCGTTCTCGCATTTCTTTATTCGCTTCTAATATTATTGTTATTGCATTCCTCCACTTCGGAATACTTCCTTCCTGTCAGCGCTTCGAGGACGCAGAAGATGGAACGTTTTCTTCTAAATTTCCATCTTCCCGAAATTTCCATCTACATACATTGCTATAAACAATGAGGAATAGTATGCATCGAGAGATACGAGCCTGATAGCTTTTTATTAGATTTATTTCCTTGCAGTGCAACTTCAAATATGCGTCATTTTGAAAGAGTTATAGTAAATTTTATAGCCGACATCTTACGTAGATTTCATTCTCGTTATGAAATAATTAATATATAGATTTTTTTACGGCTCATATTAAAAATAAGTAAATTCGATTGGCACGCCATCTCTTGGATATAATTAATAATTTCCTCTAATTAAAAACTAAACAATTATTTGTTTAATTTGATTTTCGCCGTTTTAAGGTATTGCAGCTGTCAATCGATTTGACATTTTACATTTTTGTTACGTCATTTTGATTAATATAACCTTATTGATTTGACAACTTCAGCGAGTAATGTTTATTTTTATTTTCAGAACTAGTTTTGTTTTATAAAGAATGGATAAAAATATAATTAAATTTATTTATTCAAGTTGATAGTACAAAACTATTTTTGGGGTTGTAGTTTAAAAGTTTGTTTATCGCTTGTACAGAGGACTAATCGAGGAATGAATAAATAATTCGTTCACCCTCTATATCTGGTGTATTAAAAAGTCATTATAATGTGGGGCGAGGCAAAAGCGGAGCCCCGGTATTCCCAACTATTAGTTTGCATAATAATGATTTTAATGCGGCCATAAATATTTAAACACATAATCTTTCGCGGGGCCGCATTCTAATTGATGCATAATGCATGATGCGAGTGAGGAAGTGTCTCTTTGCAATATTTAGGGCTTAAGTGGTGCAGTTTCGGAATGGTAATGCCTCCTCCTCTTTCTCATCCTTCCCTTTTCCACATCCTTCTCATACTCATCCCGCACATCCTACGCCACTGGTAGTAGTACTATGTATGCTGCAACCACCTAGGTTGGAGGCAAGCAAACTCCCATAACTCTTCGGCGCGCGCAAAACTAAAACAAATCTGCCAACATAAATTTGAATAGCATTTTCGTTTCCTTCAGAGAATAATATCGAGGATTTAAATGCGAATATTGTAATATAACCGGCGTCGGGCGTCCGGATAAGTTGCGACCTGATCCGTCGGTTGCATAACTTTGCATGCGTTTAATATTTGTTTGCCATACGTCTGCCACCTATGTTTCTTATGAACAACTATATTTGAATTGCTAATGTCAAAGTCAACACGCACAAAAAACAAACATTTTTGACAGCTAACGGTTGTAAAAAAATGCTGCCAACATTTAAATCAATTTACCCTAAATAGTTTTTAGTATTTTATTTGTTTGTTGAATATTTGTTGTTTGTTATATAACTATTTGTTTTATAGAAGAAAGAAAGTGGAATACGTTTGTATTATTATCATCATCGTTATTCATAATAATGATAACAGTTTTCGTACGGAAATAAATGTAAATTGGTGTTTCGATATCGATCCAGTATTTGTTCCAAAAAGGTAGGAAAACAACGAGAACAACGCTGAATAAATATGAATTGCATATGATGGTGTTGCATACGCATTCATTAAAATATTTGTTATTTTACGTAACAATACTCGAATTCAATTATAAACCTATTTTTTAAAAACAGATAAAAGCTTTTCAGGTAAATAACGAATTAATTAATATGACAAGTGTAGAGTTGACAATTCATATTTGTCAAATGTCTGTATTTATAATTTTGTACAGTAAAAGTTAAAAAATAATTTAAAAAAATGAGAATTTTTGTTGTTCAATTTTTCTAATTTTTTTTTTTGGAATGTCATAAAATTAAATTAAATTATTTAGATTTTATATAAAAATGTAGTAATAATTTGATAAAAGTTAAAATAGTGTTTCTTCGTGTACGTCAATTATATTCGTTATTTGTGTGGTTTTTAGTTTTAGTCTGCATGAGGATTAATTCGAATTTTTATGCAAATTCGTCGACGGTTTTATTCAATTTTTCAAATGTGACGAGAATATAAATAATGCTCGTTCAAAATCGATACGCGAATGTTCACACATGCGGAATCCAGTTATGTTTATTATATAAATGTGCATGCATTTTATATGTGTTAACAATACGCACAATAAAATCGGCAATTTGTATTAATAATTAATTTATTCGTTATGTAATTTGGGAAAATGTAAGAAAAATTTAAATTTTTATTATGAAACTGTCATTTGTCAATTACTGTTTTAGTTGTCAAAATGATATTATTATTTAGTTGTCATATGTCATTTGTCAAAATATTTTAAAATCTGTATTAATTATTGAAATTACGTATTTATTACAAATGTTTATCAGAAAACAAAAGTTTCAGGAATTATTTATTTATAAATATTTCATTTTTTCGATGTGTTCTTTGGTCTCCGTTCTCGTTATTGTTGCTCGCACCTAATTTGATTGAAGTTTCCCGATGTTCCGCCACGTACACTAATGTCATTACATTATAATTTAAAGCGAGTTAGGAAAACGCTAATGCACTTTTAATGTACGCAATTATCGTTCATAATGGACAAAGGGAACGATGGTGATGAAGATATATTAGTGCCAGTGATTTGTTGCTAAAATAATTGATCGGTTCGCATTGTTTGGGGGGGTGTTTTTCCATCAACTTCCGGAACCGGATGCATGCAGCAGCAGCGGCAATGAAAAAAAAGAGACGGAGGCGGGAAATTCAAATGAGGGAATTCATAATTCGATGCGTTCGAAATTATAAATTATCGATTTGCAGAGTTGTTCGGCCTCCTGTGTCCGAGCAGAGGGAACGACGTGCGGTCGAACGGTATAAACAGCACCCCTGGGAGGTTCGCACTGTGTACACCAGAGGGACGGGGGATGGCTGATTGCATCCAACCGCCACTATTGCCTCCGCCGCCACTGTACTTGCACTAATCCACTTAATTAATTATTCAAATACGTACCGAATCAAACGAAACTTTGTTTATTTCATTTTTTACATAATATTTTTCCAATCTACTTTGATGTATCGGTTGGTATTCGTTGACTTAGTCATAAACGTCAAATGTCAATTTATTTCAATTTCAGTTATGAAAAGTTGCAACTGACTTTCATGTTTAATATAGTTAAGCAATGATAAATTGTTTAATAATAATGGAAAACAGTTTTCTTTTAAGGGAGAATTGAATATTTAAAGTTGTTTTCGAAAGGAATGAAAAAGTATGTAAAAATAATGTATATATAATGAGTTTCAGAATCGTTTCGGGGTAAAGCAAAAAAATGTTTTTCAAATTATCTCGGACGTAACGTTACGTAACGTAACGTAACCAGAATGCCATTAGAATAAGTGGGGGAAAAGGAGCATTCAAATTGGCGGCATATTTCAATTATGCAGTTATGTGTGTGATGCTTTGCATTTAACGGACAACCCACATTTCCTGCAGAACTGCCAACTTCATTCCTGACCCATTTCCATGTCCTATATATGCTATAAATACAAACATTCATGTCTTGGTATATCCGCAGTTCATTTATTCAAATTGATAATTAAATTAAAATTATTCTAAACGTAGTAAATAATACGTTGATTTTTCAGTAAGTTGTCGGTATGTTTGAAGAACGCCATCTGTTGGTTAATTTTTTTGTTTAAATTAAATTTAATTTGAGAAATATAAATTACAAGATTTTTGTATGTTAGCAATAAATCAATTTTTATATGTTTATAAAATTTAACGCAAATTAAATATGAAATTTGATATGATAAATTTGATAGTAATAATAATTAATTCTTGCTCAGAAAATTTCAAATTTGAAATTATTATATAATCCAATGTATAAATTAAATTACGCAAATTATAGTTAAAATTGTTAAACTTAAGAATTTATATTTAATTAATCGAAAACCAGAAATTTTGTTTGATTATGTAATTTTATTTCTCGAATTAAGGTTGATTACACTTCTTTTGTAATAAATTGTTGGAAAATAGTAATTTTTAAATAAAAAAAAAACAGTTTATAAATGCATTTAGTTGAATGTGAGATACCCACAAAAACAACGTAAATAATAACATGAGAAAACAGAAAAATGGTCTGTCGAAAATAATGTTTGTCCGGTTATGCAACAATGCGATAAAGGTAATGCATGAACAGTTACATATCATTTATTTTATTGTTGTTATTGTTTTGTTTGTTATCGTTCGAACGGGGGGGTTGCGAGGAATAGAATGTAGAGCGGAAACAATGGGGGGATGAAATTTATCAGTGCGGCATGCGATGTGGTAACCTCGGAGGGTCGAAGCACACGAACCCTCAATAAAAAAAAATGTGTATATATATTTATATACTCATATAAATAGCAAGAGACAGGGATGAATAGATAATAAATACAACATCCCTACGGACAATGTAAAACTCCGGAAGGAAAAAAGAGAAACAGGGAGTAAAAAATCTAGGGGTGGCAATAACAATAATTATCCAATTGATATATTTTTTCTATTCGAAACACATCATTTATTTCTGTACTAAATACCTTATTTTTTTATATATTTTGTCATAATTATGATCTTATATACAGTTATTCCTCGACTTACGACCTAGGTAGAGTCCTAAACATCGGTCGTAAGTCGAATTGAGAATTACAAGCGCACGTGTGAAAGAGATAAACTTAAGTGCGAACAGTTGTAAGTCGAATATTCGTAAGTCATTCTTAACCTAATTTAACCTAACCTAAAATTTAATCTTATACAACATCCCATGTAACCTAACTTTTAATTTATTTTTTGTACTAACAATATCGAAATCGAATTATTCTGTTTCGATTCCTCAGATTTTCAATAATAATTTGTTGATTCAGAATTAAGTCTCTGAATAAAATAATAAATAAAAAAACAATTATGTAAATGAAAATTTAAACGGAAAAGAAAAGTAAATTGGAATTGTGTAACGTTTGTGAGTGGCGTATGCAGAAATATGAACGGAAATCGCGTGTCTGGAGCGTTTTTAACCGCGGAATAAAACGGAGAAAAGACAACCGCAACCCTTTTTCGGGTCTTAATTTATACGGAACGGAAATATAAAATTAGTTTTATCGTTATTATTTTTATTTTGTTGTAAATATAGATGTGCACGTGATGCGTGCTTAATTTTTGGTATCGTCTCGAGGAACGAACAACGCATTTACGAGGACCTTTAATTTAATTAAAGACAAAACTATGGCCTTTCCTGTGAGACTACTTAGGAAATTTGTGCTACTTCCGTTTCCTTGTAATAAGCTGTCAAATATAATGACTTTACTTTTTATTTAATTACTCGATAACCATAATTGATGATTATGTAATCGAATATTCAGATTAAAGATTAAACTCTGATATTTACAGATTTACAGTGATTACTATTTTCTTCACGTAACTCTTATGATATAATAGAATATGTATATTAATGATAAAACTGGATTTTCTACTGAGAAATTATTTTATTCGTAATCCTATTAGATGTAGTTTGAGTTAGTTTACACGAAGTGCGGTTTCGTCCACTAGTCTTGATGAAGTTAGCCAAAGTAAATCTGTATTCAAATATTGAAATATTGAGAAACTTGTGCATTATATTAGATTATCCGAATGTCCTCATACAGCATTCACTAATTGGAGAGCATACATCTATATACAATTTTTATAGTGTCCGTTAATTTATTACATGAATAATTAGTTAAATAATTACATAAAGTTTTGTTAAAAAAAAAACAATTTGTAAGAAGTTTTATTTCTTGATAGGAAAAAAAAATGAATTATCACTTGCAAATACTGATATTACTTTTTTCCCTTTACGTTTTATATCTCCCAAGTTTCCAGTTTTAGTAGCTACATGCTAAGTGGAAATACCCAAAGCCATCGGACGTAAGTGGATTTCAAACATTATGTTTTTTTCGACTTACTTTTTTCTTCTTTCCACAATATTTTATGATATTTGTTGTTACTTATTTACAAATAGTAAATATATTAATAAAGAGAATATTTTTTTTTTATTGGAACAAAAATGGTATAAAAGTTAGTTATAAAAGTGATTATTCATCACTGCGCTATCTATGATGTGACAAGTAAACTATTTTGACAATGTTTAAAATAAAGGTTAGGTTTTTCTGGGACATCTAGAATATATCTTGGAAACTAATATGACATTCTTTAAAAGATTGGTTAGGTTTCCTGAAAAAAATAAGTATGAATGTAATTGAAGCTGAAACTCTTATCTTGTTTAATTGAATGAAGCCTTAATGAGTGGAGTAACTAATGGTTCTGAAGAATAGAGGAGAGACAATAAGTAAAAAAATAGAAACAGTTGCTTTGCTAATCATTAGTGCTGATTGATGCTCCAGTCTGTCTCATTTCTCGTTTCCGTTCTTGTTGGGGAATTGTGAAAAAGTTCAGGTTTGAGGACGAGGCTCACCGCTAAAAGCTTTCCGCCGCAAAAGTGACATTACAGAGTCCCGAGGATGTGGAGGAAAAAAGATGGGAACTCGAAACATCCCTGAAGATTGATGCGAGGAATGCGGCGCATTAATTCGCGTTTCTGGTTATTGTTTCATACGCGAACGGTCAGTTTCGATGCAAGTGGAATGGAATCGAGTGCGAATTGTGGGAATTCTTGATGCAGATGGAAACATCGAATGGCATTCGGCAATTGAAACGGGAATATAGCAGCAGCAGGGGTGGCAGCAGGAACAACAACAACAACAACGTTGCGATTACTGCAATCTGCTTCAATACACAGAGGAGGCCTTGCTCGGAATTAGATGCGACCTACATTGTTGGCATCTGCTGCCTTGCACACATCGACCAAAAGAGCTTTACATCTAAATGGGAAATGAATAAAGTGCGGAATGCATACATGCATCCCCGTCCGACCGCTATTTCGGATTATTATATACGGATCAAATGCTCACAGAGTTCTGCCAACGCAATGAATGCATATTATTCAATCCTCCCCATTTTTTTTCTATTTCTCCCAACATTGTTTTCGCATTTTATATAGACGAAGAGTTTTGCCCAACATTCATTAAAACTCCTTTCATTCACCAGCTGCCATTCCGAGGAATTATAAATATTTAATATTACCACATCTATATTTGAGCAACGAAACTAAACATTCGTAAAAATAGGCATATCTTAGTGTATAATAATTATTACGTAACCATAGTTACATCAAAAGATGCGTAACAAAAGACCGCTACTTGTGTAATTTTAAATCACTTTAAAATATTTGCAGTTTTTCAGTTAATAACTAAAATGTAAAAAAAAATATGTTCGGTTGAAAACATGGAATCGTCATATTTTGATTAATAATTATTATTTAAAAAATATTGTTACATCAAAAGATGCGCAACAAAAGACCGCTTCTTGTGTGATCTTAAATCACTTTAAAATATTTACAGCTTTTCAGTTAATAATTAAAATGTTAAAAAAATATTATGTTCGGTTGAAAACATGGGAACGTCATATTTTAATTAATATTTATTGTTAAAAAACGATTTTTACATCAAAAAATACGTAACAAATGACCGCTTCTTTTATAATTTTAATTTACTTTAAAAGATTTATAGTTTTTTTAGTTAATTGATAAAATGTAAAAATTATATGTTTTGGTTGAAAATATAAAAAAATCATATTTTTGTTAATTTTTATTATTAAAAAACGATTGTTACATCAAAAGATGCGCAACAAAAGACCGCTTCTTGTGTAATTTTAAATCATTTTAAAAGATTTACAGTTTTTCAGTTAATTGGTAAAATGTATAAATCTTATGTTCGCTTTAAAATATGAAAATTGTTAAAAACGATTGTTACTAATTATCTTCAATTCTGCATAAATTTTATTTATATTAACAGTGTAAATTTAATTAATTTTATAACATTTATTACATAATTTCTTGAAAGAAAAATAAAAGTGTTACATCCTGAAACCTTTACGTAAGTTAAATTAAATATTAAATATGCACGCGTTTCATAATTTTTTTTTCGACTTCTTTTTAATCGAGTTCAAACGGTGAACGTTCTGCAAAGTTTTTTTTATGCGTATATATAATATATATTACTTCAAAAGAAAAAACAAACTGAAATTCGAATTATTAACGTCGAGGAAGAGAGAGAGAGAGAAAAATAAATAACGAGGCGAAACTGCTGAGCTCTTCTGCGGATTAATTGGAATACAAACAATTACATTCGCCTCATTAAAATGTACCCAAAGTGTCTTATAATAATAATTATTATTATTTGCAAATGTATTTACAGTTCATTTTATAACTTTCATTAAAATACTGTTGTGTTAATTATTTTAATGAAATCACAAATATTATTATATTTGATTGTGGGAAAGATTAATTAAATTAATTAAGTATGAAAATATTTTAAATTTCATTCCTAACGTAAGAGAATTAAAAACATTGATTTTAAGATGTTATTTTTGTGATATTCGCCTGACTTTGAAAGTGTTCTAATTTGTTTATTCGCAGTTTCAGCGTGCAAAGAGCTGAATGAAAGGGGTTGCAGAAAAAAAGTGCAGTAATAAAAAAAATCGCACGCCTAATGCACGTTACGTGCCCCTGAAAAAGATTAATGCCACGATAAAGCGCGACAGCAAAGAAATCGTCGGCTCTCCATTATTTTTTCTTCTTTCAATTTTCCTCAACCCCCTACATCTGCTTCACTTCTTTCGTGCGCAAACCGCATGCCACAGTTTGGCTTTTGTCGGCGTATTTCGTTTGCGCTCAATTTTCCGAGCAGGAAAATCCATTATTACGAATGTCCTTTAATTCTTATGCAACATCGGCCTTTCCTTTCATCCTTTTGTATCAAAAAAAAAAATGCTTTCGTTTTACGAATTGACAGAAGTCGATTTTTGAATTTCGCGCGTCCTCCATCTCCCGAGCCGACAATTAAATTGTTCGCGCTCCATTCGCATTCGTCCGATTGAATTCGACCTTTTGTTCTCAGCATTCAATTGTCTCCTGCAGAATCGCTCCTGCGGAATCTCAATCTAATTTCATATTGATAATTTAATTGCTCTTGACTTCCTGTCAAAAGAATCCTCCAAAACGCAAACGAACAATAAAAATAACTTAACCCATTGATTTCAATTATTTTTATATACCAACATCAATCTGTCAAGTATCTGTCAATGTCAAATTACGTTAAATGTCAAAAATCTGTCAAAATACACTAATTGACGTTACAAAATACTCGAAAAACAGAATAAAATATTTAATTATTTTGTTGCAAAAACATTTGTAATATATGTTTGTGTTTTTGTGCCGTTAGTGCGCATTGTTCGTTCATTACTTTTCATTAAAATCATTCGTTTGTGTTTTTCGTTAATGCGTTTTCTCGTTTTGTTTTTCTTTTTTTTTGTATACCTTTTATTGCAACGAAGGTATTAATTATAAAACGCTTTTCCGCTGCAAATGGACAGCCTCTAAAAGCATTTTAATTTTCCGTGTGCGACAGGCAAAACATTCATCAACCCTCATCGCTGCAAACATTGTGCATGAAGTGTGTGTGCACAGTGAACTGTAAAGTAGAAAACTGAAAAAAAAAAATATATAAAAATAAACAAGAGGTGGATGGAGATGGTTAATTACTGCTGCTGCAGCAGCATCTCTATTTCTTTACGCCTTTTCGTCCACTCTTCGGGATTTGCTGTTGAACGGGCGGATGCTAATTATTTAGAAGTAGTTTGTCGCCGGGGGTTAATTTCTACCTTAATTTTGTAAGCAGCGAACGCAGGTGCTCACTTGTTTTCGGGATGGGGGATGTCCTTAAAATATACAGCGTGCCAAGTTTATCAACAATGTAGGACGAGTGTTGCTACCAAGAGGAGGATAACTTCCTCGCATTGGAGCGCACGTTTAATACTTTACGGTTTGCCGGCCTTAATGTTTAAGGATTAAGAGGTGAAGGCTCTATTATCCTAGATAAGTTCTGGATAAACGCGAATTTGCATGCATTAAGAATCCGAACTCGCTATAAACACATCCACACTTACATTATTTCTTAATTACAAAAAAAAAATATAATATCTGATTATTGTAATTTTTTTATGTTGTCAAATTTAGTTCATTGATTGTTAATAGATGTCGCTCAAAAAATAAAGTCAATTACAGTGATTGACAGTGAATATTCCATGATTGCGATTAAGGAAAACACGTTTTGCTGTCCAAGCTATTTGAATTAGTCTAGACGGTCATAATGTAAAGGACATATTATGTATTAAAACCTGCCTCGATACCAGACACAAACGTTCCGGTGATCTGTCTCCTTGGTAACACCATGGTAGCAGCAGTAAAACGACCCCTGCTCAGACCAAAATTCCGTTTATTGAAACGAGGAGGGTTCAACTGTTCAAACGAAAGTCAATCAAATATTAGACCGAAAACCGAATTCATTAAAGCATATTAATTTTCATTCGTCATTTTGAACACACAAACCCACGATTATGTAAAAATATAAACGCTTTTTTTTTCTTGTGAACTGTGAAATAATTACGTAATAATTACAAGTTTTTTTTAGTAGATTTGACAGTTTTTGATTGATGAACAATTGTATTTAATTTATTAGCATTAAATCAACAGTTGACAAGTAATTGCTTGTTAATTGTTGCATAGATGATTTCTTAATCAATATTCAAAACAGAATTAAAATTGATGGCTTTCCGTGAAAATAATGAAAAAAAAGAAGTTATGAATGAAAGTTTGCATTTGCATTTAAAGTGCAAAACGAAGCGCAAATAATAATAAAAATAATGAAAAAAGGAAGGAAACAAGCGGGAATATAAATTAATTTCGAGGGGCGGCAAGAGTTGCGTTTCTGCGGTAAAGGTGTTTCGCTAATTACGTAATTATTTCTGTTACGCTGGTAATTTTTCCCGCTGTCAATGAACGGTCGTCGCAGTCGGTTGAAGGGTTGAAGGGCGGCCGCCCCCGCAGGGCCGAGGTCGTGGTATGCAACCCCCATTGAACCGCATTTACAAATCATTAAAAAAATACTACTACGAGGAGATCGTGGATCCGGGTTGGCCGGGGTCTACCGAGCACGCGCACCAAGTTGTACTAGTACTACAAAACTACTATTACTACTACTACTACTGATGATGATGATGATGATGATGCTGAGCCGCTACGGCCGCTCCCAGTTTTATTGTTTTTTGCTGTTACATCTTTGGTATCTTTGGGAAAGAGTTTCTGGGTGGATTTTCTCTAAGGGAAGAAGAAAAAAATGTCCGCGTATCCGGCGGGGGGATGAATTCACACAGTTGCGTAGTCGGATGCGTGCGGGGGGCGGCGCGTGCATCGCCCTGTCGAGGATGGTGGGGGTGTTTGAAAGGGCGCGCGGGCTTTTGGCGCGCGCCGTCTCCGCCAATCGTCGAGCGAGGAATTGCGGCGTCGCGACGCCAGCGCACCCCCGCGAAGAGTGTGCGGTGTGACGTCGGAGCGGGAAAATCGATAGCAAGGGTGGCCGACACGAGACGGGGTTTCGAGTCGGCGGTTCAAGTGCGGCTCGGTTAATGTGCGATAAAAATGGCAAGGGCTGCTTCTTCACCCGAAAGGTAATAGCAACAACATCAACAAAAACACACGCTTTATAAACAAACATTTTCCAAATCAACAACAATTTCTGTTGCGAGGCGACGGAACACCGCACGCACACACTTCGAAAAACCCGCCAAATTGTCCACCCCCCAAAAATTTGACGAAGCGTAAAATTAATAATAAACAATCTGCAACGGACTGCGTACAAATTAGTGCTAGTTTTTTTTTGTTCATTCATTTATGCTTTTGTAGTAAATACATTTACGGTTTTGATGCGGTGAATAGGATTCGTAGTAGCGAGCAGTTTACGCGCTCATTCAGTAGTTGCAACTTTTAACTCTTGCGTGTTTCAACTTGGGACCAAACCCAAGGAACACACACGACGACGTCTGCTATTAGAATCGAGAATTTGCATTCCCAACTCGATTACAAATTTACTAAAATTTACATCTACACTTTAATTATTATTCCTATCTGCACTATTTGATAACAAATTTACAATTTGATTTATTGCATTTTAAACATAAATTTACAATTTTATTGCTCTCTAAATTGAAATTGGCCTTATAAAATTTGTAATTTAAAATTTTCATTTTTTAAATTCATTAAGTATAATTTTTCAACTTGATCTTTATTCTTAATATTGATCTTGAGATTTGAGGCAATATTTGCATTATTTTTAATTAGGTATCATTTTCGTATTATCTCACCAATTTTAGTATTAATTTTAATAAGCCTATTCAATATTTACTAAATTTAACTTGATATCTACTTAGTAAAGTGAACAATAGTTGATATATATATCTGACTCACTTAATATGTTTTATATCAAGTACAGTCCGGTGGTACCATTATAATGTCTTATATTATTTTGTTCTAAACTGTTCACTTATTAAAGTCCATGATAAAAATTGTAGCAAATGTGTACACAAAATTATTAATTGTCTGCTAACTATAGCAATATTTCATATTAACAATTATTCTTTAAATTTCAAAATTAACTAATTTTTAATTGAAAAATTGTAAAAAATGTGTACACAAAATTATTAATTGTCTGCTAACTATAGCAATACCTCATATTAACTATTGTTTAAAAAAATTCAAAATTAACTAATTTTAAATTGAAAAATTGTAAAAAATGTTTACATAAAATTATTAATTGTCTGCTAACTATAGCAATATCTCATATTAACTATTATTCTTTAAATTTCAAAATTAACTAATTTTTAATTGAAAAATTGTAGAAAATGTGTGCACAAAATTATTAATTGTCTGCTAACTACAGCAATACCTCTTTAAAAAAAATTCAAAATTAACTAATTTTTAATTGAAAAATTGTAGAAAATGTGTACACAAAATTATTAATTGTCTGCTAACTACAGCAATACCTCATATTAACTATTGTTTAAAAAAAAATAAAATTAACTAATTTTAAATTGAAAAATTGTAAAAAATGTTTACATAAAATTATTAATTGTCTGCTAACTATAGCAATATTTCATATTAACAATTATTCTTTAAATTTCAAAATTAACTAATTTTTAATTGAAAAATTGTAAAAAATGTGTCTGCTAATTATAGCAATACTTCATATTAACTATTATTCTTTAAATTTCAAAATTAACTAATTTTTAATTGAAAAATTGTAAAAAATGTGTACACAAAATTATTAATTGTCTGCTAACTACAGCAATACCTCATATTAACTATTGTTTAAAAAAATTTAAAATTAACTAAATTTTAAATTATTTTAATCAATTAAAGTTCGTTTTTCAACAGTGCGGAAATCGATTTTCCGGACTAAGCGAAGTACTGTTTAAAAACTAGATCACAAAGTATATAAATATTGATACATCTGGTATACATTAATGACTCATATCAATCACAGTACGGAGGTATCATTATATAAAATTTTCAAGTAGATTTAAATTGTGGTCAAGGTTTGTAGAATCGAATTCATCAAATTGCAACTTTCAACTTGAATCGTTCTCGCGTGTTCAACTTGGGGATCGAACCTCCCTCACCCCTTTCCCACCCTCTTCAAGAACACACGACGTCTGCAATTATTGTTAAATTTACATTTCCAACTCGACTGCAAATCATAACGCACACGTCGCACTTACTTATACTCGGATCGTTTACGGAACGCTTAATTTTAAAGCGCCCCAATGCATGCAATTCCCCATTCCGTCTTAATAAGCTTTACATATTTGCATTAAACGAACATCAACATTCAATTGCTGTTTTTAACTCTTTATTTTATTAAATTAATTTTGATTATAATTTGATTATTAATTTATAATACAAAATTTATAAACTTTTATATAAACTGTTTTTTTTTGTAAATTTAGAAACATTATTAAATTCAATTAATTGTGTATAGAAGACTAATGTAAACGTCTCGACGAAAACTCATTTAGGGTAAGTTCTTGCAACTATTAGTCTGTGAAATATAAACGTGTGCTTCGAGTTTGAAACGTAATATAGTGTTGTTGAACACAAGACATCCATCGTGAAAACACCGCGGAAGGATTAAACTTTGCGCAATTATGATAACAAAGTTTTGTCGTGCCGTGGGTCCAAAACACTTTTCTCTTCAGAGCAATTATGAAACGGGATAAAAATGAAATTGGATTGAAAAAAACATTTCAAGAAGTATCTCATAATTATCTCATAATTAAGTATTTGAAAATTTCTGATTAATGAGATTTTTCGCATTTATTAATTACATCATTTAATATGCAAATTGAGGAAAAGCAAAATGGAAAATTAAAGATAAATGTTCACTCTTTAAAACGAGTATACTAATATTGTTATATTATTTGCTATTTTTTTGAATAAATTTTATTGAAGCTTTAAAAAAGTGTCTTCACATTTTTGAATATATCTCAAAAATTATGAACGACAAATTTATTAATAAGCGCGCAAATTAAGGACAAATGTTCACTGTTTAAAATAAATGTATTGATATTATTATAACATTTGCCTTTTTCTTGCAATTAACTGTCAAACTTGAATAAACTTTATTGAAGCTTCGTTAAAGCAGTGTCTTCACCTTTTTGCTTATATCTCAAAAAGTATGAACGACAAATTTATTAATAAGCACGCATATTAAAGAGAAATATTCACTCTTTAAGACGGATATAGTAATATTATTATAACATTTGCTATTTTTTTGAAATTCACCGTCAAACTTGAATAAATTTTATTGAAGCTTTGAAAAAGTGTCTTCACATTTTTGAATATATCTCAAAAATTATGAACGACAAATTTAATAGTGAGGACGCAAATTAAAGACAAATGTTCACTGTTTAAAATGAGTTTATTGATTTTGTTATATCATTTGCCTTTTTCTTGCAATTCACTGTCAAACTTGTAGATACTTTATTGAAGCTTCGAAAAAACAGTGTCTTCGCAATTTTGCTTACATCTCAAAAAGTACGAACGACAAATTTATTAATAAGCACGCATATTAAAGAGAAATGTTCACTCTTTAAGACGGATATAGTAATATTATTATAACATTTGCTATTTTTTTGAAATTTACAGTCAAACTTGAATAAATTTTATTGAAGCTTTGAAAAAGTGTCTTCACATTTTTGAATATATCTCAAAAATTATGAACGACAAATTTAATAGTGAGGACGCAAATTAAAGACAAATGTTCACTGTTTAAAATGAGTTTATTGATTTTGTTATATCATTTGCCTTTTTCTTGCAATTCACTGTCAAACTTGTAGATACTTTATTGAAGCTTCGAAAAAACAGTGTCTTCGCAATTTTGCTTACATCTCAAAAAGTACGAACGACAAATTTATTAATAAGCACGCATATTAAAGAGAAATGTTCACTCTTTAAGACGGATATAGTAATATTATTATAACATTTGCTATTTTTTTGAAATTTACAGTCAAACTTGAATAAATTTTATTGAAGCTTTGAAAAAGTGTCTTCACATTTTTGAATATATCTCAAAAATTATGAACGACAAATTTAATAGTGAGGACGCAAATTAAAGACAAATGTTCACTGTTTAAAATGAGTTTATTGATTTTGTTATATCATTTGCCTTTTTCTTGCAATTCACTGTCAAACTTGTAGATACTTTATTGAAGCTTCGAAAAAACAGTGTCTTCGCAATTTTGCTTACATCTCAAAAAGTACGAACGACAAATTTATTAATAAGCACGCATATTAAAGAGAAATGTTCACTCTTTAAGACGGATATAGTAATATTATTATAACATTTGCTATTTTTTTGAAATTTACAGTCAAACTTGAATAAATTTTATTGAAGCTTTGAAAAAGTGTCTTCACATTTTTGAATATATCTCAAAAATTATGAACGACAAATTTAATAGTGAGGACGCAAATTAAAGACAAATGTTCACTGTTTAAAATGAGTTTATTGATTTTGTTATATCATTTGCCATTTTCCTGCAATTCACTGTCAAACTTGTAGATACTTTATTGAAGCTTCGAAAAAGCTGTGCTTCGCAATATTGCTTACATCTCAAAAAGTATGAACGACAAATTTATTAATAAACATGCAAATTAAAAACAAATGTTCACTCTTTATAACGAGTTTAATAATAATATTATATCATTTGCCATTTTCTTGCAATTCACTGTCAAACTTGAATCAATTTTATTTTGTAGCTTTGAAAAAGTGTCTTCACATTTTTGAATATATCTCAAAAAGTATGAATGACAAATTTATTAATAAGCACGCATATTAAAGACAAATGTTTGCTCTTTGAAATGGTTATAGTAATATTATTATAGCATTTTCCATTTTCTTGCAATTCACTATCAAACTTGAATACATTTTATTTTGTTGCTTCGAAAAAGTGTCTTCAAATATATCTCAAAAAGTATGGAAGACAAAATTATTAATAAGCACATAAATTAAAGACAAATATTCACTGTTTAAAATGAGTGTATGCATATTGTTATATCATATCTCTGTAATTAGATGTTAAAGTTTTTGTTAAGTCTTTAGATTTTAATTAATTACTAGTTAACTACAAATGACAATTAAATTATGAAACATGAAAATGAGAGATAAAACTATAATCTTTCCAATGAATCTATTACGAGTTAAGTATTTTCCTGTAATTCGCTGCGAAATTTGTTGAAATTTCCTTGTTAATGTAATTGCGTTTACTCGCACGAAATCGGATGCAAGAAACTGAGATTCGAGATTAATCAATGAAATCTCGAGATGTTCAAGGAACGCTTCCTGCAATATTGGAACACGAGACAGATATTTGAGACCGAAAGCCGTGGTTCGTGGCTTTTAAAGCAACGCAAAACTGCTGTGTGTAATAGGAAGTGTTCCGAGGATCAGAAGTGCACTAGAAGTGACACGCATGATGTAATGAGTATTCGGATTGCGAATGTTTCGAGTGTCTTACTCATCTATCACTATCCACCAATCGATATTTCTTCGACAATATCGTATCGTATACTCTACTTGATAATTAACAAGTTACTTGTCAAGTATTATATATTATATGATTATCATAACAAATTTCCCTGGTAATTGACATGTAACTTGAATAGCAATAAATAAATTAATAATATAAGGTACTTGCCAAGTATAGCGTAGATTGAAAATGTCTATAATAAAACATTATATTGGTAATTTACAAAGTACATGCGTTGACCATGGTAATTGACAAGTAACTTTGAAAAGTAAACTTCTAGTTTGGAATTTATTTATTAAACAATTCAATAAAAATCAACTTTCGCATTTAACAAAAATAATATAAGATACTACAAATTACTTGCCAAATATAGCGTAGTGTCTCAATAATTTACATCTACAAAATTCCAATAGAAAAATTCCAAAGTATATGGGTTGACTATAGTGTTTGACAAGTAGCTTGGAAAAACACAAGTTTATACTTTGAAATTAATTTATTAAATAAAAACCAACTTTTGCATTTATCAAAAATAATATAAGATACTACAAGTTACTTGCCAAATATAGCGTAGTGTCTAAATAATTTACATCTACAAAATTGCAATAGAAAATTTCCAAAGTATATGAATTGACTATGGTATTTGACAAGTAACTTGGATAAGCACAAGTATATAATTTGGAATTAATTTAATTAAACAATTAATAATTATATAATAGAACAAATTTATGAATTGAGTAAAAATACTATTAATTATACATGTTGGGTTTCGTATATGTTTATCTATTATCATTTGTATCCATAATTAGTTTACTTAGCAAATACATCAATTTATTGAGTTAATATTTGTACAACATGAAAAACATGTTATGTTAAGAATCATTACACATTTAGTTAACCATACAATAAAATTACAAGTGGTCCAACCTAGGAAACTTGCCACCCAATTTAATGAAAAATAGTCATTATGAAAGTGTAAAGTATTTTACTGTTATGACTTGATTATAGTAGTAATATTTTATTTTGTAAAAAGCAGAGACTTGTTACAAAGTAATAAAATTGTGCACATATTCCGCTTCGCTTCTTCGCGTGGTTTTGCGGGCCACGCTTTAATTAACGAAACCCAAATTAAAATTTAGTATTCGCTTTGAACATGTTACGGCAACGTATTTATCTTTCGCCAAAGCGCTAATACAGTGTTTTATTTAATTTTCCGTATCGCATAAAACCTCATAAAATTAAACCAAAAATAAGTTTTTTATTGTTAAAAGTGTAAATCACCAATTTAAAAACAGAAATGTTGCTTAACTTTATAATAAAAAAAAATAATTATTTTATTTTATCCTTTTGCAATCAAATATTTACGGTTACCGGTTTTTTTTTTCTTCAAGTGTTCGGAAAGCTTAAGTGAAAGTAATGAAAAACCAATATGAAGATGTTTGTGAAAGTCCACAGTCAAGCTATTAATTTACTTGTATTTAGATTGTCAATTAATATCTTGATGTTGTATTTTTGTATATCAATGTCATCACAAATCATCATTTTTGGAAAAGCATTTAAGCCTTAAAAAAATAATTAACTAAAAATATAATTAAAGAAATTTTTTAAAAAAATGTGAAAAAATACAATTTTTTTTGTTAGTGATAAATATTGCATCAAAGTGAAGATGATTGTGCAACCGCAAAGGCAATATAGTTATTAACTTGTATTTGAATGTGAATACCTATGTTGTCTTTGTATTTGCGCAAATCGATACCAACTGGACGCATAGTTACGTAAAAAGAAGTTTCGAACAAGTTTTAGTAATGCTAGTGATTAAATAAAATACTTAATAATTAATATAAAATAAGTGACAAATAATTTAAGAAATTCGTGAAGTTTAAAGATGATTGCACAATTTCAAAGGCAACATAGTTATTAACGTGTATATGAGAGTAAGTAACCATGTTATCTTTGATTTTTTGCAAATACACTACATTATTTAAATATTTAGTGATTATCAGTGATTTAAATATTATATAACAAAAGTGCGGATTTATGTTATGTAAATAATTAAATTTTATTGGTATTATACCATAATAGTTGAAAATCGAAATATATTTACGTATATGTCTTTATTATTGGTACGTCAATGTCATTGAAACGTCAATGTCATCGAAACGTCATTGCAATTAAAAGGCGATTGTCATTGAAATGACATTGACATTAAGTATGCGTTTGTGACATTGACATAAAACTGAAAAAATATTGCATATATTTCGGCATTTATATTTGACAAACTAATTTCAGTTTGAATTGCTACAAAATTATCTTTGTTATTGGAATGTCAATGTCATTGAAACGTCAATGTCATTAAAAGGTGATTGTCATTGAATTGATTGATTGACATTAAATATGTGTTTGTGACATTGACATATAACTGAAAAAATATTGCTTTCTATATTTGTTAAACTAATTTCGTTTAAGCTGAGAAGATTTGAAAATCCGTTTCAAATAAAATTCAATTATTGTTTTGTGCGCAATTAAAACAGAGTCCTTCATATGCGGATTCGCGTTTGTTTTGGAGCGACGGGAAATTGGATTGCAATTAAAATTTTGCATGTCGCGGACGCAATTAGTATTTTGTATTTTGCTCATTTTATCAACGGTCGTCGCGGGAGTCGAGTTGTTGGTTTGCAAAAGTTTAAATTAATACAGGACCCGGAGGGCGGTTGCAGGACTACTCCTCTACCTAGTGTCTCTTCAGACCTCATCCACTCCTCATCCCACTACCGCTACTACTACTACTACAACAAGAACAGCAGCAGCGGCGTTGTTGTGTTGTATTTGTAGTTGCAGCTGTTGTTAACAACCGTTGTTGCATGCCACCATTACAAATCCCGAACACTCTTCATTGCGTCTGCAGCCTCGACCACTTACATTTTATTCCCGCGCTTAAAGCCTGTTTACACTGAAAAACGTGCTCGAATTAACATTTTGGATAACATAAATAATTACAAGCTCTAATTGGAACCACTCAAATTAAAAGCACCGCAAAATGGATGGTAATATTTTTAGAATATTCTAAACATACTGTCAACTACTTAAAACCTAACTTATATTAACAAATATTTTGAATCTAAATGTTACAAATTAATAAAAAAAGTTAAAATATTATTGAATATTCAAATTGATCTAACACACGTTTCAGTCAATGAAAAATGTCAAAATTACTGAAAGAATGAGCTTAAAATGTGATTGATTATAAAAAGTGCTCTTACCAAACTTTATTGGCGTATTGTCAATCATTGATTACATCTGTCATTGTCACAATTTAATATTTTTATCTATAAAGTGACGTTTCTGTCAATGTCACAAATTATCTTCAAACCTAACCTAAATTATTTGACAGATGATAATTGACAATTTGTCATTGAAATACTCCATTTAAAATAGAAAATAAGATTTTCAGGATTTTATTATATAATAAATGAAAAGGAGACGACGAGAGCAGAATGAGCCAACCTAGAAATACTGGTCATACGAGGCTTTTCTATTTTGCCTGGTAGGACTAGTTTTTTGAGCTGTCTTTTTCTACATCAGACGAAGATGACACCAGGATGTGGATTACATAAAAAAAAATGTAATTACATAAAATCTTACGTGTATCGTGAAAAATAAATTGCATAAATTGGAAACTGGAATAATAAGAAAGTTTCGGTTTTCTCAAATTCTTCAATTTTTGTATGCAAAGACGCAAGCAAAGTTATGTGCAAGGATAACGTTTCATGGTAACATTTACGAGTGCGCCAATTTTTCAGCAGAGGAAAAATCCAATTTTAGAAAATTGCTCATAATACCGAAACGGTTGAATGAACTTGGGGAAAACAAAGATTGACAAGGAAGGATCTCCAAAAAAATTTAAATTCCTAATCCAAAATCTCATCAAGTTTACGCGACAAGAATGTATTATTTATTTTAAATTTAATTGATGATTAAAAGCTATATGAAAATATTACTTAATTTTAGTTTGTATTTTAATTGGATTTAATACTTCTCAAGTAGTCGATTCCATTCATGCATCTATTGATTTGATTTATTTTCAATGAAATAGTAGAGTGGAATGAATGGAAAACTTGAGTTTCCTGCTGATACAGAAACGTTAATTAAAGTTTCAGATTGCTTCAGCATTTCTTGGACTAAATACGCTTTGTTTTGTGTAAGTCAATAGTTTAAACGTTTCTAAACTATACAAATGTATAGAAAATTAATTAATTTAAAAAATATATTGTTGACTTGTGATGTTTAGGAATTATTTAATGAATGATGTATGGATTTTCAAGCTAAGCCATTAGATTCAGAGACGTATAGCTTCGGATGATGTTAACATATGTTAACATTATAATTGGAATCGTGTCCATTGTCATGAAATACTCTGGTATTGGGCACGTCTTTGGATGGAGCCATGTACTAGCCTGGACATCCGAGATTCTGCTTTATTAAAGACACAATCGATCATCTGCAGATAATTTAATTCATGCACTTAGTAATTAAGCCCTATTGATTCAAATGTTGTATTGAATGTTTAATTAATGTTCATGAAAATAAATTTAGTTCCAATGTTGTTTATAGATGGCTCCACAATCGATTTTTATTTATTTTCAAATCTGCGCTGAAAATGTTTTAAGAATATATTTTAAAGCCCTTGAAAAAAATCTGTAAGATGTGAATTTTAATGAGTATAATGTAATGAGATGAGATTATCGTGGATTTCTTTGGAAAATGTGGTTGGAGGAAGATTTCTGGATCGGTTGCGTTTATGTGTGCAGACTTCCTCTGAGGAGAGTAAATAGAAGTTTTGCAGAAAGGCCGGAGGCGTTCGTTCGTTCATTTCAGAGGAGGTGGAGGGCTTTATTAAACCTCAGATAAATTCAAAAGCTTGCCACTGCACAAATAAATTATAGCCACAATGGTTATCGGGACTATTGTGCCTCGGCTCCCATATCTGCAAATACTTCAGCAACTGTGACCTAAAATCCTCCACCTCGCCACGCCTATTCTCCTGCAAAACCGCGAGGAGGAAATATAATCGACACTTACCGTACACCGGATATCCGATAAAAGTCACCACGAAAAGCCCTTTAAATAACGTTACCTAGCCAATATACATTTTTGGTTCCATTCACAACCACTAAATGTTTACGTCAAACAACCCAAGTTGTCAAAATCACTTAACGTCAGTTAAAAGAAGCAATGTTGCTACAACAACTAAACGTCAACGCTACATGTTGTCACAACCTTTAAACGTCAAAATCAAACTGACATATGTTGTCACTAAATGTCAAACTAACGGAATGTAAGTTAACAAAAGAAATGATATTATCTAACTGCATTTTCACGAGGGTATTAAACTCGAGCATCGAAATTGCTGAGAAGGTGCAGTAATAAGATAGTATTTTTGTGGATTTAAATAAAATTTTATGATCGCATGGAAGAATATGCTTTATATAAGTGCATCACCATACGTGTATACAACCCGCATTTTATTTGCTCGCGTTACGTCGTTAAATGCTTTTTTTTATTGAGAAGTTCTCATTCAATTCAAACCATTAAATAAACATAAATGTTTATATTCAAAACATATTAACATTTACAGTTTCATTTACAATTTTTATTTGAAAATACATTTTTTTTTATATATTTTTGCTTCAAACTTAGGACTTGATTTTATATAAGCAACAATTTTGTAATTACATTTTGAGTATAATATTATTAAATAAGTATTATTTGAACATGGAAAAATAATCAATACCTATATTATATCATCATAGGTGTATTTGTTGAAGAAGCAAGAATTATATAAAAGTGTATTAAATGAAATAGAGTTAAAAATATTTTCTTTTTGAATCATGCTGTCTATATATTAAATAATAACTCGATGTTGCGTAATAAATAGATGAATATGAATTGAAATTCGGTTATTTTGCTTTCGTTCTAAGTATTTATTTAAGTAGAAGAGTCCGTTTTACGGAATCCGATCACGTCAGACATTTCCAATTTGGATGGTCCCAACGGATCAGCAATAGGTGCAAGCAACATGATGATATATGAATGGTGGAAGAGAGGAGCAGAAGAAGAAAAAAAAATAGAAGCGCGTTGGATTGATCGATACTTCAGCGAATTCAACCGGAGGATGAAATTGAAAAGGCGAAGGTCGTCTTTCCTTCGGAAAGGGCTCACACGAATCCCGCGACAAGCGTCATCCGGTGCAAAACGGAATGCACGATGCAAGAAACAAAAGGGCTCATCTTAAATATGTTTCCAAGAAATTTGCGGATCGATCGAGTACGACAAAATACATCTGGAGGAAAGGATTAGCTTTACTTCGAGCACGAATTACGTAACGAAGCGCTCGCAAAGTCTTTTATCCCATCGTCTCACAGTTAGCACGACACAAAGAGCTGCAAACGTAATATTTGCTTTACCCCCTAACCACAAATGTTGTACAAAGATGCGTACACATCATCGCAGATAAGTCGAACTGCGTTTGAGCACATTTCTCGTACTCCTCGCAACCACGTATGCCCCATGATCTTTGCGGATTAGTTTTTGGGTCAATGATGCCACCAATAGCATTTCGAATGTTTGAATGTTTCCACACACAATTTACACATTCGTGCACAGAAATAACATCCGTAGCCCTAAGGTTATCATTCAGGATTTCAGTTGCTGAGGTATTCTTTTTTGTCTAAAACCGAAAATCATTACATCATTTATATTTTAGGGGACATATCTTATTATATAGATTCGTTTGAGTTCATCGGAAAACTGGTGACTATCCGAGAAAACCCTATGACTCTTATATGTTTCCCACTATAAATAGTATAAAGATTTTGTTAGTTCTGACTCTTATAAATGTAATAATTTAATTAAATATTGTAGATGTAATTACATAATTGCATTGTTCGAGTCGTGTGTATTAATAACGAATCTTGGAAGCTAATTACAAGACGTTAATTGCCAGTTATCTGGCACTTCATCAAGCCACGATCACACACAATACGAATATGTCTTTGATGGTCTTATGAGGGCACTTTAGAAACCACTAATTGCTTGTGCATCTACCAATAACTAGTATCTGATAAGCTAAATCCCATTACCAAATAATGATTATATAATCCTAACCTACAGAAATCTTCAAAGCACAGCACATCGTCGGAAATACAAGAGGGGTTCTAGCTGTTCATCCTCCTATATAATTATCCTTAGTTAAACTAAAAAGTTATTTGGAAATACTCTTTAAATTAGTTTAGTGTCTGAAGTTGTTGAAAATATTTACCAAACAGCTCATTTGCAAAATTAGCAATTTAATTGTACGCATTTAATGGTATAAACTCCGGTTTTGCATATATTATGTGTAGTAATCGTATCTCTATTTGTTCAGTCCTGTGAACATATGTTGTGCCAAAGCTTGTTACATTAACCTAATCAACACATTGATATTTGTCCACATTATCATTTGTCAACTATTAACATTTAAATTAATTTTACTTAACGTTAAACAATTCAAAATAAATACTATTTATAAGTAACTATGACATCTGTCATTATTGACAGTTGTGGTTTATTTTCTTTATTTGACATGTCAATTTTAATTAACTATTAGTGAGTAATGACATTTGACAGGTGATAACAAGTGTCTGACTTTGACAGATAACAACGAACGAGTAAATCCATCTGTCCTATATCAACAAGAGTTTGTTATGACATATTTCTAGCTTATTGACTGAGTAAGGTTATACACAATGCTGCTCTTATTTAAATTTGACAGGTTTGACAAAATTGATAACTGACAAAATTAACATAAGATGTTTCTTATGACACCTGTCAATATTAATTGTTTAAATATTTTTGTAGTTTAGTTTCGATATTTTCTATGAGATCGATGTAAAATCCATTAGTCGTATTGAAATTAACGTGTTCGAGGTGAGCGGATCGATGCGCCTTTAATTATTTCGCACGGGGTGGAAGGAAGGGAACAAACGACGGAGGCGTTGCCGCTTGCGAAACTCTCGACAGATTACGTAACCCAACCTAATTTCGCGTTTCGAGTCGACTCGTAAGTGGTTATCAAATAATATCGGAAATTCGTATTTGCGTAAATTACGTTGCATTCATTTTGTCTGTGTATTGTAATAATGCTTTTACATATAAATACATAATCAATATGAATGGCCCCTCGAACTGCAATTTATTACTTGTTATTACATGTTATTATTGTACGATAGTCGAAGTGTACAAAATAAAAAAATGTAGAATAAAATTCAATATCCAATATTTACTCCGACTATTATGAAGCGCTCTTCATTCAAGTGAATCAAAACATGCAAAGCTTTACGAAATTGCATGTATTTATGAATCAATTCACAATGCATTACTTATGGAAATTATGTAATTGTTATAATAACACGTACTTATTACATTAGGGATAAGAATAATATGAAAAGTGGACTTAAGACAATAAAAAATCAGTTTTTCTAGCTAATTTGATGCAATTAAAATCAACACTTCTTTATGAAGGGTTCATGATCTTTGCTCTTTGGATTTGGTGCGATGGTAAAAAAGATGAGGAATTGAGGTCGGCTTTTGAAGGGAAAATCGCAAGTCGGTTATTGAACTGAAGGCGATGTTAGTCAGGATCCGGCGGCTCCGAATTCACGGCCCATTGATCAAAGAAAGAAAGCTTGGGCCATAATTAGAACGGCACTGCGACATTAGCGGAAAAGCATCCCTTCGATCCGCAAAGCTCGCCCGCTCTCAATTCGGCAATCAAAGCTGTATGGATTTCCTCGGAAAAGGAGAGGAAAGGAAAGCTGTCTGCATTTTCCCCGAACGAAAAATACTTGAAAAACGAAATACGAAGTCCGATGGACGTTGAAAGGGAATATTTTACGATTCCTGTCAATAATGTAATTTAGGATGCAGGAAGCATTTTTATTGACTCGATGTATAAAATATTTGCAAAAAACTCAATTTTTTTAAAGCTACAAATAATTGACATATATTAATCAGTATTACGTAACAGACTAGTTATTTTGGAAAAATATAATTTAACATTATGTAACAAAAAAAATATTAAAAGATGTTTTTAACAAAATCACATTAAAATATTAACAGGTGTCAAAATTTGACAGTTTGAATTGATGTTTTAACTGTCATTTTCTTGATATTCTTGATTAATGCGATTTAATATAATTCCTGTATGTAAGTGGACGTAACCTAAGCAACTGAAGCAATACTTGTCAAATATTTAAATAAGTATCAAAAATTATGTCACTTTAGGAGTTTCCTAGCAACCATTCAAAATTATCAGGTAATAACAAATGATGTAAATTTATTAATGAAGCAGTTTTAATAGTTTTATCCGCGTAATCCACCATAAATCCGCAACAATAATAATAACATTAATTGAATGGAACGCATCTACAGATGAATCATGACCACTATAACTCCTGAAACCCCCGGGGCACCGGTCGTCTCCCCCTGCGCGCACACACAATCAATTATTTAACGTAATTAATGATTTTGGACCATTTGTGGCTCATCAATTCATTATTTACGTGCCACGTGGACAATCGATTCCCAACGCAACTTGAGGTCCGCAGCAAAAAACGCACGCACTTAGTAATACGCACTTTTCTTTACTTCCATTCGCTTTTTGCGTGACGAATTATTTATATGCATATTTTTTTTAACTGTTATTTTATTACGTGTGTTTTACGTATATTTTTTTTTCTTCTCTTCATTTGCAATTTATCTGATCGAAATTTATTTATCCACATAATTACTGCGACTAATTATACAAATTTGTAAAGCACGATCCCCGATTCGATAAATCCCAGAAGCACTTAATTAATGCTGATGTGCTGAATATGCAGTGAAAAAAAAACATATAAACAGATTTAGTCGGATTGAGTAATTAATGATTAAAAGTGAAATGATTCATTTTGACTTTGCTTGATGTAGTTGTTCGTTGTTGATTAATACGGTTTAAACTGGTTGGATAAATCAACCCTCGTTGTCCGAACTTAATTGCTGTGGACAGTTTGTTACAATGCACACTTTATCTTACTTTACGAAATAATTAGTTTACTAAATTTATTGCACAGATGAATAATTAAATTTTAAATGTAATTATATTACAAATAATGAAGATTACTTTGAAAAATAATAATAATTGTAACTTGTCAAGTATGTCTACTATTTTGAAAATTATTTGTACAAGTAAAATGTTAAGATTACTTTGAAAAAATATCAATTGATGCTTCTCAAGTAACTTGTCAAGTATCAAGCATTTAAGTCTACAATTTTAAAAATTATTTGTACAAGTAAAATGTTAAGATTACTTTAAAAAAATATCATTTGATGCTTCTCAAGTAACTTGCCAAGTATCAAGTATTTATATCTACAATTTTGGAAATTATTTGTACAAGTAAAATGTTAAAAGATTACTTTAAAAAAATATCAATTGGTGCTTGTCAAGTATCAAGTAATTATGTCTACAATTTTGAAAATTATTTAATAATTAAATATTTATATCCACAAGTATGTTTGTGTTACTTGACAAGTATCATAAATTTAAAAAAATATGAAATTGGGATAAACATTTTGAATCTTCTAAATAATATAGGAAGATTTAAAAGGAATTGTGTAAATGTAGGACAAGTCTTCATTTTCTTAAACAGGATTAGACGAGTGGCGTCAAAGTCAATTATAAAGGATTTTCACAGGACGCAAGAAAATCGTAAAGAAAATGGTTGCTTTCATTTACATTCAGAAAATAAAATCAATTACTGCAAACTAAAAATCCGGTTTTTCTTAAACTTGCTGACTTCATCAAAGGATTGTTCGGTCTTAAGAAAGAGCGCTCCGTTGTCTGTATCCAATTATTTTTCGTTCCAATCCTCAACACACGTTCCAGAACTGAAGAAATACAATTACTATACTTATTTTATTTCCAATTACTACATAGTATTTTAAAATACAAATGACAGTGTGTACTCAGCTTTATATAAATTTGTATTATGTAAAGGATTATAATTTTAATTAATTTATTTTATTTTTTTTGAAATGTAAATTAACAAAATAGATTCACATTACAGACGGACGTGTTATTTTGCGCCGGACGTTTGATTAATTAATAGTAAATTAATGTTGATTTTGCGTTTATACTAATTATGTACATGCACGTTGGCCAATTAAAATAACGCATGTTTACTGCCATTTCGCCGCAGCGAATTTAATATTTGTTCCCAGCCATTATTTTAGAAATTTATCCGTTTAATCGCGTTTAAAATTAATTAATTATTTTTGTACAAAATTAATATTATTGTTATTAATTTTATGCATTATTTGTTATTAATTAGATCGTTATTTTTTAAACGAAAATAATTTGCTGGTTTAATAAGTCATTATATAATTCATGGTCGAGCTTTAGTTGCAAGGGAAACCTATGAAAGACAAATAAATGCATTCAGTCAGTATTACTTTAACTCTACACCTATATGGTTTAGCAAAGAATGCTGCTGATTATTAGTGTGGTAAGATCATTTATATTTTTTTTTAAACTTACAATTTATATTTCAAGTTTTCTAACTGACTATAGAATTTTATTACATAACTTTACTTTGACATATGTCATATTTATTTGTTTATGTCAATTAATTTACCTGTCAATTTTGGTTGTATTAATTAAGGCTTTTTCGTTAAAAACATTAATTTGCATAACTTTAAAATTTGACGTTTCTCATCTGTCATATGAGTTTGTTTATGTTAATTAAATTTACCTTTCAAATTCTGGATTTATTTATAAAGTTACTACGAGTTATAAAATTACATTAAGATAATATTTTAATTGAATAAAAGTGTTTTAAAATTTTGTAAATTTCTTGAAAAAAATATTAGTTTTCCTTCTATTATTTGTTGAAGAACTTAATTATATAAGTTTGCTATTTGACGTTTCTCATATGTCATTTTTTTATGTTAATTTATTTTACGTGTCAAATTTTGGGGCCATCAATTAAGGTTAATATTAATTAATAATTTAGATTTTATATGATTTAATTTTGTATAAAATGTGTTTAATGGATCATTAACTTAATTTTTATTGTTGCGTTATTTGTGAATGTTTGTTACACCTTTGTTATATAACTTTAAAATATGACGTTTCTCATCTGGTTATGTCAATTGATTTTCGTTTACAATTTGACGTTCATCTGTCAAATTAATTATTTGTAACTAAAAATGTTAATTGAATAATATTAGGAAATAACAAGAAATTACCGTTTACTTTAAAATTTGTTTTCTTTTTGTTGTTGTTTCAGGATAATGGGCGAGAGGCCTTGGACCTTACCTCGTCCCCGTTGCGAGTTACACCGGGCCCGACGACAAGAAACAATCATCCTCCGCCCATGGTCATACAGGGAGACTTCCGAAAGGTGAGTCTCGTCGCGCGCCATCTATTGATTAAATATGGAACTTTGTGGGGGAAGAAAAAAGCTTCGCCCCTCGAAGAAAAGCCTCCCTCGCCCCATTGATTTTACCTTCAGCAGATAAATGGAGGTAACGAAGTTTCTGGTTTGGTAGCTAAAGGCCATCCTCGCGTTTAATAACTTACAAGGAGGAAGGAAACCGAAAAAGAAAAGGGTGAAAGGATCCAGTTAGTAATTAATTGGAGAATCGGCGATAAACTTTCGTAAAAATCAATTGGAGCAGATAGGGGTGCTCTCCACGCTCGATTTAACACCGCATAGTTTTAACCGTTCCTGTATCATATTTATCTAAAGGGGTTGAAGATAAACACGATGATCGATGGGGAATTGGATAAAATTCGCGGTTTGCAAATGTCCGAAGAGAGAAGGAAAGAGAGGAAAAAAAAAATGAGCGACCCTTGTGACGAATGGGAATTAAACCGCACCTTGTTTGCTACACACAAACCGTTGCTGGTGACGTTACGTAAATATATATATACCTGTATGCCATTCACATGCCGGGCATGGATAAAACAACATCCGTAAAAACGAGGGAAAACATCGAAATGAAATGGAAAATAAAAACATTGAACTGGTCGACACTTAATGCATTTCCGATCGATCGGAGCCCGGCTTCCAATGCGGCCTCGCCGAAATAATCCCCAAATTGAGTTGCTGCCTCCCTTCCACCCTCACAATTGCACTTGAGAACTTATTTAGTTTTTTTTCTCTCTCTGTTACGATACGTTCCATTTCGATGGCATTTTCATTTGCCACGTCAATACTGCATTCGGACAATGTGTATTTTACGAGGAAATAAAATAACAAGATCTGATATAATGTCATTATGTTATGTCACTGCTTGTCGTCTTTGGTATAACTGTAGCGACATCTCTACTTCATACGTCAATAATTTCACATCAAATTCAACAATTATCAACAAAATAGCTATATGAAAAAAAAAATGACAACAGTTGTCATATGTCAAATGCAATTTCCATATTGCATGGAACCTCTCTTAAGATACGTTCCATTTCGTTGGCATTTTCATTTGCCACGTCAATACTGCATTCGGACAATGTGTGTTTTACGAGGAAATAAAATAACAAGATCTGATATAATGTTATTATGTTATGTCACTGCTTGTCGTCTTTGGTATAACGGTAGCGACATCTCTACTTCATACGTCAATAATTTCACATCAAATTCAACAATTATCAACAAAATTGCTATATGAAAAAAAAATGACAATAGTTGTCATATGTCAAATGCAAGTGTCATATTGCATTATGACAGTAGTGACATTTGTTAAATACATCAATTAACTAAATTGTAAGATAATACATTATTTCTATCATTATGTTTTGATAGTGGTTGCTATTTATATGTCAAATTCATATTCATGTCAAATGCAATTTCCATATTGCATTATGTCAGTAGTGACATTTGTTAAATACATCAATTAACTAAATTGTAAGATAATAAACTATTTCTGTCATTATGTTTTGACAGTATTTGTCATTTATATGTCATATTCATAAAAGTCTACTACTTTTTAAGTAAATTTGTGGAAATATATGGAAGTACATGTCAAAATTATAAAATACTTTAAGTATGAAAATAATTTCTATAATAAATAATTTATGATATTTTTTTTCTCAAATATTTAATAAACTTCATTTTATAACTGAAAAAAAGCATACAAAAAAATAATTGGTATACGTAAAAATGAAATGTTTCCATCAAAAACGTTATTTATAGTGAATATTTCACTGTCAAAAGTGACATAAATCGGAAAATGAGTCGTGTGTGCATTGCTTGTTACATGGACTCGCTCTTGGGATATTTCAAATTGTGTCTGCGTACAGAGGAAATGTAGAGGGAAAATCCGGAAGTAATCCCTCGTTATTTATAATAGCCTTTGTTCATTATTCAAAAGGTTTCCAATACATTTTTTTTAAACAATTTAATCCAGCTTTCATGTAACAAGAATCAAGAATTAATTAAATTATATTATCAATAACAATCACAAAAAATAATTTTATTGTTGGGAAAGTTTTGAGTAATTTGATGAAATTATTATTGAAAATTATAATATTTGTTGAATTTTACTTTATTCCACGAATTATAGACAACATTGTAAAAGTTACTTCACTTTTTAATAACTGTCATAAACTTTGGCGCCGAACATAATACAGGTATAAATCCTAATGTTCATTGAAAACGATACCTAATAACTCTTTAATCACTTTCTACCCTTTCCAATAATATTTAAGAAAAAAGCGGTATAAAAACATGAACGAAAGGCACAATTTTTATATTCAGTTCTGAACTACAGAAGAAGCAACAATTAGCAGAAGATGTCTTCAACTATCGTTTGTGATTGCGCCAAATCCATGGAAGTCAGAGCTCATGCCATGGAGGTTTCCATTAAATCGTGCTTGAAAGAGGACAGACAGCAGATGTACAATAAGCTTGTGAAAGGTTTGGTTGTGCAATATATGAAGAAGATGGATATAAGTCCTAGGAAAAATTGGAGACAACCCCTATGCATTTTCTGCGAGAAAAAACGCACGAAAAAGTCTACTTCTGTTCCAATGAAATCTGCAATAGTTGCATAATGTAAAATTTATATATAAATTACAGTTTTTTTTAATATGTTGATTAAAAATAAATTTTTAAAATTTTATTCGATTAAAATATGTCTTTTTTTTTAGTAATTATTTAAAAAATGGAATTATTTTTAATTATATTAAAAGTTTGAGATGAAAAGTTGAAGAAAATTTAAAGAAATGAAGGTAATCGTTTAATTTTTCCGTGAACGGTTTTTCCCCCAATTAAAAAATTGTTAAACCAGGTCAGAGCTTAACACCGAAACAAATTTAATGAACACACATTAGGGAAATTCCGACGTGAACCCGAATCCTGAAAGCGCGTACGTGCACCATCCATTATACGATTTTAATTAATTTTTAATTCTTCGCGCAACATTAATCACCAAGTTTTTTTCTTCTCAACTGAAATAGGTCACAAAAACTATAATTTTCTTTCCAAATTAAATGAATAATAATTTTGTAAATGACATTTGACATTTCTGTCATAACAAATTTAACCATTTGCAATTTTTCAAATTTAACTAGCGGTGACTCGATAATAATTTAAAAATAAAGCGGATATATCCGCCAATATTCTTTAGCAAAACATTCATAGTTCAAGAAATCCCCACAATTAATTTTTGTTGGTACAATTTTTTCGCGTGACAATAAATATGGAAAATAGATGTGTAAATACTTATTGGACAGATGGAATTATCGTTGGAGGTGATTAATCATCGAGCGATTAAAGCACAAAAGGATTCTGATTGAATTATCGTGTTAATCATGGAAGGGCGATTTTTCCATATTTCATGCGATTAACGTCACAACCCTGCACGGATTGCGGACAAAACAAAATTACAAATAAAAAAAAAAGAATATCAGAAAAATAAAAACGAATCGAAACAACAACTAAATCAAATATTGATGTATTTCATATCATAAAATAATATTAAATAACTTCCATTAAATAAATAATCCATATTTTATTATTTCCATTAAAAAAATAAATATTTTATTTTTTAATATAAATATTATACAATATTTCATTACAATTTAATGATTTTTTTAATTAAATAATATTGAATAACTTCCATTAAAAAATAATTCATATTTTATAACAATCGTTATAGTTTTTTTTATAAATAGAGAAAATCTGAATTTATTTAACTTTTTAGTAATAAAATAATATTTTTTTAAGTATTATATATTTTTTTGTTATAAATAGAGAAAAGCAAAGATTTTGTAAATAACTTTTATTACCAGAGCATGCAAGCAACGTTGAGTAAATCATTTTTCCTCGCCTGTACTAGTCTCTTGGGATCTGTACGTTTTGATACATCGTTATGTTACGTAATGTATCATTTAGAATGGTTAAAGTGAATTGAATTACATTTTGCTATGTTTTATATAAATTCCAAATAAAATATTACACCTTAAGTTCAAAAGTTTATTAGAAAACTTTATATATCAACAAATTATATAACAATTTTTCTAATAAACTAAAGAAATTAACGATTATTCATTTTTAATATTTGTTTTAAAAATATTTGAGTGTTGATTTATGTAATTACTTGTAAAACAAGAATGTTTCAATTTGCACGAGTCGTCTTAAATTCGCGAAGTCAACAGAAGAAGAAGATTTTATTGACTTTAATAAGTCCGAGTGAAAAGGTACATCCGCATCAAATTTTCGTAGCAAACCTGAAGACGTAATTAGCTAACATCGAAAAGTTTATGAGGAAAATTTGTTCAAAACTTTCCTTCAGATATTTTAAATAGAAAATGGTACAAATGTAATAAGTTTCTTGTGGTTTGAATAAAAATATTTTATATTATAATTTATTAATAAAAAAATTGTAGAATTCATAGATATACATTAGATTTGCTGAATTTCAATCGTTCTTAAAGATTGTTTGAAAACAGAATTTAAATAAAAATGAATATAAATTGCTGCAAAATTCGAGTCTAGAATTTTAGTAACTTAGATTTATATACTCATCACCTAGGTAACGTAAATGTGACGTTACATAAACTGACATTAATGTGACAATATTATCAAGCAGATGATAAAACTTTGTAAAAAAAAAAATGATATTTACACGAGTTGGAAACGCCTCGCGTTTCGTGCAAGACATAAAACGTGTACAATATTTTATTATCTCCTATGTGCACACAAGTGTCGTGCGCGCGGGTGTCTATTATGTAATGTATACAGGGTATTACATAGTTACGTAATGACGCTTTTGTTGAAGTAAGTCATATCGATGCGAGGTCCTTTTACGAGCGTCTCCGTACATTTTTATATATTTTCGTCGATTAGAAAATCTGCGGAAAATATAAGACGTACATTTTCTTCGTGAAAATGAACGAGGAAATCGATGAGATAAAAAAAAAGCAACTGATCTGATGACAGGCGTTTCTTTTTTTTTCACGTAATTCGACAGTCAACATCGATATTATAACTTTGTCCTTTCCCTTAGGAATTCGTTTCTTTAAAGATCGATACTCTCGCAATATTTATTTGACTACAATTTTTATTACATATAAAATATTTGTTCATTTGACATTTGAAACATTTGACATATTTGACACATCTGACACATCTGACACATTTGAAACAAACAAAAGACAACTAAATATTTTAAACAATAATACTTTAAGATCTTCAAACCTTGAAGAGATCTAAACATCTTCAAGAAACTTGTAAACTAAAACACTCCACGCAATTAGGAATCAGCACGCATCTCACCACCTGTAATCTAAATCATGTCTATGTCACAGTGACAATCCTGAATAGAGTCGTCAGGCTAAAACCTGCCGTGACTCATTATCCACACGGACTGAAGAAAAAAGCAGAAACAAGAAGTAAATACAAGTAAAAAGAAGCGAAAATACGACATTATAAAAATTTCATGCTCATTATTGTGATCGATGTTCTCCTACATCTTGTTATTTTTTTTACTACTCTTCTTCATCAGTCGCGTTTTTTTTTTTCAGACAATTTAATAACTCGATTCCTGATTTCAAAATGAAAACAATGCTTGAAAAATATTAAATAAATCAATTACATTTTGCGTCAACATTTATACAAATTAATGGTAAAAAACGACAATAGCGTAATGCGAATGAAATGAAGCTAATTACAAAATTAATTAACAAAAGTAGATTATATTTGCAACGATACTCGTAAATAAATGCATTAAATGTAAATTAAATGCAGTATAGGAAATTAATAATTCCATTACTAAAAATAACACTGATAAATTTTAAATAAATAACACCTGAACTGAATTAATTAAAAATTAAAATTTTAATCAAATTTTAAAATATAAAAAATAATAGAAAAATTAATATAAAATGATTTGTTAATTAAGTCTTGAATTTTCTTATAAACAATAATTTTTGTATACATTTTCGAATGAAAAGATACATACAAAAGTATTACTTTGCAAAAGCGTTTGGAAGAAAGTCTAGGGAAGTTAGCGCAGCCAATTAATATCTCAAGACAACTTCAAAGGGATGGCGCAAATAGGAGCGTTCTCCTTCTGAAGTCGATCGGAATATCAACAAGCTTTATACATGGCTTCACACGATAATAACTTTGAAACGTTGCACAAACTATCCTGGATTAAGGAAAGAACAACAATTTTGCATAATTTTTCCTCTTCATTTCCCGATTTTATTCTATATATTATTTTTTTTTGACGTTGTTGCAGTGATCAATCAATGTAGCCAATATAATATGAACGGTTCGGCGTATTCTGTTTACGATCAGATTAAAAGGCGACGTTGCGTTTTCCAATTTTCTAAAGTGAACACATCATTTTCGTCGGTGTTGGGACAAAAAAGAAAGAAAGGTTATACGAGTGGAACGTTGCTGTGCCGCTTATAAATTGATCACATTTTATGATAATAGTTAAAAAAAATCATTACTTTGTACGTTATGACGTATTGATTTCGAGTGTTTCAATATATCTGATTGTCTATGTCTCAATTCACTATTATTTAAATTATATGTAGAATATTTCCTCGCTGACAGCTGTCATTTGGAATGTCAAATGTTTCATTGCAGAAATTAACCTCTGAAATGGAAGACATTTGTTAAATTACATATTTAGGTACCAGAGGCGCTGACTGTTACTGTGATTGACAGTTGTTTAAACATCAGTTATCAAATCATCCGGACTAATCTTGACTCTTTTTTTATATTTAATTTTTTAGGTTTCGGGAATTAGTACGGAAATCTTCAAACAGATAGAAACGGTAGAAAATGACCACGATGCTTCGACGGCGGCGGCGTTGGAGGTAAGTTTTCAAAAATTAAAATCTAAACTTGAACTAATGTTATGTGTGTTTTTTTAAGCACGTGGAGCGCCGGGGTGAGATGATAGTCCGCATCTTAGACCCTCGGCAGCTGGGTAGAACTGCCGGAGATGCTGCCAAGAGATTCCTGTCCATGCAGGATGCCAAGCACAACGTCCAGTTCGTGGAGATCGTGAAGAGACCGGGTCAAACCTTGGGTCTTTACATTCGCGAAGGAAATGGCATCGACCGCAGCGATGGAGTCTTCATATCCAGGATCGCATTGGAATCTGCGGTTTACAATAGTGGATGTCTCAAGGTCAGAAAGTTTTAATATATAGATTATAGAGATAATAGTCCTATATCAAAATAATGCGCAGAACGACATATTATAATACAAATTTTCATTATCATTTGCGCATAAACTAACCTAAAATGACTTATTTATCATAAAAACACATAACCTCTATAACATAATTATAAATTAAAGTTAAGTTGTAAGTTAATAATTGTTATAACTATTTAAATTTGCATTTTATGAGTGCAAAACTAATTTACCGTTTTATATTTCTGTTCGGATTCAATATATTTTTAATATTCTGTATATATTTTTTTTGCTCGATTGACGAGAATATTTATTCATGAAACGAAACGAATTATTTCATTCGGACGATTCCGATAATGGAGCGTGTTTTTCCCATCGCTAAACTGAAGCAGAACACCGCTCCGCAGGATTCGGATCGAGTATTTTCGTTTTGGTGGCACATGGAGGCCGACAACAAGTTCGGATTAAAATTTTAATTGGAAAATTGATTTGGAACGAGACGCGACGCTGGAAAGTCCGAAAAACGGGAAAGGGAATTGGATTCCTGTTTAGCGACCGCAAAACTTTAATTGAATTTAAAGTTGATTTCAATACAAATTTACCGATTTCGCTCCGACGCAATTCGAAATATTAGTAGCTGCTTGTATCTGAAAAATTTGATACCTATGTTTTCACAGGTGGCAAAATTAGAAATTTTAAGATAGTTTTTAGTGCTTTTGATAATTAATTATTTTAATACAAAAAATCCCTTTTTTTCAATGTATAAAATGTTTGATGAAGTGTAAAATTTGACTGGAAACAAGGGTTGTTTATGAATGTTTGCATCGCTGTCCGCGATCGTGTTTTTAATATTAAAAATGCGGTCTAGTGTGTGTTTCTTCTTTTGTTTCTGTTTTGTTGCTTGATGGATTGCCGCGCTCTGGCTGGGATGGGATGGAGAAGGGTGCGGATAATCCCAGGTTATATTTCAAGCGGTAGAAATCCACTTAATCGCATTTGTCGACGTCGTCTGGAGGAAACACTGCAAACACGGCTCGACACACTTAACGTTTTAGTCCGCGCCTCGAGGAACGACACCTTTTCGGCTTTCCTTTTCTCTTCGCATCTGCATGCAACCTAGGTGGTAGAAAAACTTCTGGAAAACCTGCAAGAATGCGGATGGTCCTCATCCATCATCGCAGGACCTTCGAATCCGAGGCTCTTAATTATTCATCCGGGCCATACATTACACAAGTTTACTTGTTACCGCAGAGACGCTATCGAAGCTCCCATCAAATGGAATGTATTTAGAGCACGTAATATTACATTCCTAATGCATATATTATGTGCGCTTGCGGTTCTCGACGTCCACTGTTTCACCAAATATTTCATCAAAATTACAAAAAAAAAGTATCATCTAAATAGTTATAAGCATAAAACTTCAATTTGCAAAATTATAAGAATTACGTAAAAGAAAATGAATATTAATTAAATATTATTGAACCTGGCGAATCCACTATAAATAATGTTCATTGATAAACATTGCTGAAATTTTAAAAGCTTTTACACCGTGAATATATGGACATTATCACCGCAATTCTGTTACGTAATAACCGTGGCGCACAAATTTCATCCGATATTGGAAATCCATGAAAATCCGTGGAACGGTCGAAAAGCGAAAAGCGCAGCGAAATGAGACCATTAATATAGATGCGAAATTAATTTACAATTTCGCCCAATTCCGGTTTACAACCAAAACCCGTTTGTCGCTACATGAAAATTAAAATTCTGCATGAAGATTTAATAGTTTGTTTTTTATCTGGTGCATCATTCTGAAAATTTAGGGGAAAAAAACATATTGGAAATCATCATAATTATTCAAAATTTCCATTTCTGGAAATAATTTTTTAAAATCATGATAATTATTCTAAATTATTATTAGTAATCGCTTTTGCTGCATCGATCATCAAAAAGTACATAATCAACAAAAATACAATAATTATTGAATAGAAAATCATCACTTTTCCTGTAGCAGCAATCATCAAAAAATTGAGCCACTCAATATAATTATTCTAAATTTCTATGTATCATCCCTCTTTCTGCAAAAAATATCATCATGAATATGAGAAACAGTAATTATTACATTGAAAATCATCATAATTATTCAAAATGTACATCAATCATCACTTTTCCTGTAGCAGCAGTCAGCAGAAAATTTAGCCACAAAAAATATCATAAAATTTTTCTAAATTTCTATGTATCATCCCTCTTTCTGGAACAAATATCATCATGAATATGAGAAACAGTAATTATTACATTGAAAATCATCATAATTATTCAAAATGTACATCAATCATCACTTTTCCTGTAGCAGCAGTCAGAAGAAAATTGAACCACAAAAAATATCATAAAATCATCATAATTATTCTAAATTTCCCTGTATTATCCTTCTTTCTGCAACAACTATCATCGTGAAAATAAGAAATAATAATTATTAGATTGAAAATCATCAAAATTATTCTAAATTATCATTAATCAACAATTTTCTTTCATCAAAATTAGCAACAAAAATACAATAATTATAAAAAAATCATCATAATTATTAGAAATATATATTAATCATCAATTTTCTTGCATAAGCAACAAAATATACAAGAAAATCATTATAATTATTAGAAATTTCAATTGATGGAAATCGTGTAACAAAAATACAATGAATCATGATAATAATTGGAAATTTCCATGAATAGTCGTAAACAGATGTAAACGCCGCATGAAATGTATTTAATCTGGATTACAATCTCCGTTTACCATAGATTTATCATGCATTAGAATGGACGGAATTCAATTATTGGCTTTGGCAAGATTATAGCATGCATTATTCGTTTATTTTATGTATTTTGTGTTTAGATTTTTCTATTTTTTATTATGTTAATAAAATTTGTATATTGGAGCTTCGCAGAATGAATTCCAATATTTTCTGGTATTTTTCGTGTATTAAATGTAGTTGAATTAATACTCCAGAAAGAGAAAATGGTCTCGTTTTATTGAGAAACGAATAATTGGCTTCGGGTCAAGAAGTTTTCGTTCTCAGCCAAAATTTATAAATAGCAAATCGTAAATCATGCAACGAGTATTTATTTATTCCAGTAAATTAAACAGAAATATTATATAAATTTCATCTATAAATTTTGTTCAGATAATCTACAGTTTACTTAAAATTACCTTCAATTTTCTTTTAGTCGATCGACTGTTTTATTAATCACTTTTTATATTAAAAATTATTCATTTCTTATGGAAATATCCAATAAATTTCTTCTAAATGATTAAAATTGATACATTTAAAAAAAATCATTGATTAAATCTTAATAAATAAATTTTCTTTATTTCTCTGTTAATCAGAAACCAGTAAATAAATTAACACTTATATTTTTTTTTGTGTATTTGTTGACCATCAAATACAAAAAAATGCGTGACTAGAAGCGATTCATGTGTCGCTGAATTATCTTCATCCACGATCCAAACGACTGACCATAATTCTGCTTCTTTTATTTTAGATCTAACACGCACTTAAATTTGTTCCAGTTCGTTTCATTCCAATAAAGTTGTTTAACATTTAGATAATCACAGGGAAACTATAATTGAAATGTTGGATAATCGAATTATCTTTTGGTATTAACATGTCTCTTTGTTCGCACAAACGTACAAGATGTTCATAGCAACGTACACTTTGAATGCATGCATCATGAATATATGTACTGACAATACAATTTTATATTATAACGTATCTTTTTATAATATCAATGATTAAATATCAATAACATTAATTTGACAGCTACTAACTGACATTTGTACAACAGTGATACACCTCACTGACATTTATGTCACATATAGTTTGTTTTATTATAAACGTAATTAAATTGTTATATGTCAATGTCATTAATTTGACAACTGCCAACTGACGTTTATATAACTTCGATTCATTGACATTTACGTCACATATAGGCGTAAGGTGGAAACGGCAATAGAAATTAAGTTTTTAAGTATGATGTAATTGAATTGCTATAGAACATGTACGTTTAAGTTTGGTATTGAATACTACAGGTATTGGAAATTGCCCTTCCGCGTAATGTTTGAGTCGTTGAAAAGGGCGTCGCTCGGTAAATGGCGAGCAAGTTTCGAACGGATCTCGACAACATTCTGCAATGTTCGGGTTCCATCATTGGATTAAATTAATTACATTTCCAGACGACCGTTAATCATCCGAAACCCCCATTCATCTTATAACAATATCATTGATAAAATTAATTAAAAATTCAGAATTAAACTTTTACTCACTATTAATTATTCTAATTACATTAATGAACACATTTTTATTTTTGTTTAGATTTTATACTCAACATTCATATGAACTAACTCGTTGTTCGTAGATACGTACACATTGAATTGGATCCCGGTTCATAACCATATTTCAATATAATTTAAATTCATATAGACATTAAAAATTGTTAGCTCGAATGTTCATACAAACGTACACTAGATTCGTATAAACGTACAATTATAATAACTTTTTCGACTAAATATTAAGATAATCCATGTTCATTTAACGACTTTTAGTATAAGATTAGCTAATTTACATTTATGATATGTAAATATGAAATATTATAGCATATACAATTTTAGTATCGTTGTTATGAGATGTTTTACAATATATAAAGACATAAATTCGAACGAAAAATAAATGTACGTGTATTTCGATTACCATTCGTCGCACGTATGGATTCTGTTGATATAGGACTTTATGGGCTATATAAATTCTTCTCTGTTTTTTTTTAAGTAGTAACTCCTTCAACTTATATTCCGTTCTGCCTTTCTTCGTTTTGCTCGTCTTTAGGTGGGCGATGAAATTCTTGCAGTGAATTTGGTGGACGTGACCCGAATGAGTCTGGACGACGTCGTGATCATTATGTCGATACCACGACGTTTGGTCCTCGCCACGCGCCAACGGAAAGGGAACAAGGGTGGACAAAACTCGCCCAGCGTCCAACCTAGGGCCGAGCACAAACCGCCTCCCGTAGTTGTCATCAAGCGCGAGCTGCGCGAAGACGAAATTGATGAACCGGACATGTCTCAACACAGGTACTTCAACTGCTGCAAATTGAAGGTATATACAGTTATATTGTTTGTTGGGATTATTAGCAGAGATACGATGAGGCAAAGACACACCGGCGACGGCAGGGAGATGAGCGAGTCCAGATCAAGGCTCGGTTTAGGTCTGGATAGTCGAGGGCACAGCGGAGGAGGACAGGATACCAACGGTCTGGAGCTCTTCTACAATTCGAGGGCTTCGGATGCTTGGGGTTACCAGCCTCCACCTCCGGTCATCACCGAACAGCCCAAGTCCAACATGCAGCACTTCCAACCCTACGAACGTAGCTATCCCAATACACTAGAGAGTCTCGCGGAGAAAGTTCACTCCTTCGGATTACCCAACAGGAGGATGAGCGCAGGAAACCAACCCATGCCTCCACGGTAACATTTATGTTTTTCGCATGAATGGCTAATATATCCGCCCTAGCCCAATCCTAGTTGAAACAATCTAAATTGAAAATTGTATTTGTGCAGATTATCGTCACAACAAAGTCCATCGTCTCATTACTACGTACAGCACACTGGAACCGGATCCCGCCGCATAATGCCCAGATCCGGATCCGATCAACATCTTCCGCAGACCGAGTACTCGGATTACAGCAGCATAACTCCTGCTGGTCGTCACAGTCTGCTCAGATCGAGCCTGAAATCCGGATCGACCTTGAGCAGGTACAATCAGAGGTACGCAGAGCAGGGATCCGTTGCAGCTCAGCTGGCCCAAGCCAAATACGCCAGCTCAGGTCAATACGCAGGCGGTACACTAACAAGGAGGAACAGGAGCAGCCTGGACTACTCCAGCGATACAGAAGCAACGTGCGGAGGACGTGCAGGATATTATTACTACAGGTATACTAAAGTACTCAATATTCATAAGTTCGTTCGAACGTACATTTTGCTTGTTTCAACAATCGTATTATCTAATTGCTCACTCAATTCATCCATTTAACCAAGAACAAACAAATTTCATAATAGCCTTATTAAATTTTAAGAAAACGAAATTAAAAAAATACCGGTGAAGAAAAGCAGGTCGAAAATAATAAATTTCTACCAGGGAATTTCTATTATTAAAAGATTCCCTCGACCGTAAACCGTTTTTTTTTGCGAAAGCTTCATTTTTACACTCATCCAAGACTTAATTAATCTTTACGTCTCGCAATTTCATTAAATCTTCATTAACCAAATTCCTATTTTTAACTGCATGTAATAAAATTACAGCTGAAAATAATTTTTAACGATACTTTTGTAAGATAAATTTTTTATTCTATTATTTAATAATAATTACATTTAAAAATTATTTTTCATTTTAAAAACAACAGTAAATAATCCTACTATTCGCTAGAATTAATTAAATTTCAATTTTCGTTCACAAATACTCGAAACAAAAAGAGTTATTAAAAATGTATTCAATTCAAATGAAACAATAACAGACTGAGCTTGAGTGATTTATGAAATAACAAATATGTGCATTTTCCATTCAAAAAATTATTACTGTAATAATATTAAATATTTGTATTATTTTAAAGTTTTTATCTCTGAATTTTATTTTTCTATTTTACAATAAAAGTTAAATAAATCATCATTGCACAATTGCGTTGCGTTCATTTAAATGTTGTTAAAAACAATACGAAATTAATTTCACGCTGAAAAAAGAAACGTATTTATTCGCAACAACAAAAAGTTTTATAATCGAATGGAATTTTATTAAATTGTGGTGCATTGAAAAATAAATATTTTTCAACTATCAATACATAACAATTTATTATTTATTTTTATTCAAATATTATTTACGTCATTGCTTCAATAATGAAAATGACAGTTTTGACGTTTGGGAAAATATATTTTGACGTTACATTAACTGTCAAATGCCAAAAAACAGTGTGTAGGCACCATTATGCAAGAATATAATATACGATGCATGACATGTTCGTATAGGTTTAAACATTGGATTCAACGTTGTTTCCACACTAATTTCTACTTGTTCCACAATTTACAGCAGAAATCAGCCCGCGGCGGCCGTTCCTCACAGCACAATTCCAACACTAGGTAGGACGAATCCGCTCACATCGACGGACATCACGACTAAATTCAATTCCCTTCCGAGGGACACGCGCGGCGCAACCAGGTTTGTGCACTCATTTTTTTCCATTTTCACAAAAAACAGAATTAATTAATTAAATCTTGTATAGGTTGGCAATGAACAAAAGGTTCGGTGGAAATCTGCTGCAGGATGAAGCGGATGGAAACCTATCCGCGCCCGAAATGCCATCAATAAGACCCAGAGGTATTTTAAGCAATTCGATGCTTCCGATCCAGATTGTCTTTAACTTTGCTATTATTTATTTGTTGTTAATATTGTTGTTATTTCTTTATCATTCAATTACGTATTGTTGCTGCACCATTTCATTCATCCGCACGCTAATTACCATAATCATAAATCCTCGTAAGCTTTGTCCCGCGCTTTGTCCGGCCAACAATCCATTGTGCATCTTCTCTGTATATCTTCTTCATTATTCACCCGACTGAATTCCCTTCAGATGAGTACAGACAATGGCTGAGCCGGACACCATCAACGTCTGCGATTTACGAACAGATTCGTGCTTCGAGGGACGTTCTGAATCAGCAGAGGGCCGCTAGGTTCACGTACAGCGCGGAGAATATCCACGCTGCCCTCAAGGAAGTGAGTATATAAAGAAAAAAAAAAGAAAAACCAACAAAAAAAAATTAAAGATGCAAACCAAAAACAAAGTAAACTTTCCATTTATTTGATTTCTTTGTTTTTGCTGCATCATTTGTTCTTTTCTCTCTCTCTATCTATCTTTTTTTATTCGACTTTTGTCTTTCTGCTTAATGTGAATGAAAACTTGTGTGTCGATGCAGACCGAAGGAAGCTTCTATAGCTCGTACGGCGGAAGGCCCGGGGTCACGGCCACCTTAGATAGGCATTTCACGAGATCTCAGCATCAAACACCCGCTCGCTCATTGTCTACACAACATATCACTTCATCTTCATCCTCAGGTAAAATGGCTTCTGGTCTATGCTTTCGTTTCGTTGCCCAAAGCGTCGCTTCGAAACTAATTATTATTACTACTTCAAAACAAAATTTTGTTCTGTCTTTCTGTTCCATTTCTGGTACCGATTTTTTGTCTGTTCGATCCTTCAGTAGCATTGGCTTCCTCGCGTTCGCCTTCGATGAGGAGGATGAGACAATTATTAGATTTAGATTCGGTACGCACAGGAGCTCCGAGTCCAGTTCCGACGCCGAGCGGAACTCTACCCAGAGGACAGAGGCAACTTGACATAAACCCCGCTGGTAAGTCCATCATCATCAACAACAACCTTTGTCCAATCTTCAGTATAACTTTATTAATCTGTAATGAAAACAGATTATCAATTTTGTTTACATTATTAAAAACTGCCTAATAAATTAGATTAGATACATAAACACAACACCTCCCTTTTCAGAATACAGTAAACTATAAATATTGAATATACATGTATGTTCATATGAAAAATTATAAAAGTATGAGATATGGAAGTATGTTCTAAATATTAATGCTTTTATTTGTTGTTTCGTTTTTGCAGAATTTTTGAAGTACAAAGTAGATAAGCCCAGTGTGCCTGGTGGAACTTTAGGCGGTCTATCATCGCTGGGATCGACGTGCGGCTTAGGGTCGACCGAGGAACCGGTGAGTGGATTACTGTGGGTGCATTTGCTGGCAGGAAGAGGCTTAAGGGCATCAACCGGAACTTCCACGGCGACGACCCCCGTGACGCCGAGCGGAGGGGCGGCCCCATCCATAAGCACGGGCGGATCCGCCGGATTGAGGGATCTTTACTGCGTCCTGGAATGCGACCGAGTGCACAAGGCCAGAACTGTCGTTCGGACCGGAGACCTGGTCTTCGATTGGGACGAGAGCTTCGAACTCGATCTGGTCTATAATAGGGAGCTGGATCTGTTAATATACTCGTGGGATCCGCAGTACAGACACAAGTTGTGCTACAAGGGCTCCGTGCATCTGGCGTCTCTGCTCAAAGCAGGTCCGCTGCATCAGCTAGCTCTTAAGATCGAACCTAGGGGAACTCTGTACCTTCGTCTACGACATACAGACTCCTTCACTTTGTACAGACGCAGAGGGCTTTCAAGCTTGACGTTATCAAGGACGCAACCTCTCTTCGGAGTTGATCTCGAGAATGTGGTCAATCGCGAGGCAAAGGCCGGTGGTGTTACCACAGGTTTAACATCAGCAGCTCAGCAGGTTCCGATCATCATCAGGAGATGCGTAGAGGAGATCGAGCGTCGCGGCTTGGATATTATTGGGTTGTACAGATTGTGCGGTTCGGCGACGAAGAAGAGGATACTTCGTGAAGCCTTCGAGAGGAACAGCAGATCCGTTGATCTCACTCCTGACAACGTCCCCGACATCAACGTGATCACCGGTGTATTGAAGGACTACCTACGCGAACTCCCCGAACCTCTGTTCACCAAATGCCTCTACCAGATGATGGTCGACGCGCTCGGAGTCTGCCTCCCCGACGATCCCGAAGGAAACGCCAAACTGATGTTCTCCATCCTGGATTGTCTTCCTAGGGCCAACAGGGTAATATTGCAAAACTCATTCAAAATACAATTTCATAAATTTCGTTTTCTCTCAGGCCACTCTTATATTCCTTATGGATCATCTGGCCCTGGTGGTCTCCGCTTCCGACAGGAACAAAATGTCCGCACAAAATCTGGCCACGGCCCTTGCCCCAGTCTTGATACTCCATTCGAGCACCGACTCGCATTCTGGCGGTGGCCTCAAGCAGACTGACATCGATTACAATCAACCCATTGGCGTTTTGAAGTACCTGCTGCAGATCTGGCCGACGCCGAAGCATCACTCAGGTAAAGTGTTGTTTACTCGCACATCCCCAAAAAAAAAATAATTTGGTAGAGATTTCCTCATGAACGATAACCGTTCATGTGATGATATTTAAGAAATAACTCCGACACATTTTTACATCTCATCCTTCTGGAAATTATATCTCCTCACTAGTTACATCATAGTTACACATGTCCACAACACACATTATACATAATGATTGCAAATCAAAAATTAACAATTTACAACTGTTATAATTTGTTTAATTACAGAATTCTCTCATTATTATTAAATAATACTTACCATTTCATACAATTATTGATCCAATTCAAATATTCCAAAGCACTTTAATAGATTACGAAATTCACAACGTACTTATCCGATTAGTGTGACTGTCAATAATTTGAGGTATTTGTTTATTGGTAGTCCCTCGTTTTTGATTGGTGTTTATTGCATGTGTAACGTGATTTAGAGAGGTGCTTCTCCATATTACTTCTTCTATTCATACTAAATTGTTTTCACTTTGGATAAACTTGGATTCTTATATAATGATTTCTTTCTTCTTTATTTCATATTAACTATTGTTTCTTTGATATATCACTTATCAGCTGTTTGATGAGATTTAGGTGTTTCGAGTATGAGAGAAGCACCGATTTAGAGTGATTAGCTAGTGACAGATGGGTTTGTGGGTCGAGGTACGATCCGGATTCCTGTCAGATCCTGACCGGGTGTATTGATGTGTCGGGGTGTTGTTGGTATTGAGAGGGGGACCTTTCCAGACAGGTCGACGCGGCAGACAACCCGGGCCGCGTGGAGACAATCGCAGTGTGTGTCCTCCGGGGGTGGCGGTGCAGCAGCAACAGCAGCAGGTGGGCCGTCCTCAAGAGCAGTCTCGGCTCTCAGCGGCTCCGTTTCCTCCTCCTCCTCGCTCTCTAGTCTCGGCCCCACGAGGCCCAGTGCCGCCGGTCCCATCACACCAGACACTAGTAAGATATGACATGATGAAGATGTGGATGATCAACTGAATTATATACATTTTTGCAGGGCCAATCATCAGCAAGCAAAGGTCCTTACCGTCCGCTCTCACCGCGGGTCGGGCCGCCTCCGGCATCGTCGGCTACGGCGGCCCAGGGAGGCCTCAAGCCGCGACAGGTGATAGTCTCTTCGCCAGGCTCACCAAGCAGCAGCAGTGACTCCCAATCCGGGTCAGACTCCGTCAAACACTGCCTACCAAGCCGAGTAACCTCGCCGGCCGTTAGGGCCTCGCCCTCATCCATTCGCAACTCACCTACCATCCGCAATTCGCCGTCTTCATCAACGGCCGCGAACGGTTTTCACCACAGCAGTCCAACGTCTACAATCAATTCACCTTTACCCAGGAACTCTCCCTCGATCACCAGCTTGAGCAGGGCCAGTCCCTCGATCATGCAGAGCGCCAGGAGCAGTTCCCCTGCTATGCAGGGAAGCTCCGCAGGACTCGCCGTCACCCTCTCCTCCGGCACCAGCGCCCTCTCGACCCTCTCCGGTCTTCAATCTACAATCTCCAACATTAGCACCACCGCCAACAACCTCTACAGCATCAACTACACCCAACCGACGACCTACGCCAGCACCAATCCTTTCCTCACAGGCGCATACCTGAACTACACCCCGGAATCAACGAGCAGCTACTCCAACGACAAGTACGGCTCCAACAGCAAACCATTCAGCTTCGAGCAGAAGGATAACGAGATGAAGCAGTACACCTCCACCTTCGACAGCGGCAAGAAGTACGGCTACGGTGACGCCTACTCCACTCTCACCAAATCCCCGTACCTGGGCGTCAACTACAACAACACAGATAAATACTCTAGCAAGGATAAAGGGTACGACTCCAGCCCGAACGCCACTCCTGGCCTCCTCGGCGTCGAGGAGACGCCTACACCCACGAGCAGCATCGAAACAGAGGATAGCAACACTCGCGAAGTCGGCGAGAAGGACGTCGAAGGTGACGGCGAGCTCAGCGACTAGTGATAAATCCTGCTTTACCCCTTATGTAAGTCCCATCAAGCAACCCTACTCTCAAGCGAGTAACCAACGTCAACAACTTTTCCCTTCGAACAAAAGTCAAACGAGTTGAAAACTTCAAGAATAGAAATACCTGAAGATCGCGAGAGCAGGCCGATATATCTTTAGAGGTGGGTGGAAAGCACTACAATCCTTCTTATACACTTATTACCGCGGCAGCACTCGACTATAAAAGACAAACTACGCGGAGAGAGTAATATACATTTAAACAACAAAATGGGGGAAATCGTTCCGCGTCGGACTTCTCTTTCCGTTTCCGGTTATGTTTTCGATTTTCGGCCCATTTCATGTCACACATCCATACCAACCATTAAAAAAAAAAACAATTCAAATAATGAATGGGACGCAATTTCATTATTGTCAGCTTATTAGTAATCAAACAGTAAAAGAAATATATTATATATATATATACAAAGAGATATAAATATTAGGATCATTGTTAACTATTAAATAAATTATAAAATGAGAATTATATTATATATAAAAACAAAAATTATATATATATGGAATACGAGTTTAGATTATAGAAGATGTATTATTATTAACCACTGAATGCGGAGACAAGAATTGAGTCGAGATGGTTAGGTTATTGTGTGAATGATTATTAGGTCATTGTTATGTGTTTGCACAACTGTTTACTTAATACTATTATTATTTCCGTTTCCGGATTCCGATGACAATTATAGCAAAAAAAAACCGAAGACGAGATTAAACTTTTTTTTTATAAATATATTAAATTGAATTAAAATAATAATAATACAATATACAATACATACGAGTATATATTATATATAAATATGAATATACAAGACATATACATTTACTAATTATTATATTATATAATCGGTGTTATACTACATTTATATACTAAACTTATTATACATATAAATATACATGCAAGATGGGAGAAACGTTGATCTCGATGAATGGAAGAGATTCGGTAATGCACAAATATTAAATGAATATTGGAAGATGCTGGGAGAAGTTTTTTTTTTCGTATTGGAGAAGCAACCATATATTTGTTAAGTGAACAACACTGCCATTTTAACTCGTGTAAAAGTTATGAACTAAGAAAAGAAAATCCGTTTAGGCAGGATGCGTTTAGTTATACTGTTTTTTTTTTGTGCGTGGATTTTTCATTTCTTAGGTAAATTGAGGAATTCGTCACGTGAATGTGATTATAACGCTAGTAGCATAAATTTGTAAAGTAAATAAAATATGGAAGACAAAAAAAAAATGCAAGTACTATACATATAGTTATATAAAACAAAAATGAAGAGAAATGTAAACAATTTTTTTTAGGTAATGTTTTATCTTTTTGGGGTGACGTTTCCTGTACACTTTTCAGGGTAATTGAGCGAATAACGAACGAAATGCAATACTCAATTAATAAGATAAATCCAATCTTATGTAATTTTTTGATGTAAGATGTAAGAATTATTCTAATTTACAAAAACTTCTTATAAAATAAGTTTTAAATTAAAAACTCAGTTTGACAGTCATATAAATGAAATCTCTAAGATTCTTTAATTTTAAATAGTAAATTTATCTGAATACAAAAGTTCAAGGTGATTAAAAACTATTCATTCTGATTCTGTAGTGATGATGAATTGCGTAGCGCACAGTGCAGATTTTAATGAAAGAAAACGGCCGATACTACCGAACCCTGAGGTTACGTTACCCCACACAACAGGTGGATGTCCACGTCCTTCAAAGTGGCGGCGCTGCGTTAATCCAGTTTCGCTTTCATTGTTGAAGGACGAAGGTGAAGAGAAAAACGAACGAGTTTCAAACAACTTGACTTTTTCATTCAAGAGTTTTTTTTTTTTTGCGAAATTGTTTTCCATGAAAACTTATTTATTTTTAATTAATTTATGTGGATGATTTCAAGGTTAAATTTAAATAATTAAATAGAGAAGTTTTTGTAAATTCGAACTTGATTTGATGTTTGTTTCTAAGAAACTAAGAGGATGGAAATGCTGAGATTGGATTTACGATTTTTTCTCCCCCAAAAACTAACGTCGCCCCAAAATAAAACTCTGTACATAATATTTCGATAATAATTCATGTTTAGGATGCAAAAAAATAATGAACGATGTAATTTCAAAAATTATGTAAGATGTGTCTTCACCAAGCGTTGCAATAGATTGTGGTAGAAGCGAACGATATTATCATTATATATAATATTGTGAATGTACAGCGATTTTAGAAGGTTTTTTTTTTGTTGGTTGAAGATATTTGATGTAACTAAAATTTTATACTTTTTTCTATGTCGATATCGAAACGGTGCGAAACCCTATTATGCATAAATATATTAGGGGTTGGAGGGTGTGCAGAAAAAAATGGTTTATTGAGTATACACATACACAAATGGGACGCAAGAGTCGTGCAAGAAAAAAACGGTATTTGGAAAGAGTGGCGAAAAGAATGTAACCAGGAAATAAACAATAATTGCTAATAGAGCAATAATATTAATATAATAATACATCAATAAATGCATAAGTATATATTACGTGTAGCTCATAACGTTTGAAACAAACAAAAAAAAAGACGACGATGAAGCTTTTTATATCTATATATATATAAAAATTTAATATGTACGACAGTTTTCTTTCTGATTCCTCCCGAGGTGTGTACATGCGCTTTACTTTAGTGTAGAAAAGGGGTTTTTCTGTAAAAAAAATGAGATTTTTTTTTACAATTATTTAATAATTGTCTCGTGGCCCGCAGTTTAAGCAATTTAAATAATGAATTATATAAGTAAACGAACAAAACGGGACGAAAGTGTTATTAATGATAATGGCAATTTTTGCTGATCGTCTTTTGTTATTTTTGTTAGGTGATGATGATAGGTTTTATATTTCGGTTCCGTTTCGATGTACCATCATAATTCATGTGTGTTTGCGTTTTATGAATGCGTCATTTATATATATTGAGCTGACCTTCCACTTGCCTACGAAATAGCCTGTTCTCAATAATCGTGGTTGAATTACGTACACGAGTCGTGTTTTATGCATATCCGGGGTGTCTCTCGATGAGCATGGTAACCATGGTTATAATAGTCAACAAATTTAAACAAACGTTGTCAGGTATCTAAGCAACTAATAAACAAGTCTAATAGAAAACAAAATAATTCATTTCAAATAGTTTTTTGTTTTTCAAAATTTTCTTTCAATTATTTAAATTTACATGAATTTTAAAAACGTTTATCATAAAAAAAATTATTTTCTTCAAGATTATATAAATTATTTAATATTATATAATTTGTAAATTCGTAAAGTGAAAATTCATTTGTAAAACGAAACTGGAAACTATAATTAATTTAAAGAAAACTTTAATGACAACAAAAATACTTTAGTAGATATAAAGCTTTGATGCTGAAATTTTGAAGGTGAAACAATGCGTTTCAGAGACACCCTGTATATAAATATACATAAAATGACAGAATTATATAAATATTTATGTGTATAAATTAAAATTGTACATGTTAGTTGCGTGTGTGAGCGAGAAGTAAATTTTAAAAAAATTAAAAAAAAAAAAAATATGAACAAAAAAAAAACGTATGAAAAAAATAATTATTATATAAATTATAAACACTAGTCAATTTTAAGTTTGGTCAATTTTAGAACGAGTAGTTATTATTATAAATTTCTAGACTGTTGATGAATATTTATTGCACCGGCTATATTTAACAAGAAAAAAAAGTATATATATATATATTGAAAATTTAAATGGAAGCAAAAGAAAAAAAAAATGTAATAATTTGCGAGCGATGGAGTATTGGATTTTGCAAAATAGAAGAGATAAAAAAAACGCAAATTAAAATTAATGATTTGATTAATTGATTGAGAGAGAAATGTGGGGGGGAAGAGATGTAAAAATAATGAAGATGGGAGAAAGTTTATCTGATACAAAAGAATTTATTTTGCGTTAAATTATAATTATTATCTATCGAAGATTTATTCTAGAATCCCAATCAAAATGACGTGCGGGTAGTTCGTGTTTTTTACGAATTCGAACTTTTTTTCGTAATTCGAGAATTCGTAAAGTGAAAACGACATTTTTCATAATTGAGAATTAGTTAATTGGAATATCGTTTCTTATCGTGAATTTCCTATGAATTAATTTTCATTTTTTTAATACTAATAATAAATTTAAAAATTTGTAAAGTGAGAACGACATATTTCAGAATTTGAGAATTAGTAAATTGGAACATCCTTTTTCGTAACTCGAAATTTCGTAATTCCTAAACTGAAAACTAATTTGTTATAGAATTTTTTTTACGTTTTCTTAAAGTGGGAATTTATAATATTCATTCTATTATGAAAATTCGTAAATCGAAATTGAAATAAGTAAGAACTAATTTCTTAGAAGAAAATGATTTTAAATTATTAATTGACACTATTTTCTAACGAATTCATTTTATTTATTAATAAGAAATTTAAAAATTCGTAAAGTGACAACAATTTACGAATTTTCATTTATTATATAAATTTGTTCTAGCTTTAGAATTCGTAGGGTGAAAATTTGTAAACTATTTCTTTTCCAAGAATTATTTTTTTTAACTGAGCAAAACTGTTTATTATTGTAATTTCGTAAAATGAGAACTTGATTTTTATTGCATATTCGTAAAATGAAAAATGTGAATTCGTAAAGTGAAAACTCATAATAAGAAATTGAAGAATTCGTATAATAAATTGAATAATAAATTCAAGAATTCGTAAATTGAAATATTCGTAAAGTGAAAACTCATAATAATAAATTCAAGAATTCGTAAATTGAAAAATTCGTAAAGTGAAAACTCATAATAATAAATTTAAGAATTCGTAAAATGAAAAATTCGAATAATGAAATTCAAGAATTCGTAAAATGAAAAATTCGTAAAATGAAAACTCATTCAAGAATTCGTAAAGTGAAGAATTCGTAAATTATGAACTACCTGTGCATATAGATATATATGTTGAGTGTGTAGAAAAGAAGGTTACAAAAAAAAATATATACGATATGGTACAAATCAGCAAAATTTATTTATTATCGAAATAATCTATAGTTGTGTTTCTACATTCGTTTCGTAATTTTATTAGAGTTTAACGTACTATTATTATAATTATACTGACACGAGAGAGTAATTACAATAGAAATGTAGATAGAGAGAGGAATTTATTATCTAATTTTAATTGGACGTGAAAAGGAAACAAAACCAAAAGAGCTTTAACGACCCTTGTTTCTTGTCATTAGTTATTGAGAATTAAACGAAATTCACTAATTAGTATAAATGAGAAATAACAAGAGTAATTAATAAAAAGAATTTCGATTATAGACATACTTGTTATTCGGTTATCGACTATATAATTAGTGCTTAACGTTATGTAATTTAGAGTAATTCATTATTGTTTTTTTTTAATGTCTTCAGCTTTATTAGTTTAATGAAGAAAATTTGTTTTTTTCTCTAAAACAAAACAACAAAAAACAATTGAAATAAACAAAACAAAAAACGAAACGTTTTGTAACTATGTAATTATGTAACAACTTAAAAAAATCGAAAAATTTACTGAAAATTTTGAAATTTATAAATTAGTAAATTTGGACAATTTTAGATAAAAATTTGTAAACGTTTCGATTGTTGTTTGTAATTTTCTAGTTTCGATTTTCGAAACAAAAAAATTCTTTTTATCAGATAACTATTGTGGAGGAGTGAAGATTAAGTAGAAGAAAATGTGACCCGAGTTTATTTTACGTTTGGAAATTTTTTTCGTGGTTTAGTTTAGTAATTATTTTTTTTTCGTTGTTGGACAATTTGTAGATAGGGCATATATATTATATGTACGAATGTGTGTGCACATATCATACGATTTATATACTTTTTTCCTACCATGACTGATTTAGAAGAAGATGATGATGATGATGTTGATGTAGGGAAGATGTTTGTCCGCTTCCGGCGGAAAACCGGAAAACAGATAATAATGATACTAAAATAATAATTACTGTAACGATGATGAAGCAAGAGGTATAGTGAAATCACGCCTATCGACCATATTCCGTGTGTTTGCATTACGTTTCGTTTTCTCGTTTGTTCGATTCCTCTGCATCCGGTTTCCGGATCCGGTGGCGCGTCCAGAATTTACTCTTTCATCATCCATCCATCGGAAGCTTTTGATATATATGTAATAATGATATATAAACTAATGTGTTCTTCTTGTTATGTAACGTATCGCTCTGTAACGCGCACCATCTACCGACAAAAATCGAGAACTAAACAGAGAGAAGAAGAAGAAGAAGAAAATTGAGTAATAATAACTAATATCTAACTAAAAAATAACGATAGATTTTTTTTCTTCGATTTTTGCTGAAACGAGCAAGAAAAGAGAATATATTAAAAAAAAAAATAATAATATAAATAAATTTAACTAGAGCAATTGTTATGTATACAGTGATCATTTTATTTTGTGTGGAAATATTTTACCAAAAAAAGAAAAGCAAATTTACCATTTTCCAATCATTTTCCCTTTTTTTTCTATCTCTCTCTCTCTTTTTCTCTCTACGTTCGTTTTCCTTTCTTTTTTCTTTTTTTTGTTACGTAAGGTAGAATATTTCTGCTACTCCATTTAATATATATATAGATGTTAAAGAATTATACAATAAATTATCAGTATTTAAACAATTTAGCTTTTCAAATGGCTAGACCCTCCTACGATGATGATGATATGTGTAAAATTAAACGTGAAGAAGAAGAAAAAAAAATATGATTAATAAATAAATAATTATTATTATTATGAATACTTATTACGACTAATGATAATTAATTGAATTGATTGATTGACAATTAACGAAATAAATCTTTCAGTTGATTTACGTTTTCATCTTATACCTCTGCGTCTTATTTTCTTCGATTATTGTTAACCCAACTCAAACATCCCCAAAAAATATTTTTACAAATTATAGTGAAAATCTCCAATTTTTTTTATTGAAGGTAAGTTATTTTTGTATTAATAACAGCTGCAACGGTCGAAGAGAAAGGAAATATTTACTTAAAGGTCAGTATTGAATAAGAATTATTACCGCAAATTATAAAAATTACGGTGCTACCACATAGTACTAAAAACTATGGTGCTACCACATAGTACGGTGCTACGAAAAAAAAAATAAGTGTATTTTCAATTTTTAAAACAATTCTAAACGTTTGATTTTAATATAATTATTATTACATAATGCTGTTTAATTACTGAAATATGAAAACTTTTTAATGAATTTAAACATTTTCAGGTTTTATTTAATTACTCAATAACGACGCATTATATTTAAATTATTCAATATGTGACTTAAAGACAAAGCTTTGACGTTTCCAATAAACCTATTAGTATTTTTTTTATTTGAGTCATTCTCCAGTTATAAGCTGTCAAAATTGATCAATTAAATCTGTGTATTCTTTCAGCTTATTTTTAATTACTCGATAACCGCGTATTATATTTAAATTCTTCAAAATGCGACTTAAACACAAAGCTTTGACGTTTCCAATAAACATACTAGTAAATTTTTAATTTTTTCCGTTCTCCTATTCCAAGCTGTCAAAGTTGAACAATAAAATGTGTGCATCTTTTCAGCTTATATTTAACTAATCGATAACCACACATAATAATTAGATCATTTAATATTCCAATAAAAGATAAGACTATGACGTTTCAAACTAGCATATTTTTAAAATTGTGGTGTAATTGTACTAAAAACTACGGTGCTATCACATAGTACTAAAAACTACGGTGCTACGAAAAAAAAACAAATATGTGTATTTTTATTTTTCAGAATAATTCTAAACTTTTCATATTATTACATCCTTCAATTGTACATTTATTTTTTCTGTAATTATTTTTAAATAATGCTATATAATAACCGAAATATGAAAAAAATTTAATCAATTTTAATATTTTCAGCTTTTATTTAATTACTTGATAAACGCGCATTATATTTAAATTAATCAATAGACAAAGCTTTGACGTTTCTAATAAATCTATTAGTAAATTTTTTGTTTGCGTAATTTTCCTGTTATAAGCTGTCAAAGTTGAACAATTAAATCTGAGCATCTTTTCAGCTTTAATTTAATTACTCCATAACCACATATCATAATTAGATGATTTAATAAGCTAATAAAAGATAAAACTATGACGTTTCGAACGAGCATAATTTTAAAATTGTGGTTAACTTAGATCTTCAGTTATAAGCTGTCAAAATTAGTTTAAATATAGTATTTATTATATGGACAGCTGGTTGCATATATTTTAAATGAAAATTTTCTAAGTAATAATATTATTTATTTAGAACTGAAAATTATGATTTTTTTTCTGAAAAATACCAACTAAATTTTAAACTTTTTACTTAGTTTATTTTTACATATTATTTCAAATCTTTTGATATAATTTTTATATAGACAAAGTAGATTAATAAGATTTAATGATTTAAAAAAAAATATTACCTGTAAAACTGTATTTTTTTATAAATAATGTTAACTTAAATACATCTTTATTTAATTTTTCAAATGTCAAGATTTATCGACACTACAATCTGCAGTATTCAATGTAAAACAAGACAATTACATAATAAAAGTATAGTTAACTTTTACCAAACGAAAAGAAAACGAAGATTTGTAATTACAACAAAAGTATCGTTGGTTTTGCGAGCATATATTATTTCCGTAATGCCTGCATATTAAATTATTACCGTTTCATATGAATGCACATCAAACCAAAAGAGAAAAACGATGTGAAGATTTAATTTCCTTCCTCATATGATACTTAAAAAAAAACAATAATTTTCACTCGACAATTTTGTCAGCAAATTTATTAGTTGATTCGATTAGCATGAAGAATTTTCGCGTTTGTTATGCAAACGAGTATTTTATTTTTTTTGGAGATGTTTACGTAATTTGAATTGTGCGTGTTTTCGCATTGATTTTTACGTCTCCTGCAGAATATGGATGTGAGATACTCTTGTCTCTTGTGCTGAGCAATGCGAGAGAGCAGGGAAAAAAGTGAAAGTTCCGGCATTGCCATACACGAATTGCTACAAAACTGTGCAGTGATAATTCGTCGGCGCGAGTGCTCGAGCCGGGAGTAGTAAACAAAGCGATCGCTCGAAGTTTTGCGAATTCGTTTAAAAAAAAAATTAAACAGTGATTTGAGATGAATTTGCTTATAGGGATTTTGATGATCGTTGCGTGTGCTTGCGCGCAGAGCATTTTTTCCAGGAATCGTTTCAGGAGATTTCCCGGCGATTCAAGCGGAATCCCTAGGATTTCGCTGAAGCAAAGATTCACCAATCGCATTATGCAGCACAGGCAGAGGAATACAGCTAGGGTTTGTTATGGTAAGTTTGTTACTTCCCAAGTAAATTATCAAATAGTACTTATAAGTATTTGTAGTAAGTAACTCAATTACTTGTGAAATATCAATATAATTCAACATATTTTTTAAACTTATTTTGTCTCAAGTAAATAAAGAAGTAACTTGGCAAGTACCGAATGTCATTCCGGTGAAATGTGTAAAAGTACAAGAAAAAACTTTGATTGTAAAATATAGTTACTTGGAAAAGTACTTGCGAAATCTTTTTGAGCTTAATTAATTTATGTTTCTTTTGATTTTTTTTTACAATAATTTTATTTATTTTTTAAATTTTTGTTCATTTCGCTTAGTTTTATATAATAAGTATATTTTAAGTAATATTACTTAAGATACATCAAAATGAAGATTTTAAACTTATGAAAACTGTAGATTTATTCCAAATCTACGAAATAGTAGTAGAAAGTTGTGAAAAGTAAGTTTGCTTATGTCTCAATGGAAGATACAATAATATAAAAGAAAATTTATTATTCTGCTCTTGAATTACAAAAACGTTATATGTACATTTTTATTATTGCAAAGAAAAGTGAATTTAAATAGTTAATTTTTTTTTAAAGAAGTTTAAGATATTAAAAGTTTTAAATTTTTCTAAAGTCATTACGAAATATTTAATACAATTTTTTTTAAAAATAATTGATGAATTTAATTAATTAATTAAATTTTATTAAAGAACTAGGAAAAACTTACAAATGATATATTTTTGTATTATTTTTAAAAATTCCAATATCACCAAAAATGTCCTTCACTTTTAAATGGTTATTGTTTACGACTAATTTGACACAACCGAATTTGGGTCATTGACGTTCCAATCGGAATTTCCTGCAACCGTGCATGCAATCGTATTTAACGCACATTCTCCACGTACAAAGAGGTTATGCATGTTTATTAACTATGAGCAAATGGTCCATTTGCATGCAGAATTGAACACTGTGCCCCATTAGATATGACTCATAGCTTAATTCAGTTTTGCATACAATTGTTGTAGAAACGTTACGCAATTAAATCACTTTGACAGTTAAATTGTCAAATTTGATTTATGTAATAATTTTAATGCCAAATGAAAATGGAATTATTCAATGTCTTATGAATCATAGAAGAATATTCAAATTATATATAGAATGTTATATAATCACTTTGGAATAAGAAAATTGGAATTATAATAGTTAAAAATTGTCAAAAAATTTATAATAAAAATGTTATAATTAAAGAATTATTCAATCTGTGACTCATAAATATGTTACATCACTGTGGAAACAAAATAAAGAATTAGGTGACTAAAATCAATAATTTTTGACAGCATAAACGTCATATTTAATATAAACAATTTGACGTTTCAGTTGTCATTTTTATATAATAATAATACTTAAAACTTCAAATTATTCTTTATTTTAAAATATTCATAATCAGGTGGAAAAAGTAAATAAAAATGCAAGAAAACAATCAAATTATCATCTATTTTGTTTCAAAATAAAAGACAAACATCAAATTATCGTTAAAATAATGTTCATAATCAGTTGAAAAAAAAAGTATTATATAAAATATAATTGAAGAAGATGACAACAGAAACGTCAAATAATTATTGTTCATTTTAAAATCTTCGTAATAATTTAAAAAAAGTATTATTATATAAAATAAAATTTAAGTAAAAACTATGACAGCTGAAACGTCAAATAATCACTTTTTTATTTATTTAAAAATATAAAACAAAAATGACAGTTGAAATGTCAAATATGACAATTAAGTTTAATTTTAATTGCTGTTTTAATTTTAATTAATTAACGGATGATTAACTTCTTGTTACGAAATAGTTTAAGAATAATAAAGAAATGCTTTCGCCAAGTGGCAATGAACTTAAAACGTAAATAAAGTTACCAATAACGCGACTTTCACGTCAAAGATCGGCTGCATTTAACGTTCACTTCCTACAGACAAGACAAATAATTTCCTGTTCTTGTAATTTTCACAATAAGAATTTACGTTTTATTTTTATTTTTTTTAAATAAAGAAGAAAACGTTGAGTAATTCGTTTTGAAAGCTTTCACCAAGACGAGTACCCAGGTGATTTAACATATGGGACATATTAATTAATTTTGTTACTTAATTACGAACGAAAACAATGCAAAATTAATTAATTTATAAAATTTACAATAAAAAATCGTTCAGAAATAAAATCATTAATATGAAATAATTTAAAAATCAAAATTAAAGTTAATTAATTAAAAAAAAAAAGATTTTAAATAAGGGTTTTTTATTGCAATTATTATGTAATTTTACAATGCACGTAGCTGACACATGATTCAACGTTTAAATATTGTTAAAGGTCAAAAAAACGACGCTTACGACAATTGAGTAAACACAAAAAATAAATAAATCCGTGAAAAGTGGTGAAACGTTATTTTTTTTTTAAATAATTGTGTAAAACAAGAGCTGATGGCATAATTAGATAGGTTTGTTTGTTGACTTAATTTTTTACTCGTTTTTTACAATTTTACGTGGATCGGTGTGTAATTGAATTGGCCTAGATTTTGAATTGTTCAAATATGTTTGCTTAAACATTAAACTACAGTTGGGATTTAATAATGTTAAATTTTATTATTTTTGTTTTTATTAAAAATAATATTATTCAATTATCTGTACTCATTGATGTTAGCATAATTGGATACATTTTTATCTAATCACTATGGAAACGTAAAAATAACAAAATTAGGATTGTATTTCACAAATTTGACTAAATTTGACAACCTTTGACAGTAGAAACGTCATATTTGACAGTTGAATGTAACAATTATAATACTTGTATCATTATTTAAAAGAAGTTATATAAAACAGACAAATATATTATTAAACGCATTGCATTAAATTAATATTTGCATTCGATGTTGTCGACCTTTGCACGATTTACATAACACACTCTTCCTCGTTGCGTAAAACATTAAAATTTGCATCAACGCCGAAAATATTTGGATTGTATTTTTTGGCAATTCTCACGAATCTCTTAAACATTACTCAAGGAATATTGACTTTTGAAATACGTTTTAGTTGACTTACTGCATTAGCGAAATACTAAAACCGTTTTTTCACATTTTTTACCAAGAAATAAAGAAATTCCATTCCTCGCAAATAAATAAGTTACGTTTCTTTTTCGCTCAATTTATATTCTTAAAATTCCATTAATTTTTATTGATTTATGCCTATGTTTTCGACATATTTTGTTTACTTTCTTAGCAATAATATTATGTAAGTGCATAGACTTTGTTTTCGTCCAAATCAACTGTTATCTAATTTATATACATTCTATACATATTTCATAAAACATTATTACAATGTTTGTTTAGTTGTCTGCCTGAAATTGTAATTATATGAACGCATTATTACTGAAAGTTGTAAAAAAATAATTGTTATTATTTTCATAAAATTTGTTAAAATCATAGTTTTATTTGATTTGAAATTGTAGATTAAATAAAATAATGTATGTGAATATGTGTGTAAATGTTTGACATTTGAACTGAAATGTTTAATGCGACATACATTTTTAATAAGTTTAATTGGGGAAGTGCGCACGAAATGTTTTCATATTCATGTAGATTTGCGTAGTGGTTATTATTTGTACACCGGTATTGATTTCAAACTTACAAACGATACAAATACATTAAAAATAATCATTTGTTATCTAACTGATTTTTCATTTGTTATGAAATTTATTTTCATTTGTTTTAATCTGATTTTTATTTGTTATTAAAATGATTTTCATTTGTTTTAATCTGATTTTCATTTGTTATTAAAATGATTTTCATTTATTTTAATCTGATTTTCATTTATTTTGAATCAGTTTTCTGATTTTCCAATATTTTATTTATGTCTTCAGATACGGTTGGATGTTTCGAGGTGCCACACTCGAGATCGCCGCTGCAGAAGACACCGGAAGCACCGGAAACATTGGACACCAAGTTCTTCCTGTTTCGTAGAAACATCAACTTTTCAGAACCGGAAGTAATCTATTACGATGACGGAGGAAAAAGCCTTTCGGAATCGAAGTTCGACTTCGAACAACCCCTGAGGATCTTCATACATGGTTACATGAGCAGATGGAACGAGCGTGGAGCTTTCGTCTTCGCTGATTCTTTTCTCAAAATGGTAAGTTTACTTAAAATCTAATGATAAGTCAACTTAATGAAACGTTTAGTTAAAATCTAATAGTAAGTCTACTTATAATATATTGATAAGTCAACTTAGAATCTAATGGCAAAGCTACTTATCTAATAAGTATACTTATAATCTATTGATAAGTCTACTTACATTCCAATGCTAAGTCAACTTTTATTCTAATGGTCAGTCTACTTAGAATCTAATGACAAGTGTACTTAGAATTTAGTTGTAAGAGAACATTAAGACAGAAGCGACATCTCTGATTAGTTTTTGAACAAAAATATTTGTTTTGTTTAGAAATAAATGTTTACACAAACATTCATTAACCTTCAGTAGTAAATATAATTAATCTTTACTTCAAGTGAACTGAAATGTAAATTAATAATTATTAATTAATTCTTGCAAATGCAATATGAATTTCAATTACGCAACGTACGTTTGCTAATTACTATTACTATTACTCAAGGTTGTCAATTGCTGGTGTCTAACTCAAAAGGTCATTTGAACTAAATAAATTGTAATTATCAACAATAATCTTTCAAAAAAAAATATTTTAATGACATTACATAAATTAAACTGAAGAAAAAATGCACTAAACCACAAAGAAAATGTTTTTCTAAGCAATTTCTCTGAGCGAGTGAAACTAAATAATGAATCAATTCGATATAGACATTTCAAAAGTTATATAACTTGTATAAAAATGCAAATGGAAAGAAATAGTAAAAGTTTCTTCGAGAAAACCAAGCGCAAAATTTTAATTACAAAATTGAAATATTATTGAAATTTAACACATTTTGGATGTTTCATAGTCAATTTTTTTAAGTAATAAAATAAAATTTATTGAATACATAATAAATATGATTATTTTCGTTTATTTACAATTATTTTTACTATTTGTGTTTAATTAAAAAAATAATTTGACTTGTCAAAATAAACGTCAAATTAAATTGACATTTAATCTGTCACTTTTTTCAAATTAAAATTAAGTATTTAATTAAACATTATAAAAATTATCATTTATGTTTAAGTTCGTGAAGGATAAAATTTGGATTGATAATATTATAATTATTAGGAAGGGAAACCTTCGAACAAAAATATTTCCTAATCAATCTATTGTTACATGACTTTAATAAATTGTAATGTAAATATATGTAATTACAATCAGTTCAATTGTATGTTATATAATAAATCTATAAATAGTTCGTTGCTTTACATATAGTAAGGATATTTATTTAACGTTAATTCAAGTTAACATTAATACGAGTAAAATACTAGTTTTATTACTTTTATTTCGATTCGATATGTAATTTTCTTTGGATTACTTCCTCAAGGAATTGCTATTAATCCATTACAACAATTTTCTTAATAACAAAGTAGTTTCAAGGGCATTATACGCAGATTGCTATACTTAATTTTCTATTGAAGTAACTTTGCTTTTTTTTAATAATAATTATATAACAATAACCTTTGAGTTTGACATGAATGAAGGTTATTTGTTTCAATTAAACTTTGTATTCTGCATCAGCGTTTCTCTAACGACCCAAAAATTTGACACATTAAATTCTTAATATGTCAGAGAAATGACAGCAGTCACTTTGTGACATTTCCCAAGCGACTCAAAATTATGACACGTTCTATTCTTAATATGACAGAGAAATGACAGCTACAAACAAATTTGTTTTTTGATGTGTAATATAACATATTTCCATTGACAGAAAGAAATGTCAAAAATAAATTGATTAAATATTAACAAGTATATTTTATAAAATACATATAATGACAGCTTATTAAAAGGCTTCGCCTTGAATCAAATCAAAATAATTGTGGATTTATTTTGTTAACACCGTTTACGTAATTTCTCTTCACACAGATTCGTGAATGTCTTGACCTCCCCGAATACCCGATTTCGTATGCGAGCCAATTTTTCCACATGATTTCGTACATTTTCAACGCATCAACACTGACAAAGATAACGTCAACAATAAATAAATAAAGAAAAAAAAGTGCGTCGGAAACGTTTACCTTTTTAAACGCCCTATGATCATTACAAATTGCGTGTACCTGCATACAGGCAACATTAATAATTCACCTGCAAACGGGAATAAATTATAAAGAGCAAGTGAACAGGTGGAAAAATGTTCATTATTCGTGTCAATATGAAAAAATAGAATTTTTTGTTGTGTGCGCGACAATGGTTGGGCGCGCCAGGAATTAAGGGCGCGACAGTAAGTAATCATATTTACCCGAAATCACCCAATTTAATGTAATCAATCATCGGATATTTATCGTGGAGCTTAGACACGAAAAAAGGAAGGCTAATTCAGTATTAAGAATGAGCGTTTAACGGACATGACCGAGTTTGGAGGAGCGAAAAATTAAGACAGTTTGTTTGATGCGAGGAGCGAAGATGTGATGAGAATACTTGTGTTGATGTGTTTGATCTTGGGGTTAGAAGCTTTGGAGTTGATGGTGAAAAATGAAGATGATGATGATGAGAATAACTCTTTAAACGAATGTTTGTTGAAGCTGACTGAAAAATATGCAAGGGATGAAGCTGTGGCCATCTACGGAAGCAATGATTTGAACTATTTGATAACCAATTCTAATACTTCTTTGCTGATCTTCGATGCAATTAAGGCTACGTTGAAGACCACAAAGTTAATCCTGATCAATTTCGAGACTGTTGAAGTTTTGATGAAATTGTTGGAAAAGCTTTGGGATGAGACTGTGCTAAATCAAGATCAGAAGTTTGTTGTTGTGATTGATGAGAATCGAGAGGATGAGATCATTGAAGTTCTTTGGAGTTACTCCGTGGCGAATTTCGTAATTGCTTCACGAATCGGGATTGGTGTTGAGTTCAAAATTTGGTTCCCGTTTGAATCGAAATGCGCGAGCGATTTTAGCTCTTCGAAAGTGGTGGCCGACTGTAAATTTGGTCAATTTTCCAATGAGGATGACCTGTTTCCTGCGAAGGTTCCCAAGAGCTTAAAAAAATGTCCGATTATTATCAAAACTGAACCTTGGGCGCCGTACATTTACGATCCGGTTGGTTACGATAACCTCACCAAAAGTTACCTATTCCGTGAAGGAGTTGAGATTTCCATCATCAAATTGTTGGCGGAAATAGCCAATTTCACTCCCGTTTATCATTTAATTGAAAACGGTCAAAATTGGCGCGAGGATCTTAGCAATGATAAGAGTGTTTTCTCGCAGTTGTGGAGAAGGAAGTATCATATTTTGATATGCAGTTCGATAGCTACGGTTTTCAGAGATAAATACTTGGATTATTCTGATTGGTATTATATAGAGAGGGATACGATTTGCGTTCCCACTGCGAGGATTAAGGAGAGTTGGAAGAAGCTCACCACTTTGGTTTACGTGCAGTTGATGATGTTGGGACCTTTATTGATCTACACCTTGATTACTTTATGGATGACTAAATTTTTACCTGAAATTAACAGGTATAAGGACTTCGTGGAAATCGTCTTTGCCTACGAAGGAGCCTGGTTGAACATCTCCAATCCGATTCTACCAAAAACCTTCACAGCTCGAATCCTGTATAGTTTCTGGTTGCTCTTCGTTCTCCTGATGAACACAACTGTACAAACATCCCTCTTCAGCGTTTTAAATCAATTGATCTACGAGCATCAAATCTCCGATAAAGCTGATCTCATCGCCAGCTCTTTAAACATCTTAATCCCTTGCAACTTCGAGAGATACTTCTCGGATTCTTTCATAGATCGTGAAATTGTGAAAAGGAATAAAGGATGTGATAACATGTCCAAATGTCTTTACGATGCTTCTATTAATAGATCTGCAGCAGTCGGCACACAGCTGAACGTCTTGCACTTCGATGAGTACAAATATACGGATTACCAAGGAAACGCAATGCTGAAATGCTTTGATGAGAGTTTAGATCAAAACTACATCCGCTCTATAGTCACCAAAAACTACATCCTGAAAAGGAGATTCGATGAGATCGTGAAAAAAGTTCGTTACGCCGGAATCACCGATTTCGTCATGAGGTATACTCTGTACAAGAGGATGATTGCAAGATTCTACGGAAAGAAAAAGACTAGCACCGAAGCCTTGAACGATAGGAGAATTCTACGATTCTCCGACTTCAGACTGATCTTCATGATGTACGTGGTGTGCACGAGTGCTTCTATTGTAACTTTCCTTGCTGAAATAGTTATAGTTAAGTTAAAAAGAACTATACTTTAACACATTGTATATTTTTTCAATTTTTAAAATATTGAAAATAAACAATTTTGACCTTGACTTTCAAACCTGTTGATACCACAATCCATCATTTATGATTGAAAATCCTCCAGCTTTTTATTATTAATGTTTACTTTTATTTGTTTCACAACCTTTTCAACTATATTGTTCTAAATTTGATTAAAAATTAATTATTCACATTGACAGAAATGTCAAATTGTTAATTATTTATTACATAAAATGTTAAAAATGTCAATTTGACATTTCGTTTGACATAAAATAAATTAAATTAATAAAAAAGTAATGAGACAATTCTATAAACTCACAAAGTCAACGTCCTGCCTAAAATAAAGTTATTGATGTTTTTGGCTCTTAATCAACTATTTATTATTAATTAAACTAATTATATGAAACGTATAATAGTATAACTTGTTGAAAATCACCATGGCAACCATATAAAATGTTGTTTTACAACATTTTCAGTACTTTGGTATATCAATCACTTTGCATTTTCATAATTAAACATTTTTAATAAATGACACTCACAGAAATTCAAATACAGGAATCAATTTGTATACAACCAACAAATAAATTCGAGCTAACATTAAACATATTGATATTATTTCTGTCTTTTAAGTAATAAATTATATCAAATTTAGTAAATATATGACGCAACATGACATAACAATTTTTTTTCAACTATAAAAAATTCAAAAGTTTTGCTATAAAATTAAAACAGAAATATTTGCTTAATGAAATAATGTAATAACAATATTACCAAATACCACTTGGAAAGCGTATAAGACAATAATTAACTATTTCCAATTGCATAGAATCAACGGTTTGGTGCGTTGCAATTAAAGAGACTGGTGATTGAAAGAACAAAAGGTAGAAAAAAAGTAAAATTAACGATAATTAACGATAATTGATATGCGGGATGTTGGATGCAACAACCTCAATTGTACTAAATAAGCAATGACAAATGCATTTGCGAGAGGAAAAGTGGAAATTCGCGCGGGATTTCGACATCCTCCGGAGTTGCGTGCGATCGTAACATAAAATACAGACATAGATGGAATTATTGTAAATATTGCACAAACAGCTTGGAAATACGTGCGTGAAATTTTAAATTTCGCCGTATTTTGCAATAGTTCTGCATTCCATTTCATTTTGCACTAGATAACATTACACAATGAATTACGTTTCAGGTTTTCAGTAATTAAGCTTGACAGACGTCAAAAATTTAATTAATATTTGACGTTTATCAATGTCAATATTAATTGGATTAATTATGATTTAAATGTTAAATAACATTTTGGTAATTTCAGAATGACAGTAATTTTATTGTTATGGATTGGTCGAAAGGTGCTCGCGGACCTCAATATACTACAGCTGCAGCGAATACGGAATTAGCAGGAAGACAATTAGGTATACTGCTGATGGCCATGATTAATAACGGGTTGAGCACAAAGAAGATCCATTTGATCGGATTTTCTTTAGGCGCTCACGTCGCAGGATGCGCTTCAGAACTGTTAAAATCTAACGGAAAGATGTTGGGAAGAATCACAGGTTCGTATGCAAATATTATTATTTTTAAGGTTTACTGATGATATAACTTAAAGGATTGGATGCGGCTGGACCTTTGTTCCGACATAATCATCTCAAAGAGAGATCCAAGAAATTGGACATATCCGACGCGGATTTCGTTGATGTCCTGCACACCGATTCGAGTCCGGTAAGTCTTATTGTTAATTTATTTGTTAGAAAATTAAAGGAGAATTTAAGGTTTTCGTTGATGGTTTCGGTCTTTGGGAACCAATTGGACACGTCGATTATTTCGCCAATGGAGGTCAAGAACAACCTGGATGCACTGACAGACATCCGTCAGTAGTCGTAACTACTTTAGGTAGGAATTTGAAACTCAAGTTTAAAGAATAAAATATTAATTCTTGAATTAGAAAGGACTTTAAGTAGAGACACAGCGTGTAGCCACATCAGAGCGGTTCACTTATTCTTGGAGTATCTTCAAAATAAATTGTCGGGAAACGGATGCGAATTCACGGCGTTTAAATGCCCCGGAGGGCTTCCCTCTTTCATCAAAGGTCAATGCTTCCCGCAACTCGGGGATAGGGAAACGGATAAATTGGCTTTGAGCCCTAAATACCATGATTTGGGCACGTTCGGGGAGCCGGGAGGAGATGGTGTCATGTACTTTGTGACGCGCAGTAATTCGCAGTTTTGCGGTAAATTGAAGACACAATTTTGACAAAATATTAATCCATTGAGATTTAGGAACCCAACTCCAGGCTATTGTAGATATTTCTCCGAAGACCGAGGCGGCACGAGGAATGTTATCCATCAAGATGTTACACGGGAATTTCAGCACAAGATTCTCATTTCACTTCGAGTAAGTCAATAGATAATTTGATAAACCTTTCAATATTCGTACGAACATATAATGATAATTTGTACGTTAGTATGAATGACAAGTAAGTCCATGCGAGCGAGCATTGAACTGCAATGTTTAATTACAGCTTTTCGGAAAGCGTAAGTTCACCTCTCTACTCAATCAGAGCCGCACAATTCGAATCAATGGACGAAAAGGTTGAGAGCGTTTCAGCTTATGTAAGCTTCATACCTTTCGAAGATAACAACAATGACACTTCGCATTCCGGCAAGAGCTTGACGTTTGATAAATTGATGATAAGGGACATGTACGGACACAGGTAATACATTTCAAGTTTACTGAAAATTAGTTAACATTTAAACTTGTATTATTTGCAGTTGGAGTTTTTGCGGTGGAAATACAGTTGTAGCCGATAAACAAGTTGGGCCGATTTCGGTGAAACTGAGCAGAAAAGGGTGCAGCGTTTAATTTCCCAATGAAAATTCGTGGAAATTCTATAAAGGTTGAATAAGCGCACTTATGCACATAACTAATGGCAGACCAAGTGATAAGCGTTTTGTTTTCCGAAACGATGTTTTATTTAAATTATTTTATCTATATATTTTATTTTCGTTTTAAATAATAAATTAATATAAACTAAAAACCTTGAGCAAATCATTCATCCTCTCCATATTTATTATATAACTATGTTTAAATTAGTTGCTGTTACCATCAAAATTGCTGTAATTAAAAACTAATTTTAAAACAATATTTAACAGACTTCAGTTATAAATAACAGCTGTTGTTAGCTACATAATAGTATATACAATTCGTCATGACAATTATGTAATGGAATCAGCGCCACATCTGCTGAACTACGAAAGTTTCAGTGATGAATCATTAATAGATGCCACTTATTTATTTCAGCTAATGTTGATGCTTTTATAATTATCGCTCGAAATTGTAATTAATTATAATATTGTATTCTTATAGAATTAACTACATTTAGGTTGTACTCTATGTTTGTGTGGTTGCATAAAGTAATGTTAAATTCAGTTAATTTTCCTACTAATAATTAATTTATCAAATGTAATTAATTATATAATATTCAAATCTTTTGAAAGCAACTATTTTTCTTAAAGTACATATGGTTGCATAAAGTAATTTAACGATCTGTTAAATTGACAGTAAGAATTACCATTAAAATAATAGTTTATATAACATTCAAACTAAAATTGATATTATAATTAGAGCTTAATTATTGTTGTTGAATGAATTGTTGGTAATTTCTTATTACATAAATATGAATTAGCAGTGCGTACAACTTTATTCCTTCAAAAAAAAATGCATGTCATTCGTAACATTAAATAAGTTCAAAATTTCAATGGCCAATAAATCTTCTACGCGATCTATATATTACTTAGTAGAAAACCAAAAAATAAAAACTTCAAAAAAAAACACATTTTATACATACAACATTACGTTAAGAATGGAGGAAAATGGAGAAAAAATATAGAGATTGAGTATGAAAATTTTACGTTCAGTTCCGTTGAAACAGAACTTTGTGGATTGTGGATATATCCGGTACCAGTTTATTAGATGATGCCCCCTTCCTGATACTGCAAATAAATAAGCATTCGTTAGTTAAGGTTATGATTTTTGTGGTTATTAATTACCCTTCTGTGGTTTTGATGGCAGGTGCTGTGGGATTGTTGCCGGGCCTGTTATTAACCAATAGGCACTTCATAGGTTGCCCATCCAACTGCCTATTGTGATAAGTATCTACTGCTTTCTGTGCATCCTTAAGATTTTTGTAGATCACCTCGGCCGTACCTGGACGCACCAATCTTGCTACGAAAAGCTGACCGATATCCTCAAATAACTCTCTAATGTCGTCTTGTGTAACTGATGTCTGCAAGTTAGAGACAACTATCCTATGACCCATGGGCACCACTGCCATGACATTTGACTTGGACACACTGGATGAAGGTTTAGAGTCCAACCTTGAATGTATGTCAGAAGACATCCTGCCCATACCAGGCCTAGTCATAGTTTCGACAATCATGGGTTCGTCCTCAACAGATCTCATTTTCGATGAAAACGTACTCCAATCACCGCTACTCTTGTCGCTGACCATCCCCCTCGAAATGGTCAAATCCATATGGGGTCTTGGCATATCCACCTGATACGATGGATAGTACCTGTAAATATCCGGGTGATGATCGTAACCAAACGGCGGCATCATCGGCATCGAATAATCGTTACGGATGGTCTTCTTGAGCACTGGCGGCTGAAACTCCTTCGTCGGCCTCTTCACCATCTTCTTAACCGGCCTGCTCGCTCTGGGCGATGTGAGCAAACCCAACTGCTGTTGAATCTTCGTGTTCATTGTCGACGGCATGCGATTTTTGTTCGTCACCAAAGAGATTTTACCGTTGCGATCCGTCTTCTTCAGAATGTTGTGCCCAATCACCTGCACATTGTGATTATCGTTGCCATTCACCTTCTGCCTCAGCTTGACCAATTTGCTCCTAGCATCTTTACCTTTCGCCATGCTAGCCAGTATATCTCTGGCATCAATCACAGTGTTCCTCTTCTTCTGAATAATTTTCTGTCTGGCATCCCCGACCACCTTCTTTTTGATCACTTTACCACCCCCAGAGACGCGCTTCCTGATGCCATTGTTCGACCTTTCAGCATTCGCTTTCTTGTTACTACAACAACAACAAAAATTAAAATCAATCAATTAACGCAACTAAACATAGTGTAATTTTGGGGAAAACGAAAATAGATATTTCTTAAGTTTCCACGAATGTGGGAGGTTACGAAGAACGCTTGACCGCATTTGGAGCTGCACACAAAAAATTCTTCACTTACCGAAAACTGGTGTTAGCCATTCTCGCGCGTTGAGGTTATACAATGGTGCGATCTCGAAATACTGTATACACTCCCAAATTAATTGAAATACCAGAGAAACACTAAATGATTGCAAGCAAAACACAATACAAATTAGTAATCTCCCTCCTTCATGCAATCAACTGTCAGCTTGCATTTGGTCGATGACTGCAATTTCAATGCTACCAACGCAAAAGTTCTTAGGATATTGGCAGCTCCGAAAATGACCATGACCTAAATATTCAAAAATTTACACCTTAAAACTTTTAAATATCTTTTTAATTACACATAAACAATAGCTTTATTTATTGATTAATAAATTCTAACATTTTAAGGATAAAAATTAGCTTTTAAAAAATAAGTAACGAACGATAAAAGCTAAGTAATTAATAAAAATTGTGCGCTGTTTAATTGTAACTTAAATTTAATGCGATTCAATTCACACCTATTAATACAATTCTATAGAACTTTGCTCATGAATCATTTGATTTAATCTTACTGCCTGCCAATGGCATTTAATTACATTTGCCAATTTCTGATGATAATAAAGTATATTTTTAAAAACAGCGTTTTCGTTAACGATAAACTATTTGTATTTATCCCAAAATAAACAATTAGTGACTTAATGGTCATTTAATCACTTTGTCGTATATTTATTTCGTTGAGGAGAAGTTTTCATATTATATTTTCATCAAACTTCATACAGAATATTATATACTCTTTTGTAGGAGCGTGTGGTGCAAATCATCAATATACAATGAAAACTAATGATTGTTGTTAGATTTAATTGCAAGATGATCTTTGTTTATTTGTAAAATAGTGTTTGTGTTTTGCGTTATCGCCGAAGAAAGTATCAAAAGTTTCAAAACAATTTTAAAAGTGCCGCCAAATTATGGAAAATGTATCAAAACTATATGAAAATTTGTTAACAATTGTAAAATAATCTAGATGTCTTTGAATTTAAGAAAACAATTGCCAGTGTTGTAATTTCAAGATGAGCGGCAGAGTGTGCACGAAAATGCAGTCTCCGTTTGAGATAAAATACGAGGAGAGTTTTATGGATGGTGAAGCTGCGAAGCTGAAGACGAACGTTTCGAATCTGTACTACGATAGGACTGTGTCCATCTCGTATGAAGAATTGTACAGATTGGCGGAGGATCTTTGCAGAATGCGTAGGACCAAAGACATCCACGACGATTTGATTGTGCTGATCGCCGAGTTCCTGAATCTGCAGTTGATGAATTTGGTTTGTCACAATGATAATCATTTCTTGCATAAGTTGAAGGCGCTTTGGTTGGTGTACTGCCACAAGAGCAGACTGGTGAAGAACATGTATATGCAGTTGGAGACGTATTCGTATAGGCAGGACAACGTGAAGCTGAGCATCACGCAAATGTGTATGGAGATGTTCAAGAATATTATATTAAAAGATGAGACTGTGAGGAATAAGCTGGATCAGCTGTACGCAAACATCGAGCTGGAGAGGAACGGTACTCTCATCGATCAGAAGCTGATCAAAGACGTGGTGTCTATGCTGGACCATTTGGGACTTTACGCTTCGCACTTCGAAGACGATTTCCTGCTCAAATCGCTGCACTTTTACAAAAATAGGCGCGACGTCCTTCTTAAAGATGATATCATCAAGTATTTTTATTACGTGCAGGAGAAGATAGCCGAAGAGAAGACCCGTGTCGCTTCTTATTTGAACACGGAGACTTCCGGGCACTTAATAAGACGAGTCTACCATGTACTAATCGAGTGCGAGCTGAACGCAATAATCAACAAACTGGAAGCGACGAAGATATTCGAAACCAACGATTTCCAAGACCTGGTGGTTGTATACGACCTCCTGCTGTCCATCCCCAAAGCTAACGAGCAGCTTTGCAGAATCTTCAATAAGCACATGATGCAGGTGGGACTCGATTTGGTCTTCAACCCTGCCAGCGAGGAAACCCTTATCGAGTATCTCCTGAACATGAAGGATCGCGTCGATGAAGTCGTCTCTAATTGCTTCAAGAGCGACAAGATGTACACGGAATCTATAAAGGATTGCTTCAAGGCTTTTTTGAATCAAAGAAAGTACGTGCCGGCGCAGCTCCTCGCTAAATTCATCGACATCAAGATGAGGGATAAACTAATCCCTGAAGATCTTCTAGACAAGATCATGGTACTGTTTAGATTCATAGAAGGAAAGGACGTGTTCGAGGCTTACTACAAGAGGTACCTTTCTAAACGACTGCTTTTAGGTAAATCCTCTAGCCAAGACGCCGAAAAATACATGATCGGCAAATTGAAATCGGAGTGCGGCGAAGGTTTCACATCCAGATTGGAAGGAATGTTTAGGGATATTGATCTGAGCGAGAACCTCACCACGTCCTTCAAGCAAAGACCTTCCAATTGCAACCTACCCATTGAGTTCACTGCGCACGTTTTGACCAGCAGTTTTTGGCCAATGTTCACCAAAGACCGCATCAACCTCTCCGACAAGATGATGGATTACCTAACGACTTTCCAGGACTTCTACAAAGCTAAATACTCAGGTAGAAGTCTCCTTTGGGTTCCTGGACTTGGGTCGTGCTTGATCAAAGCGTCGCTTCAAAACGGCAGCAAGGAGTTCCAAGTATCACTATATCAAGCAGTCATCATGCTACTCTTCAACGACACCGATCAACTGACTTACAAGAGCATCAGATTGTATCTGGATTTGACCGACGATGAGCTGGTGCGCACTCTTCTATCCTTGATTCGACGCAAGGTGAGGCTCCTCATTAAGAACCCGGCTTTAGGAGAGATCAAAGACGACGATATATTCTCCTTGAACCACGACTACAACAATAAGCTGTTTCGTATAAGGATCAACCAGCTGCAGTACAAGGAAACCGACAAGGAGAAGAAAATAACCGAAGAGGAAGTTTGCAACGATCGCCACCTCCAGATAGACGCAGCTCTGGTGCGTCTGATGAAGCAGAATAGAAACATGAGGCACAACGATCTGATTTCGCAGATCTTCCAGATCCTCAAGTTCCCCATGAACCCCAACGACATTAAAAAGCGAATCGAAATCCTCATCGAGAGAGATTTCATAGCACGAAATCCAGACGACAAAAACTCCTATTTCTACGTTGCATAATAGCAAAACTTTATAATTTTCACACAAAATTACAATTATCTATACATCATCAATAATTAACAACAATCAAGCTTATAAACTAATTCATAATAAATGCATTTAAATAAATAAAAATTATATAATACTTTGAAAACTTTTCAAATAATTTCTCATCTCATAAAAAGAGCTTCAGATGTCGTGACAATCGGCTGTCAGGTGACGTTTGTTATGTTTAGATATTTTTATTTCAAACTGTTTGTAGGTTATATTTTGATTTGATCCTGGGAATAATGGGAATTTAATCAGAAGTAAATCGATAATGTATACCCTTGTTCATGGATTCTACAAGTACATGGTACAAAAGGATGAATTCTGCGTGCTCATCCTCGGTCTGGACAATGCTGGGAAAACGGTAAGAAAAATTGTTGTAAAAAACATATTGTTACAAATTTACATTATTTCATTAGACCTACCTTGAAGCTGCGAAAACGAAGCTGACCAAAAACTACAAGGGCATGCATCCGAGCAAGATAACAACAACTGTTGGCTTGAACATTGGGAAAATCGATGTGGCTGGGATCAGACTGAACTTCTGGGATCTGGGTGGTCAGACTGAGCTCCAATCACTGTGGGATAAAGTAAAAAATAACCATGGTTACATCAACAAATTGTTTATTGTTATTTTTTTTAGTATTATGCAGAGTCCCATGCGATTATTTACATAGTGGATTCCAATGATAGGGATAGGATTGATGATTCTAAAGAGACTTTTGGTGAGTGATTATTTTCTAATATTAATATGGGTTGAGTTAAAAATTCTGTATTTGGTTTTCAGATAAAATGATAGGTAACGAAAATTTGCAGGGCATTCCACTGTTGGTCTTGGCGAATAAGCAAGACATACCAGAGTGCATGGGTGTGAGGGAAGTGAAACCAATATTCAACAAGAATACACATCTCATTGGAAAAAGGGATTGCATGGTTATGGCTGTTTCTGCTCTTACTGGGTAATTATTTTAATTTCATTATTTTAAACATTTCTATTAAATATTTAAATTAAGACATTTATTAAGTTAATCACAGTTTATGTAACAATAAGATTGTTATCGTTTTTCAAAGAATTACATAGTGTTTACAACTAACATAATATTGAATTAAATTCAATAATATGATTAAAAATATTATGAATTATACAATCTACATATAATTAAAAATTAATGACTCAAATTAACATGCAATAATCAGTTAATTAATTTAATAAAAAATCAATTTATGAATTAAACACAAACAGGTTAATTCTATTTTTATTTGCAAGTATTTATTTTTTTCATTAACTAAAAAAATCAAATTATATTATTAAATAATTAGATTATACTTACGTAAAGACTTAAAGCAGAAATATTTGTAGAATTCGTGCAAAACATCGGACTATATTTAAATAAAAATATGTAGTTTATTTAAAAGTAGGGATTTCCAGAATATTTTTACGAACATTTACTAAAAAACGTAAAGAAAAATTGAGTAAACTATAACATTGAGAATGGAATAAATCAAGTCAAATTACTATAAAATGAAATTTGATCATCAACGAATAGTGATTAATGTCTGGGTAATAATTAAATCTGTTGTTTGTATCGATGCTAATAGTATTGCGTTTATGGTAAATACAATGCGTTCCTTTATCGTTTGACGCAGCAAGGACGAGTTGGATGATTGAACATCGGCCATGAATAATGGATATATTATGTAGATCGGAATGGGTTTTGTGCATATAAAAAAACGTGTTTTGTTCTTAACCTGTTGCAGAGAAGGAGTGGACGAAGGTATCCGATGGCTCGTCGACTGCATAAAACGCAACGTGTACATTCGACCTCCGAGGAACAACGAGAACTGACGATCGTAACCCACATAAGTTATAACTAATCTCAATTCTAATTCCCCTACTTTATTATTATTATTATTATTATTTCTTATTGCTGCAGCAACAACTTTTAACAAACATCTTAATGTATAAATGAAAAACGTAATTTTAAAGATCAAAGCAAAATCTTTCATTCCACCAAAACTAATAATATATATATAAAAACACAACAACAAGCCTGTGCGTCGGGAAAAGTCAATGATAACAACGGGAAACGCTGTTTGCTTTTGTTGCGCGGTTTCGCGCCTTATCAGTGGGAACCATCGCCGCAGTGATAAATCTTTATCAGAGCCGGAGCCATGCCTCATCCAGTTTTGTAATACCTATCATAAATTTCTGTAAATTAGGTATGTGGGCATAAGCTGTTTGTTTTTCTCTCCCTCCGGTGGATTATTGTAAGGATCGTTCGAATCTACAACGTTTCAAGAAATCAGCATGTATCCGTATTACGAAAACGAATGGAGCGTTTTGCCACCTGAATTGAATCGAAGGTAAACACCGCACAAAGCTTCATTCCCAAATGGCCGCTTTTTCCCATCCTTATCGCACAATCCCACTGCAATCATCAACCTTTTAAGAATTCGGTTATTTCAATGTATTCCTCCAATGTGCAATTTGTTTGTTTGTCTCTAATATATTTGCATAAATAATCGACGAAACATATGTTGATAACACTTGTTTATACGCCTACTCTGACTAATAATTTATCATCAAAACAATTGAATTTTTTAACTTTTTTATTGCAAATATTAATTATTTTGTTATTAAAATGAATTTCCCGCAATAACGCCTATAAAATCCATATTAATCAACGCTACAATATTCACTATTTTCTTCAATGAATGAAATTTCACAATATAATAAATTTCAAATTTTTTCCATTAATTATAAGGATTACTTTATTTTATAGATATATTTAAGAATTTTATTTTTGTTGTAAAATTTGTTAGTAACTCATAGGTTTGTTAGAAATATGCTTTTTTAATATTTTAAATCAATTGAAATATAAGAAAATAAATAATCAAATCTCTAAATTTCCTAACTTAAGTCATTAGTTTTCAATTCACAAGTATTTCAAATAAAATCGGTATTCATGGAAACCAAATCTTAAAATTTCATAACATGGTTAAATCATGTAAAAACTTTGAATGAAATCACCAAAACAACATATTTATTTGTTGCCATGGAGAATTTGTTTAGTGGGCGATGAACTATACTTAAAATTAGTATCATGACTTCAAACTGAAATTTATTTATAATTTAACAATAAATAAATGTACACGAATGCAACTGTTTGTGTAAAACCGGTCTGAAATATATTGAACTTGACACAAGTCAATATGGGTCATTGTTTACATTCCATGACCATCTTAGATCTGAGAATACCTTTACTTAAACTATAAACATTTTTTTAAATAAAATTTCAGTTTCAGAAACGTTCATGATTGTGAAAATAAATATATTTGTTAGTTTATTAAATAATAAAAAGGAAAATTGAATATATTTTACAAATATTCAGAGCTTTATAAATTTAACGGTATTTATTTTTATTTATTAATAATTCTTTATAAATATGAGTTTTTGCAATGAATTGATATATTTATAAAATTCCTAGGAATTTTAAATGTGTACAATTTCACGAATTGGAAATTCATGAGAATAAAATTAATTCAAAAAGCATTTACGTGAATTTTCTTTTTATGGAAAACGGGTGTTTCCGATAAATTGTAACAATATCTTGCAAGCAAATTCCACGTAAATTCCGTAAGATAAAATCGATTCTACAAATCGTGAGCAGAATTCTTCTATTTAAATTACATTATTTTTACATTTTACTTATGTGTTGTTTTTTATTATTAAACTTTAAATATCAATTATTTTGTTATTAAAATTATAATTAAACATTTTTTGGGAAATAATCATAATTAATTTAAATATTTCGCAAAATTTAAGTTAAAAAACATTAAACTCAAAGCCATGTTTGTCCATCTATTATTAAACATAACTTTGATAACGTAAGTCTATAATGTGCAACATATTTATTTAAAAATCTCCTTTGTTCTCATAATATTGCTTATATTAAGTTAAATACGAAATGTTTTTGATTTTCAACATAAAATTAAACTTTTGGGTTCAATGAATTTCCATATATATAAATATTTATTTACGGATTTTCTTGTAAATAAGGAATTCCTTAAATACTTCAAGTTATTTAAATTTTTCTTCTTGGAATTTAATAATTCAAAAATTAATTCCAGGCTTAATCAAGTCGAGAGCTGCAATGAATGCATTCAGTGCAACGATCCTCATTTTCATTGCGTAATGATGCATATGCTTTAAGCCGTGTTATCTACTTATATTCACTTGATACTAATTGGCAATAGCTTCATTCAATTGCAAACATTACACGAATCATTTTATTATAAAATTAATAAAACGTATGCAGACCTGACGTCACGTAATCGTAGCGACGTTGCCAAGATTACCAATCATTCAATTGTCTTATTAAATTATCTTAAAACAATTGAAATATTTGATTAAAGGCCTACTTGTTAAATTATGTATTTTTTCTAATGAATTGTTGATAAAAAAATTATATATTTTTATCACATTCATAATTTTCTGTTACAAATGTGATTTCACAGCATTTTCCAATTAGAAGTAATTAAATATTTATTTAATTTGAATTAAAACTAAGGGATTTTGTCAGATTTATGTATTTTGTACAAAAGTTTTTAGAAATTTAATATTTTTAATTGATATATACTATAAATTAAGTTACATGAATATAAACTATGAAAAATCCTTAATTATTTTCAGCTTTTGCAGTGAATTATACATAAATGTTACTTTGTTTCATTAAAGGAATTAGTCACATTAAACGGTTTAATTTTATGTATTCGTCCTTGTGCAAAAATAGAATCGTGTTTTAAGAATGAAAATTTCTCTTTACTTTTTAATGTATTGAATTGGTTTTGAAATCTTTCAGGATTTCCTGTAATAAATGAAAATTATTTTCGTACATTGTTGTGATTTATATTACATAAAATGGTTTAAATTTATGTATTTCCTATTTGTCCTGGTAAAATTGGAAATTTTCTAATTGGAATTAATCGAAATACGTTATATGAATGAAAACATATGAAAATTCTTTATTTTTTTAATTAAGTAGAAATGTTACATTATTTTATTGAAACTACAAGAATTCCTTATATGAAAAGGTTTAAGTTTATGTATTATATCATTTTCCAATTGGAATTTGTTGCATTTTATGATTTAATTTGGATATACATTTCTAAAATTTAATTTGCTGTTGAATGTTTTCGAAATGTTTCAGGATTGATTTTAGATTAAATTTAAACATTAAAGTTGGATTTAATTAAGTTAAAACATGAAAATTCTTCATATTTTTCCCACTTTGTTATGTAATATGATGATATATTATTTGTATCATTATTATATAAAAATGTTGCTTTGGTTTGTTACAATTAAATGAATTGATGTGGGTGTTAAGGAGAGGAAATTTGTCCTTGTGAAAATGTATCGGTTATCCAATTGGAAAGATAAATGAGACAGGTAAAAAGTGCTGATGTGGCAACGCCGCGCGGAGCCGCAAATCGGTTGTGTATGTCAAATAATTTATTGGGATGGTCTGAAAAAAAAGCGCAGAGAGTTTTTGGCCCTAATTTATAAGTTGAAACGAAGTTTTGTAGCCCGGTGTTTTTTAATTTTCCGTAGACGAGAGAGGTTTTTGTTGTTTGACCGGCGGTGCGAGAGGCGTGCGGCTGTTCTCGACACACGAAAAAAAGAAACGAAAGAGAAAAGAAACGCAGGTATTTTCCTATTTTCTGTGTGTGTGTGTGTGGGGGGCACCATTGATTTTGTACACAGATGTCACTTAGGCTAGGTTCATGAGGACAGGTGTAAATGTGTTACATGAGAGATTCCAATAAACTGCAACAATCGTACTGCACACCTGGCTCACAGCCGATACATACAGACAGACACACAGGTACACTGTAATGTAGTGCAAGTGACGGAGCCAAAAGAGTAAAAGCATCAAGACCAAACCAGATACGATTCCAATAACAACAAGTTCAATTATTTATCTTTTGTTTTTTATTATTTATTTCCAACACCCACCCAATTTAATTTTGCATTTTTTAGTTTCGAACCATTTCTATACATGCCTGTTTCTTTCTGTTTAAAGTGATTATTGTGGCTTGTTAAAAAAAAAACATTGACTTTGTTGTGTGCGCTCGCTGACTATATCCTCCCTTTCTCCCAGCTATGAACGCTTCAGAACATGGGTAACTATATGCAATTGCTTTTAACAAATTACAAAATATTAATCATTATTATTTTAAAATTAGATTCAATCCCTCTTTTAATATGGCCACCATCAAGCAGGTCATCAATGAGGCTGTGGAAAGAGGTAATTCTTTAATACTGAATTATGATTGTTTAATTAATATTTGATGTTTTAGTGCGAATGCCCACACCAATGCGGCTTCGTGACCTAATCAGACAGATCAGAGCAGCTAGGACAGCGGCTGAGGAGAGGAGTGTTGTAAACAAGGAGTGCGCTTACATCAGGTCCACCTTCAGAGAGGAGGACATAGTGTGGAGGTTTACAACATTTTTACCAATTGGATTCCTTATAATCATGATTCTCTTTTCTGGATTGCAGATGTAGAAACATTGCAAAGCTGCTGTACATCCACATGCTGGGTTATCCAGCGCATTTCGGGCAGCTCGAATGCTTGAAGCTGATCGCAAGTCAGAGGTTCACGGATAAGAGGATCGGCTATTTGGGGGCTATGCTGCTGCTGGACGAGAGGCAGGACGTGCATCTGCTGATCACAAACTGTCTGAAAAAGTGAGTTTCGGCTCTAGGTTTTGCGATTGCAGTCGTGTTATTTCGCGTTGTTGTTTTTTAGTGATTTGAATTCCTCGACGCAATTCGTGATTGGCTTGGCTTTGTGCACTTTGGGGGCGATCGCTTCGCCGGAGATGGCCCGAGATTTGGCCGGAGAAGTTGAGAGGCTGATGAAATCCCCGAACGCTTATATCCGCAAGAAAGCTGCTCTGTGTGCGTATAGGATTATTAAGAGAGTGCCGGAGCTTATGGAAATTTTCTTACCGGCCACCAGAAGCCTTCTATCAGAAAAGAACCACGGTAAGTCCACAACTGATTATTATTATTAATCCCAGCGTCTAAAGTTTCATAACAACATGAATAATACTTAACATTATTTCAACTCTTGAAATTAAAATAATTTCATTATGTATTAAGATTTACTTAAATTTAGTCATGTCCAATTCGTAAACAGTTATAAAAATAAATGATTAAACCACGCAATAAAAGGAATATAAAACTACTCTAAATAAAGCTTAAATTAATACAAATTACTTGGCAAGTAACGCGTATCGAACAAGCGTCTTAATCTCCATAATCAGAGCTTAAAGTGCATCTTTTTAAAATACGTACATAACAATTAACTTTTGTATAAATGTCAGGTACGTTAATGCGAACGTACGCTAGTCTTATTATGTATGTTGACTGTATATAGAAGTAACTTGTGCGTCGCATAGTGTTTACAAATGCACGATCTTGTGCCAAAAGTTCACAACTATTGAACATTTTGCGGACCTTCGTAATTGCGAGCATATGTCATTTCCGTGCAGAGAGAACAAGGTTGAAGTAATTAAATCATCAATTATAACGATATAATAAATAATAATGCATTCTCCGAGGCATTCGTATTCCCGTTTCAAATCACCGTTTAATACGGGACGTTTTGATTATTGAAGATGTAGATTCTTCATGATTTTAAATTATTTTGTAATATTGCATGCAGTTTTAATTTTTTCGTAATTTTAAAATATTCAAGTTATCAATTACGTGCGTAGAACAATGGTCGTAAAAACATATAAAATCTCCCAACATTATTTTTAATAAATGTATAATTATATAATAAGCGCAAAACTTTTTTACGACTTTAATAATTATTACTAAGAAAAGGTTGCTTTTTGATTTAATCTTTATTTTTGGCCAAGATAAAATTTTTGTTGGAGGTTGCTTATGAATACAATGACCTAGATTATATTAAATATTTAGTGATTACATAATAATTTAGAGTAGACCGAACTAACAGTTTAATATAATAATTTCTATTAAGTTTGAAATAAATATATTTGTTCAATGAAAATGCGCGTTACAATTATGATTTAATCGTTCGTTTAACAACTTGCCAGATAATTTAATCATTCTGCCACGCGTGACAGGTGATGCGAACCCACATTGCAGAGATTAACAGAGAGTTGAACGAACTCTGTTAATCGTTGGAAAATGCAATTATTTTAATGTGTCATTGAAAGTTTTCGTTTTAAATTGCAGTTAACATTAATGCGCACTTAATATGTATCTCCTCGCTACATTTTGCATCGTTGATCGCGCTTTCAAGGGCATCAAAATTAGTTTTAATTTAAATATTCTTTCATTAAATTAATCATCACTTTAAACTATTTTTGTAATAAGATGTGCTTAAATTTTGATGTTTGACAGCTTACAAAAGTTAAGCATTACTATTTGGATAGGTGATAATTTACCCCTCACCGCTGATGATATAAACGATTAAATGTCGTGACTCAATTAAATTATAAATTTCTATATGGAATCTTATTAAAATTAATATCGGATCGTAAAATTCAATTAACGTAAGCTCGTGTTACCGTTTGAAGAACAGGTAAAGCGTAATTGACTGGAAAGTAATAATACGTCCGAGTCTATGAGCAAAACACAATTTAGTTGACTTTAACACGTAATAGTTTCCTGCTAAAATCTAATAACATTAATTATATTTCTCAAATACTGACTGAAATAATAATTATATTTATTGCAACTCATAACAAATAAATACATATTTATATATCAACAATAGTTAAAATAATGTATATAACTGTTAACCGAAGGTTTTTCTACCCTGAAATAATAACTTATTTTTCAGTTAAAAATGATACGAAAGTGGGTTAGTTACACAATCGTTAGGTTTAATATGATTTCAAACCAAATACTTTTGTGTCTTAATGATAAATATGCTGAGATATTACATAATAGTACTTTCTGGATATATGTAATTTGAGAAAGTGCGGTTGAATTTTAATCTTTTCTTTTAACTAATTTATAATGATTTTTTTTTTCAGGTGTTCTGATTACTGGAGTCACCTTGATCACGGAGATGTGCGAGAACAGTCCGGACACCTTGAACCATTTCAAGAAAGTAAGTTGCGTTCCGTGAATATTCCAACCCCCCTTTTTTGATTTCGATCAACTAATTAGTTTTTCGCAATTTGTAAATACTTTTAACAAATTTGTGTATCGTCTAGGTGATCAATACTTTATGTACATATCGTTGCCAGTATTGTTTATTTATTTATACTTTTTTTGTTTATTTCTTATCCCATCCGAACTGATCTAACGTTAGTGATTTTGTTTAGGACTGCTCTTTTCGTGAGGTACGCTCTTATTAATGTCTCTCATTTCGCTTTGTTTGAAGCTTCTCGTACGAAATCCAAAAAAAAATGAAATAATTTATATAAAAAAAAACGTCACGAAATAATGAATTAACCGGTTTGTTTGTACCGAACTTTTCGTTAATTGCTTTTTTTGTGTCTCGCTATTTTTAAATTTTATTAGCGAAGCGTGTCGACGCGATCGAAATGTAAACCAACTAAAGTAAACTTTAGGAATGACGGATGAACATTGCTTCAACAGAGTTAAATAATTACCGAAACGCAATTCTCAATTGATCCCATGAAATTCATTCATTATTTCGTGATTGTTTTTGGTTATAACGTTCCTCTTTCAGTGTTTTTGATTATTTATCAAACGAATATATACAGGGTGTCTCACATATGAAACATAACATTCATATATTTTAAAAGTATTAGATAATCTGATTAAAAAATTAGTAACATCCTGAATATACTAAGCACTTAAAGGTATAAAAGGAAACATAAAAGAAATCATTATGCTGAAATCATGATCATATCAGTTGAGGGAAGTGTCTGGGTTTCATTTGCTTCTCCAATATCCATAAATGTTGATGTTTATTTATTTTTTTTATATAGAAGAAATTGTGTGTTCTAAATCATTCATGGTGCTTCTGTTTTTTTTTTAATATATTTGAAATCATCATCTACAAATGTTTTTATTTGTCTCTTGTCGATCAATGTTTTTAATGTTTCCGTTTTTCAGATCGTTCCGAATCTGGTTCGCATCCTGAAGAATCTTATATTGGCAGGGTATTCCCCGGAGCACGACGTTTCTGGTGTTAGCGATCCGTTTTTACAAGTAATATTGATTTATTCGTATTTTAATGAATGTTTTAATTGGTTTGGTTTGATTTCAGGTAAAAATTTTGAAATTGTTGCGAGTTTTGGGTAAGAACGATGTAGACGCGTCCGAGGCGATGAATGATATCCTGGCTCAAGTGGCTACGAATACGGAGACGAGCAAGAACGTCGGCAACACTATCCTATACGAAACGGTCCTCTCCATCATGGACATCAAGTCCGAGGGTGGTTTGAGAGTATTAGCTGTTAACATTCTAGGTAGATTTCTGTTGAATAATGATAAGAATATCCGTTACGTGGCTTTGAACACGTTGCTGAGAACCGTGCACGTGGATACGTCGGCTGTGCAGAGGCATCGCTCGACCATCCTCGAGTGTTTGAAGGATCCAGACGTGTCGATCCGAAGACGCGCCATGGAGCTTTCCTTCGCCTTGATCAACACGCAGAACATAAGGACGATGATGAAAGAGCTGCTGACGTTCCTGGAGAAGGCAGATCCTGAATTCAAGGCGCAGTGCTCCTCGAACATCGTCCTCTCCGCCGAACGTTACTCACCTAATAAGAAATGGCATCTGGACACGCTGCTCAAAGTACTAGTTGCTGTAAGTATAGAATATCTACAAATTCATATTACTTTACGTTAATTGCGTGCTTCTTTAGGCAGGAAACTATTTGCGCGATGATGTTATTACGTGCACGATACAGCTGATTTCTGAGACCACCGCGCAACAGGCCTACATTACCTTGCAGCTGTGGAAGGCCCTTTCGGAGGATGTGACCGACAAGCAGCCGCTGATCGCCGTTGCCACTTGGGCCATCGGTGAATTCGGAGATCTGCTCTTATCCGCTTCCGTGGAAGACACCAGTGACGTGGTGAAACCATCCGAGGATGAGGTCATCGATTTATACCAGAAGCTGCTGTGGTCTCCACAAAACAACACCGTCACCAAGCAGTACACACTCACTTCATTGACGAAACTCAGCACAAGATTCACTTCGACCAAGTAAGTTTTCTACATAATAGAAAGTATCAATATGTTACTTAATAGTAATTGTATTTTTCAGTAAAATTCAGCAAATTGTCAGCACGTTCTCATCGAGTTTAAACATTGAACTGCAGCAAAGAGGAGTGGAATTCTCGCAGCTCTTCGGAAAGCACGAAAGCCTAAGGTCAGCCCTCTTGGAACGAATGCCTCCGATGGAGCTGAGCCGTAACACCGACGATGCGATCCAGACGAACGGAGAATCAGACATGCACGAAATGAAACTGGACGATAGTCCACAACATAGGAATACGGAATCTGTAAGTCTCAAATCTGCTAAGATTTTAAGGTTTTACTAAAGTAATAATATTTACTTCTAAGAATGCTCTACTGGATCTGCTGGGAAGCGATAGCAGCGACCTGGACATCATTAAACCGAACAATCCGATGACCACGCAACCGGTATCCAACAGCAATAATCAGGATCTGCTGGACTTGCTGGGAGGTCTGGACACGCTGTCCGTATCTCCGATGACCAACGATACCACCAACAGCATAGGCTTAATACTGGAAAACAACAATCCCATTCAGATGCCAATCACGAATAACTCAAATTTCCTGGCCGGCGATTTCTTGAGCACGAACATCCTCAGTGGTTAGTATCTATATTGGTAATCAAAAATTGATTTACTAAAGTTTCGTTTAATTTTTTAGTAGAACAAGACCTGCCTACCCTCGCTGCTTTCGACAAGGACGGTCTGAAGATAATGTTCGCCTTAGAAAAGATGGATAACAATACGGTTTCGATCAACGTCACTGCGACCAACAACACGTTATCGAATATGTCGGAGTTTCTGTTCCAAGCTGCTGTTCCTAAAGTAAGTCCCTAACTGAAGTACTTGTCAAGTAATGAGTAAAAATCATTGTTTCTTCATGTTAATAACTAAATTACTGTGTCTTCGATTTGTAGTCATTCCAATTACAAATGTTATCTCCTTCTGGCACGGTGATCTTACCTAATGGCGTTGTGACGCAAGTACTACGGGTTGTGAACCCCTCAAAAGTAAGTAAAACTACCTACTAGCTGAAAGCTGAAAAATATTAACAAACTTAAATTTATCAGAGCATGTTGCGGATGAGACTGCGAATTTCCTATTCCATTGATGGTAATCAGGTTCAAGAGCAGACCGAGGTTAACACCTTCCCAACGGACATCTGGGATTGACGAATGCTTGGCTAAGTGGATGAAGGAAGGGCGTCGAGGTGAGAGATCGGGCGGGTCATTTGAAAAAAGGTTTTTTTATATACATATATATATACATATTCCTTTATTTCGAGTTAATTTAATGTTTAATTTCCCATGCAAAACGTTTGTTAATAATAAGAGTAAGAGCAAAATACGGATTCACCTAAATTCACTCTAAGTCTATAAACAAGTACTATGTCTGTACGTTTCGATGCCGACACAAAAAGAAATATCTATTAATACATTATTTGTTCTGTTTATTTTCTCCAATCATTAGATTTAGTTGAATTTTTTTCATTTAGTGAGACACCGTGTATATATATAATAACATTTATTTGTTTAACTACTTTTCGTTAGTACTTAATTAATTTTTAAGGGGCCCAAAAAAATTGTTATCTTTTTAATTTAAATCCGATCCGCGAAAACACTGAAAAAGTATTTATATATATATTTCGTATATTATTATTATTTCCTTGTTAGTTATTATTCTATATTTTTTTCTTTGGGAAAATAATTGTTCTGCGTTGGATATCTTTATGTATGCGCGTTCGCATCATAAAGAATGCAGATTGTCTTATTATATTTTGATTCGATATCTTTGCTTGTTACATTTATATTTATCATGTTATTTACGTCCATATTAGAATAATTAATTAATAAACATGTAAATAATATACATTTCTTAATCCCGTTTTGTTCTTTGCAGTTTGTTTTGTACGGCGATTTTTATTTATTTTTCTGTTTTATCACGTGCCTTCACGTGAGCAGAGCTCTCGGTTACATAAATATGCGTGAGTTTCCGTCCTAAAATTGCAAACAATTGTTTGGATTCATTGGAAATCAAAAAATTAAATTGTATTTTTTTGGGTTGGGTGGGTGCGTTAGGTAAATTTTGTAATAAACTACAAGTAAATCAAACTATATTGTTTATTAATTAAAGGACTTAAATTAGGACACTTCACTTATAATTATCATCGCGTATTTTGAAGTTGTATGCTTTTCGGATAATTGCAACGATGAATCGGCAGTCGAAATCAGTGATTGGTGACGGCGTTGGTGCAGTTGCCGTTGAACAGTCTATCCTTGATCATCTGAGCCATCAATCCGTGTATGATCTCGATGGTCGTCTTGCAGCTGTCCTTGGTTGCCTTCAGCAGCTTATCTTCGCTTCTTTTCTCGTGCGGATCGGTGCCACCTACCATAAAACCTCCTCTACCTAGTTAATAATGCATTACATGGCGTATATGTTAATGGACGATGATGATGATGGGATATTTTACCTAGAGAAGCTTCGGATTGCTCCAGTTTCTCCGACAGATCGAAAATTTGACCGGTGGTGTAATCAGCATTGGTTAGAAGACTGGAGGAGCTTAGAGTGTTCACCCAGTATTTGTTCCACAGCGAGTCCAGAAGCCTCCGATCCAGCGCAGACTTGAAATACGTCACCTCCAATGAGTAGTACTGCTTGCAGTGCACTCCGAAATCTTCAATTTTGTTCAGCGGAATCGTTTGATACTCTGACGGTTCTTCGTTTTGACATTTGTAACCCTGCACGAAAAAGATTAATTAGTATCATTTAAATTTTGTAAAAAATAGTTCAATACCTTTGGGTATGTTCTGAAAGCACCTAGGCAAACTTTCCCAGAGGAAATGGTGCGGACTGGATCAATAACAATAGCAACAAAAGGCTCTTGGTAGCTCTGATTGGTCATTTGAGTGGACACATCAATACCAGACAACCAGCATCCATATCCAGGATGACTGTGATACCATCCAATAGCATTTTCCTCTCTTCCAACCTGTTAATTTAAATCGATTTATTTGTGAGGAAAATCCAATCACAAAATCAAATATTTACCAATTTAGCAGAGGTGATGTATGAGCTCATATACTCGTAAGCTTGAGCCTGAGCATTCACCCTGGTCTCTGTGCCCTCCACCGGCAGAGCAAAAGAATCCATGACAAACATGGTGTTGCCATCCACCTTACCCAGCAGCAGACCCATGACTTCCAAAGTACCACCAGATCTGGCATGCATGACCATCTTGAGAAGAGCCAAAGCTGAGATCTTGATATCCTTGAAGAAGTTCGGGCTACAAAAATGCAAGTCAATAAAAGCATGATCAATAACATATAGTTTAATATAACTTACTCTTTTTCCCATGGTTTGGCCATCAGAATATCTTGCTGCTGCTGCTTATCGAACCTGTAGATTTCATCCACAGTGTTCACAGTATCTACATTGTTGCAGAGCTCCCAAGTCTTCTGGGCGATGGTCGCTTGGGAATCCGTGCTGGTCCCGGGCTGCGACATCTTCGAAAGGAATAACTAGATCAGGATCGGAATAAATAATCGACGTTAACCATATAAAACACAAATCTAATGTTTTTCTTGATTGTCAAAACCGGTTCAATGATGGCCGCTGCTACCAACCACAAGAAGTTAAACGTTTAGCTACTTGACGGATGTTACCTGTAACTTAACGGCAACTTTAAATCTATCTATAAATCGCTGTTAATTGCAATTAACGCTTTGAGAAGATGTTAATCGAATTAGATCTTTCGATATTGTTTCAATATTATCAGATTGGTTCGCCTGATCGATTTGAAAGTATTTGAAAATTTGTTAAGGCGCGTTTTATAAATGTTGACACGTTGTGCGTGAGCGAAAAATGCCAATGAAATCAAATTGAATTAGACTCATAATTCGTTCGATTTATTCGCGCTGACGCTTCGCAAACGCAGGTACGACTTTCATTAATCAGTTCGCTGTGGTATCTATATTCAGTTTGTTGTGTGCCTTTGCAGAGTGAGCAGCCATGGAAGCCCTAGCTAACCTGCTGCAACCCTACAAGGAGGAAGTCGGTGTGACGGCTAGTGTAGTCACCATCCTGCAGTTCTTCTCCGGCTCCTTCATCTGCTATGACATCTACAAGAAGAAGAGCACCAAAGGTATCGGAGCCCTGCCTTTCATTGGAGGTGTGGTAATGTATGTTGCCTGAATTACATAAACTCTTGCACAAAGTCAAGGACATTGCTTTTTCCATCCATTCATTATGCACTCTCATAGACACATCAGTGATTCTAATTACTCTGACTTGTCCTTGAGATAAGCATGCAAAATACTTTTTGAATCTTATCTCATTATCATTAGATAAATCTTATAAGAATCATTTCAAATTACTTAATATTATTTATAAACAAGTTCATCATCCAAGAAAGAAAACGAATATCAAATTTTGTAACAATTTCACTTTTTAATTACCATTTAAACTAATCATTTTAATTATTGATAAATGCGCAATTAAATAATGAACTAAAGTCCTTTAATCGTAAATTACTTATTAGAGATTATTATAATTGCAAAAAATATAAATATTTCGTTAAGCGTAAAATTGTTGAAAAACAAGATAAGCATATTTTTAACTTGTTAAGCATTTTTTTTGGTGTTTACTTAAGGTTGAAGCTTACGTGTTGATACCTGGACAGATTTATAATAAGGTCATGAGGAATGTTTTGCTGTTATTATTAAGGAAAGTTTTAATATATTTGCTTCCACTTTTCTATTATTAATTAAAGTTGAGACACGATGCAGGATTTTTGTTGAAGCATTTATTGAAGCCAATTTGTGGTAATCAAACGTTTCCTTTTATTAAATTCCATCGTTGATGTTACGAGAGAATGAACAAGAATTTTATTTTATTCGGTTCATTTTGAAATTGCGTGCTAGTATATAATTACATAAGAGATTTTTTTTTGGAATAGCAGAAATCCGGTTTGATGATGAAATTAATTAAATCTTCATTTTTTTAGAGGCATGAATGGTTACGTGCTTTGTAGTGCGTAGACGTGTAACGTAAAATTTCTTGGATTGATTAAACTTTTAAGACAAATACAATTGTTTTGGTTTTATTAATATTTAGTACACATTATTAACATAATATTACATTAACAAATATGTCAAATTTTGCGTATCATAATTGACAACTTGGACAAGTACTTGTACCAAACTCAAATTTTGTTTGCAACTATAACAGATTAATCTTTTTTCGAGTTAAATCTCGCTTTTTATTTTGTGAACACTAAATTGATAATTGAAAAATTTGTATATTAATATTTTTTTTCTTCTTAATTGATATTGCAGTGGAATTTTGGTTTTGAAATTCTCGATGATTCTGCAGGATAAGAACATGTTCAATGTGAACGTGGCTGCAATCCTTCTGAACACAATCTACTTGGCATTCTACATCGTTTACTCGGAGAGCAGAATGGAGGAGGTGATTCGACCATGTCTCAAGGGTTCCGCTCTGATCGCAGTTCTGCTCTCTTACGTCGCCTACGAAGACCCCAAAAACTTGGAATACAGATACGGTCTCATCGTCACCGTCCTCATGCTTCTTCTGATGGGAAGTCCTTTGATAGAAATCGTAAGGGATGTTTTTCCACTCTATGAATGTATTGTATTTTCAAATTTGTTATTCAGAAATCCATGATCAAAAACGAAGATGCCTCCGCAATCCCCTTTCCTCTGACGCTGATGGGAACCATCGTTTCCTTCCTGTGGCTGATGTACGGCATAATTTTACTCAACACCTTCATGGTCGTAAGTATCCGAAATTGCAATTCATTAGCGTTACAGGATTAACTATTCCTAAAGTTGGTGCAACTTTGAAAATGCGCAAGATAAATGGGACAAGTACTTGTCCAAGTATTGTAAAGTGTGAGTTCAATCACATTCATGGTATAACAGGTAATATTCCTTCTACCTATTAAACTTCCCATTTTTGCACTCGCAAAACCTATTGTTCCATTATATTTCCAAACCCATTCTAATAGATGTCAATTGCTGAACTATAACTATTTTTAGACATCGGGATTAACCATTTCTCTTTGAGTCAGTTAAAATACTTGTCACTATAAACAAGCACCTGAAATATTTATTACTTTGAATACATGAACACAAATTTGATACTTGGAAAGTATCGCGTTGTCAAAAAAAGTCAACTTTTCAACATTTTTTATTATTTAAAAGAAAGTTCGTTTCTATTGAATTCTGTGCTTTACTTTCCATATTTTTTGAGTATTTTTCCTTTATATTCTTCAAACTACATTTTCGATTTTTTGAAAATAAAATAAATGGGTTGTAAAAGCTTGAATAGATTGTATTCCTGCAGGTAACAAATTCTTCATTCAATATGGTGCAGGTGTTAAATATAGTAAAAATTACACTTTAGACTTGAATAAAATTTTAAATTTTCTTTATTTCCTTTCTCAGGTACAAAACATTTTGGGTTTCCTTCTGTGCGTCGTGCAACTAGTATTGTCCGTCATGTACCCAACTAAGGTAAAGTTCGAATAATCTGTGATCCAGACAACAAAAGAAAGACAATCTAAACACCTATAGTATCATGAAATAAATAAATATACATGTATTTTTTATAGTTACTATTAGAGTTTAACGAATTTTTAGATATTATAAGAGTATATAAATTGTTAAAGGTATTTAAAACTATTTACAAAGAAATTGACAATAACAGTGGATAAGAAGACAAAGTAAAATAAAAGTACAAGTTTGCCATGTAATTTACTTTTCCACTCACCAATGCTTAAATCCTTCCCAGATTTTCCAATTTCATGATTTCCTGCTTCATTTGAAGCTTTTCCTCATCCGTTTTAATACCAATGCAGAACTCCTCAAACTTTCTCTGCTGATAGCTGATTATGCATATCAGGCATTGGCGTATTGTAGCCCCAGTGTAGATGGTGGTCAGTTGCACTCTTTTAGTGTCTATCAGGTTTACAAATGGGAGGACACTGCTGACCAACTTGTGGGGTCCATGCCTGCATCGGATGATGGCTATTCGAGTTCTCTCATTTATGTATTTGGCAGTTAAAGCAGCTTTCACAGCTGCAAACCCAAAATCCCCGTGCATCTGCAGCACATGATGTATAATAGCATTTTGGATGCTCTGTCCTTTGAATACTGCAGAACCATTGTCCTGTCCATTTGTTCCAATATCATTGATTTGCACCACAATATATCTGGAAATAGGTTAAAGTTATAGTATAGTTTAAGTTTGTTGTTTATGGATTTACCTGTTCTTGGTCCTAACCATCTTGAGGTAAATAGTGTACTGAACCGGTTGTAAAACGCTGTGAGTGAAGCATGGATTTGTTATGATTGCATTACGTTGGTTACCTTGATTATGTATTTGTTGCTTCTGGTTGGTATTAATGTTTAACTATTAATCCACAAGAGGGAGTCTCATAATTTTGAATTTGAACATCATCAGTTGGTATCACCTAATGCGCCTGCGTCGGTAAGCGCTAAGCACAGTTCCATCTTGAATGCGTCGGCGTCTGCTGCGATTTTAAAAGTTTAAAACTGTTTTCTAATTTGTTTAAATCCAATGAATTTTGGTGTGTTTCGCGAAATCCATCATCGTAGATCACATTTCAATTGGAGTTTGGGACAATTAAAGGTAATTAATCTAATTTAAACCACATAAAAAATATCGTTTTGCATCGAAACTTTCCTAATTTGTTCGCTAATCAATTACGTACATTGTAGTAATATGTGCATGTTCTATGTTAACTTGTAATTGAGAAATTCTCGTTAATTATTTAGAAATTGGGACGCGTACAAAATGGCGATTCTCTCTTCACATTTTTTTGTTTAATTGATACCAACTGATAGCAACAATGCTATTTTATTGCAAGAAAAAAATGTTGTGCCTGGCACCGGTTGGTAGAATTGTGGCGTCCCTACGCCACATTTTCGCGCGTTCTTTTCTCAAGTCAACATCATTCCAATTTGAAATACGTTATAATTAGTGAAAACTCCAGGCTTTATCAGTAGTTTTCACTAGAAATTGCCTAAAACTATGCTGATCAACCGTGAGTAATTCAAAATGTATTTCTTTCCTTGTTTTATTCTCTTACAGCTTCTGTACCTTTTTAACTTATTTGCTATTTATATGGATGCAAGGTATTACAAATACCAGGTCATCCTTTGCGTTTATCACGTCCGCAGTGATACGTAAGAGATGGCAAGACCGTCTGTGCTAAAACCTTCTCGAGGTGCATCCGTTGAGGTGGTTGTTCGTATTCGAATATACGAGCAATCAACCGACAGATCACAGCGGATCTAGGGGCTCGCGTTTCCCCGAAATTTCAATTTTTGTATCGCGACGGATGTCGTTAAGAAAAGTTTTGACCAAACTTAGTCTTACATTCTGTAGTGAAGTGTTTGTGCGTTATTTTGAAGACAAGTTTAAGGCTTCGGCTCTTGTTCTTCAACCGGTAATGATTGCAGTTACTTTAAATTCACGTTACTCAATTTTCTATAAACTTATTATTAATTATATTAGAATCACGGGAGTGTTAAATTTCCGGGAGTTTTGTGCGTATTTTTGCTAAATTATCGCGAGTGTTCGGAGTGAGTGCCAACAACGAGATGGCAGAGATGTAGGTGATGGCTGAGATGGAGAGATCAGATGATGGTGATGAAAACATCGAAGTAGTAAGTGATTTTATACCACACGGGATTCACAAATAGCCCTCCCACCTCAACCTAAATATATTTCTCATTTGATTTCAGCTTTTTCATTCTTTTAATTATTAATTTATTTTACACGTATTTCTTAAATTATTTTCATTTGATCTTAAGTTTTTAATTTTTTAATTATTACTGCGCCTATTCAAATTAATTAATTAATTGATTTCCTTTGTTCTTGTCCGTATTTCCGTTTTCTTAACATCCACTTAGATAATGTGAGATGTTTTAGTTTAGGTTGCATTAAATTATTATTGTTTTGGAGAAGATCTTAATATAATTTCAATTACTTTAATTGTTTTTTTTTTGCATTTTCCTTCTGTTTCATAATGATGATGATTTTGTTAATTGATTTTTTTCTACATATGTGTTATTTATTTTGAAGTTGAAATGGCTTCAATATATTTAATTCATTGTAGAAGGAATCATAATTACTTAGTTATTATTATTTTCAAACCTCACCAAGTTACTCAAAAATAACAAATGTTTACAAGCTACAGATACTTTGCAATCTGCATTATTTTCATTTAACATCTTTCCTATTTTATTACTAAAAATATTATAGTTCAGGAACTTCTATAATTAGGGTTGGCCACCCTAAAGCAAATTAGTTATCAGTTTTTGGAAATTTTCTCATTTCTTTTTCCATAATCTGAAAATTGTATGTTAGTGTGTTTTGGTATGAATCAATGCGAGCTCGCAATCGTTTGTGTGTGTATGTATGTATGAGCAAGTGTTTCGATTTAGTATTTGATTTTGAATGATTGAATGTTGTTAATGTTATGATTGTGCAGAGATGTCGATAGGTTTTTAGAAAATGTTAAATCTTCATTAACATTTTAATTTAGTGTTTAGATGCTTAAATAGAATTTTTGAACTATAATTAATTTATTTTCATCGATTATTAATTAATTAAAATTAATTAAACATTTGTTATTTCCTATCTTATTTTTTCAATTATTTTTTTCTCAAATAATGGAAATTGTTATATTGTATCAATATGAATAATTTTCTATTTATTAACTTTTCATTATAACTATATTAGTTTTAAATCTTCTTCATTCAATGGTGATTTCGTGTCGCCTCGCGATTAATAAGCATGAGTAGTTAGTGGCAAATCTAACGTATTTGTCGGCTTTTGCATGTTTTTTGCTTTCAGCTGGATCTAACGTATCCACCGTGCCCGAAAATCACTCGAAAGTCGTGCAGAAAGAGTCTTGTATTAAGCAGTCTTAAATTCAACAAGACTTGTTGGTAGACTCTCTATGCATGATTTTAGATTTGTATTAAATAGAGGATGTTTCAGTACCCTCGCTCATCCCCTTCGAGCTTATCTCGAGGTTTACTTAGTTTTTGATAATGAAATATCCCCGGGATCGTGAGATGGTTGCACACTTTCACGATCCACCCTCAGCCAGCCCTCCGTGTTTTCAATTCAATCGTTTATATTTGCATTAAGTTTGTTGTTAAAGAACCTTCAATTTTTCTTAAAGAAATCTTTAGTATTTAATTGGCATTTGGTTCCCTTCACTCCGCCCGTCCGCCGCGAGTCCCCCCTTAACTGTTGCTATGACTATTTTGGGGGTGCCGGTACTTCCGCAGACTAGTCAGTTTACTGACAGGGTCTCTACCGGTCCCAACACCTTCCTTCATCCTCTAACCATTTGCCATTTCAATACTTTAGAATTCTCTTCGCTCGGGCGAAGTTTGCTATTAACTTCATTTGGACTTCCTGGTTAAGTTTAGGCATTTAGTATTTAGTATGGATCGAATGAGCTTTTGCTCACGATTCACTCCAATTCATTTTTGTTGCTTTATATTATTTCGAGTGATTCTCCTATCATTTACTATATATGTCGTTTGTACTAATCCATGTCTGTGGGGATCTAACGTATCCTCACGTGTTTTTCTTTCAGCAGATAAAATTCACCTCTGGACTGTTGCGCTCGATCTGTTCATTTTTGCTGTGAATGTTCAGGTCTTGCTGCTGGGTCGGGCACTTCAGAGGTGGATCAAACAATAGAATTACACAGCAAAAACCATAAACAATAAATACTTAATAAGTTTTGCAATTGATTATCCTAAATGTCCAATTAGGCAGTTATGATAATATCATTGCCAGAGAACTAATTAATACAGTAGAGTGCAATTTACTATAATAGTTCGTTCTCTTTAGTTTTAGATTAGGTTTAGTTTTATTTGTAATGCGCCCATTTTGTCTATATTCCTCCTAGTTTTAAGTTTACACCCACTCACAAAAAACATACCTAATCCGAGGACTCTCCGTCCCCTCCAAGAATCGCGAGTCTCCGGTTCGACTTATCCCTATATTCCTTTCTATATCCTTATTGTGCCCCAAAATTTGAGGAATTAAATGGGTTGTAAATTTTTATATCTGTAGATTGTTGTTAAAGCGTTTGGCAGCTGCTCAAAGTCTAGAGTAGTCATAACATGACGCAAGTAAAATGTCATAATGCCGGATAGCTAATGAACATGCACAATTAGCCTATATTGTGCTGCATTGCATTACATATTGATAATATTGAAAAAAAAATATAAAAGAAAAGAAAATATATGTTATAAAATATAAATAATGATTATGTAAAAATAGACGAAAAAATAATTATAACAATAATAAAAAATATAATATACAAAAAAAAAATAAATAACAATAATAAAAAATTTAAACATATACATAAGAAAAGATGAGAGTGAAAAAGAAAACAATTATTCCTCTCCATAAATTAATATAATGATACTACGTAATGCAATTAATTTTTATTATAATTATTGATGTATATTTTGTTGCATGTGTGTTATTCATTTGTGTTCTGTTTCAGGTTTGATATAATTTTGTTGTTACCAATCATTGTGTGCTTTTTTCATGCTAGCTTAGTTCTATTATTTTTGTTAGGATACCTGTTAGGTCATAGCATTTCCTTTAATCCTAATTATTCCTTATTTTCTTTCCGGGTGTGCGGTCACGCGTTTGCTTTCATTTGCTGTGAATGGAAGCAGCGATTTCCACGTGGCCGGATATCCAGGTGCTAATTAAAGGATTACCATCTTCCTTCGAAGATGATAACCAGGTATCATTTCAAGCGCAATACACAGCCTCTGAATTGATGCAAGACCGCACACATTTACCTTCTCGAGGTTGCACCTGTTTTATACAGTTAAAGTGGCGGATCGCATCTTGATCCACTTGACAGTAATATTAGGACTTTCTTACAGAAAATGAATACCTGTTTCAGTGTTTATTGTGTATACTTATATGGCATGTTTTAATTGTGTAAGTTCATTTTTACTAATTATTATGAATGTTTTTTTTCTTATAGGTTACTTATTTTTTTGTTATTTTTATGGATGCAAGGTATTTGTAATACCAGGTCATTCTTTGCGTTTATCACGTCCGCAGTGATACGTAAGGGATGGCAAGACCGTCTGTGCTAAAACCTTCTCGAGGTGCATCCGTTAAGGTGGTTGTTCGTATTCGAATATACGAGCAATCAACCGACAGATCACAGCGGATCTAGGGGCTCGCGTTTCCCCGAAATTTCAATTTTTCTATCGCGACGGATGTCGTTAAGAAAAGTTTTGACCAAACTTAGTCTTACATTCTGTAGTGAAGTGTTTGTGTGTTATTTTGAAGACAAGTTTAAGGCTTCGGCTCTTGTTCTTCAACCGGTAGTGTTTGCAGTTAATTTAAATTCACGTTACTCAATTTGCTATAAATTTATATTTATAATATTAGAATCACGGGAGTGATAAATTTCCGGGAGTTTAGTGCGTATTTTTGCTAAATAATCGCGAGTGTTCGTGAGTGAGTGCCAACAACGAGATGGCAGAGATGTAGGTGATGGCTGAGATGGAGAGATCAGATGATGGTGATGAAAACATCGAAGTAGTAAGTGATTTTATACCACACGGGATTCACAACAAGCCCTCCCACCTCAACCTAAATAGATTTTTCAATTTATTTCAGCTTTTTCATTCTTTAAATTACAATTTAACTATTTCATTTAATTCATTTTGCATCAATTTCTTAAATTCATTTAATTTGTTTATATGTTTTTATATTTTTAATTATTACTGCGCCTATTCAAATTTATTAATTATTTGATTTCCTTTGTTCTTATCCGTAATACCGTTTTCTTTACATCCACTTACATAATGTGAGATGTTTTAGTTTAGGTTGCATTAAATTACTATTGATTTGGAGAAGATCTTAATATCATTTGCTTTACCTATTTAATTATTTACACGTTTTCGCTAAATGTCTATTTTTATTAGTTTCATAATTATGATGATTTTGTTAATTGATTTTTGTTCTACATATGTGTTATTTATATTGAAGTTGTAATAACTTCAATATACTTTATTCATTGTAGACTCAATCAAAATTGCTTAATTATTATTATTTTGAAACATCGCTGATCACCTAATTAATCAAAAATAACAAATGTTTTTAAAAATGTTTCATGTTACGTCCTTCTTATATCATTACTTAAAATATTATAGTTCAGGAAATTCTATAATTAGGGTTGGCCACCCTAAAGCTAATTAGTTTTTAAACAGTTTTTGGAAAGTTTCTCATATTTCCAAAATCTGAACATTGTATGTTAGTGTGTATCATTTTTGGTATGAATGAAAGCGAGCTCGCAATTGTTTGTCTGTGTATGCATGTATGAACGTATGAGCAAAATTGTTTCGATTTAGTATTCGATTTTGGATGATTTGAGTGATTGAACGTTGTTGCTGTTATGATTGTGTTGAGATGTCGATAGGTTTTTAGAAAATATTAAATCTTCTTTAACATTTTGAATTTGTTTTGAGATACTTAATTAGAATTCTTAAACTATAATTAATTCAGTTTCATGTATTATTAATTTCTCAAAATTAATTAAACATTTGTTATTTCAGATTACACCTTCAATTTTTATTTAAATTGTTTATTATTTTGTTAATAATGGAAATTATCATATTCTATAAATATGATCAATTTCTATTTATTAGCTTGTCTTTATTAGATATTATTAATGTATTAATTTTAAATTTTCTCCAATGTCAATGGTGATTTCGTGTCGCCTCGCGATTAATAAGCATGAGTAGTTAGTGGCAAATCTAACGTATTTGTCGGCTTTTGCATGTTTTTGCTTTCAGCTGGATCTAACGTATCCACCGTGCCCGAAAATCACTCGAAAGTCGTGCAGAAAGAGTCTTGTCTTTAGCAGTCTTAATTCAACAAGACTTGTTGGTAGACTCTCTCTGCACGATTATAGATTTGTATTAAATAGAGGATGTTTCAGTACCCTCGCCCATCCCCTTCGAGCTTATCTCGAGGTTTACTTAGTTTTTGATAATGAAATATCCCCGGGATCGTGAGATGGTTGCACACTTTCACGATCCACCCTCAGCCCTCCGTGTTTTCAATTCAATCGTTTATATTTGCATTAAGTTTGTTGTTAAAGTAACTTCAATTTTTCTTAAAGAAATCTTTAGTATTTGATTGGCATTTGGTTCCCTTCACTCCGCCCGTCCGCCGCGAGTCCCCCCTTAACTGTTGCTATGACTATTTTGGGGGTGCCGGTACTTCCGCAGACTAGTCAGTTTACTGACAGGGTCTCTACCGGTCCCAACACCTTCCTTCATCCTCTAACCATTTGCCATTTCAATACTTTAGAATTCTCTTCGCTCGGGCGAAGTTTGCTATTAACTTCATTTGGACTTCCTGGTTAAGTTTAGGCATTTAGTATTTAGTATGGATCGAATGAGCTTTTGCTTGGCTCACGATTCACTCCAATTCATTTTTGTTGCTTTATATTATTTCGAGTGATTCTCCTATCATATACTATATATGTCGTTTGTACTAATCCATGTCTGTGGGGATCTAACGTATCCTCACGTGTTTTTCTTTCAGCAGATAAAATTCACCTCTGGACTGTTGCGCTCGATCTGTTCATTTTTGCTGTGAATGTTCAGGTCTTGCTGCTGGGTCGGGCACTTCAGAGGTGGACCAAACAATAGAATTACACAGCAAAAACCATAAACAATAAATACTTAATACTTAATAACATTTGCAATTGATTATCCTAAATGTCCAATTAGGCAGTTATGATAATACCATTGCTTGAGAACTAATTAATACAGTAGAGTGCAATGTACTATAATAGTTCGTTCTCTTTAGGTTTAGAATAGTTTTAGTTTTATTTGTAATGCGCCCATTTTGTCAATATTCCTCCTAGTTTTAAGTTTACACCCACTCACAAAAAAAACATACCTAATCCGAGGACTCTCCGTCCCCTCCAAGAATCGCGAGTCTCCGGTTCGACTTATCCCTATATTCCTTTCTATATCCTTATTGTGCCCCAAATTTTGAGGAATTAAATGGGTTGTAATTTATTTATATTTGTAGATTGTTGTAAAAGCGTTCGGCAGCTGCTCAGAGTCTATAGAGTAGTCATAACATGACCCAAGTAAAATGTCATAGTGCTGGATAGCTAATAAACATGCACAATTAGCTTATATTGTGCTGCATTGCATTACATATTGAAAAAAATATATATAAAAGAAAAGATATATGTTATAAAATATAAAAATTATTATGTAAAAATAGACGAAAAAATATATATACAAAAAAATAATAACGATAATAAAAAATATAAACATATATACAAAAGAAATATAAACATATACATAAGAAAAGATGAGAGTGAAAAAAAAACAATTATTCCTCTCCATAAATTAATATAATGATACTACGTAATGCAATTAATTTTTATTGTAATTATTGATGTATATTTTGTTGCATGTGTGTTATTTATTTGTGTTCTGTTTCAGGTTTCATATAATTTTGTTGTTACTAATCATTGTGTGCTTTTTTGCAGGCTAGCTTAGTTCTATTATTTTTGTTAGGATACCTTTTAGGTCATAGCATTTCCTTTAATCCTAAATATTCCTTATTTTCTTTCCGGGTGTGCGGTCACGCGTTTGCTTTCATTTGCTGTGAATGGAAGTAACGATTTCCACGTGGTCGTATATCCGGGTGCTAATTAAAGGATTATCATCTTCCTTCGAAGATGATAACCAGGTATCATTTCAAGCGCAATACACAGCCTCTGAATTGATGCAAGACCGCACACATTTACCTTCTCGTGGTTGCACCTGTTTAATACTGAAAATGTGGCGGATCGCATTTTGATGTAATTTGTATTATAATTTTATTTATTTTTTTTTAATTTCACTTGTTTTAAATAATGTTTTTAAAGTATAAATAACAAAAATGAAAGTGTTATAAATGATTAAACTGGCTCAACGTCAAAGAAAGTGGAATGAATCGGTATTATTTTTAAATTCTATCTGTTGTTAAGGATAACAATGATTGGTTGCATACGGTTTCACTTGACATAGCAGTTTTATTACATAACCTTTGTTTAATGTTTTGCGTTAAATATCTCAGGCAACCAGTTTTTTGAATCATTGGTAGATGGTTAATTAACGTTGGATGTTTAAAGGGATTCTATTATGGGAGCAATTTTGGTTGCCTATGGACATCTGTGGCTGGATTGTATTTATAGAAAATTACTTAGAATGAACTGTAAATTAGGTAACTGACCTTAAAATGTCTGGATTGAAAGAGGTATTTATTACGGCGAAACAATGGAGCGCTCAGAGCGGATTCAATGTTTGTGCATGTCACACATCCTATGCATGTGAATTCCCCATCTGGGTATTCGAAAGTGAAATGCGTGCGCGAGACGAATAAACATAGAAACGGCATCAGTTCAATTAATCGTCCCGACGCGCAAGTGAGGTTTAAGTGATGTGAAGAGATGGCATCTCTCAGGCTTAAAGAAATTATGTGCCTGCTGTACTCTGGAGTTCTGTTCGTGAGTATTGATCACAATATTCTTGTTTTCCTACTGATTTGACCTTGGTTTCCTTGCAGCTCATCGGGGCCGTCATGGTAGGATACGCGTTGGTACTTTGCTTTAAGCTGTTCTACCACTTCAAATTCGTGCCGTCGGAGATGGTAGGTCCGTTTGTTGTGATCATGCTCTTAGGAATTGTGCACATCTTCATCACCTGGGTGGGGGTGAAAGGTCCCAGCAAAGAGCACGACTTCTTCATCATCATGGTAATAACATATATCTTTGGGTGGTGGAAGAGAATTAATCAATGTTCCGTTATTGCAGTTCGTCGTCTTGTCGGTGATTCTGATGGTCGTCGAGTTGACAATCGGAGTCTGGTCGCTAGTGCTGCGCTCGGAGGTCGAGGAGAAAAGTTTCGAAGTGATGAAGGAATCTCACTTTCGTTTTGTTAACCATGGTTACGATAAGAAAGAGTGGGAAATGTTGGAGCGGAAGGTAAATTTCTATAAGGCAGCGTGGCCGAGCGGTCTAAGGCGCTGGTTTTAGGCACCAGTCCGAAAGGGCGTGGGTTCGAATCCCACCGCTGTCAAATGTTTTGTTACACACTCTGCAAATCTAACATTATTAACATTATCAAAAATATAAAAATCTAAAAGAATTATAGGAATATTTCACATATAAACGTAAAATTAAATATTAATATTGCTTTTTGTGAGCATTTTGAATGATGATTTTTAAAACAAACATTTATATTTAATGTCTATACCTAAATTTATTTATAAACATTTATTAACAACAAAAGCACACCGAAATAAACTATTTTATTGACTGTTCAAATTAACACTCAATTAACTAGGTTATTTACAACTAAATATTAGATTATTTTATTTACCAAATAACGAGAATAATGAGAAAGAATTTAATTGGTAGCAAACCAAAACAAATATTTGTTGATATATCAGAAAATATAAATTTATGAGCAATACCTATAATTAGATTCGATTTCCATGAAATATTGTCAGTTTTCTTTAAGTGATATGCGAAATTATTTATTTTATATAATTAACAATTTTATCTAGAATTTTAACAGGCGTTCAAAATTTTTTATTTGATTTTGTGTCTTTATATAAATTCAATATTTCACATCAGTCCACCTGTCCTTCGTAATATAAATTGCCAATGTTGCGAAAAAATGTTGATCCAGGGATTTGCATCGCATGTGTAATTACTCAGCATGCACGGACTTCGTAGCACAAATAAAATGCTTTTGATCCTGTGATTCATCGGCAAAATTACACGAAGCGTGATGTATGAGCATAATAGTTTACAATTAAAGAGACCACATTTTTGATAGCGTTATTTATTACACACTTGAGTTCGTGTTAACAATTGAATATAACAATTTTATTGTCGATTATTCTGGTAACAATTATATAATAAAATATATTTTATTTTAATTTTGACAGTTTGATAATTATATAATAAAATCGATATTAATTTTGACATTTGACAGTTTGACAATTATGTAATAAAATATATTAGATTTTCATTTTGACGTTTGATAATTATATCATAAAATATACTTGAATTAGTGACATTTCGGTACCACTAATAAAGTTTGTTCAATTTTGAATAATAAATTCAAAAAAAAAAATATTTTAAAAGTTTAAATTTTTTGTTTATTATAAAACAATTATTTTATAAATGGAAATAAATTAAGTATGTTTTTATCGAACAATTGGCAATTACTCGCGAATAAATGATCCAATTACCATATTCCGATTTAAATTACGCTTTCATCATCATGATGATGATGATTATTATTATAATAATTATAATTAAACATTGTTCTGGGTTCAAGGGTCCAATAAAATAATTTTCATTCATATCTCGTTCAGTTTACAACGCCGGCAAATTTTACATGAAATATTAATTGGATTCTCTTCGAGACTCGTCGATTAAATTCAACAATGCCGTTTGCCCTTTTAAAAATGAATATATAAATATCTTAAAGGCAGCTGCTTAATTTAAGATCAACGCGTTATATTCATTTGTTTATGTGGCGTTGCCTTGAATATGCATGATTTATTTATGTAATGCAAAGTTATTGCTGTGAGGAAATATTATGCTATAGATATCAAATTTTAAAAGATTGCAATTAAATGCAAAAAAAAAGTCATATCTAATTACAGTAACACCTTGATCAAATCTTCAGTATAAAACAGTGGTTCTCAAACTTTGACAGCTGTCTTCGATTTGACACAAGGTGACAGCTGGTATTTTGTAATGACACAACTGTCATTTTGTAAACTATTAACAATTTATGAGTTTAGAAATGCTGGTTTAAATGACGTAGATCGAGGTAGAAAATTTAATTGACTTTTTAGTAATCAAAACAAATAAAAATATTCTTACCAAATAAGATTTTAAGTAGTTTCATGGATATTCTATATTAATTTTTTGGTAAATTAATTTTATAAATAATTAACATTTAATTAATTTATAAGTTTATGCATTCAATTAGATTGTTTATTTTTCATTAATTTCTTGAATATTCAGGTTAGTTTTTGCTGAATACACAACAACAATATTTTACAGCAAACACCAGTAGACGTAAATCTCAATTACAGCATGGACAGATCGCTTGCATAGTTTTGCATTTTATTATATAATGTCCATAGTTGTCCGCTTTATATTCATTTTGGTTGCAAATTTAGTGGATTAATTAAAATTCGTTATAAATCGTGCTAAAATTTTATTTTCATAAATTATTTGTATTTTATTATTTAGCGATATTTTCTTTACATTTAAGATTATTTATTATTGTATGTGTAGGAATGTTTTTTTTTTAATAGATGTAAGAGGAACTTATTTTCATATAGTTATTAGTAATAAGGGGTTTCTGTAAATGCATGAGCAAATAGGAATTGTGGGAAATGTAGCTAGCATTGTAATTATCGATATGGAGCGTTGCGCTATTTCGGGATGTGGGAGAGTCTGAAAATGTAATTGTTTCTTGTATGGCTTTCAGTCGTTAATTTTTGTTGTTGTTTTCAGTTGCATTGCTGCGGTCTGAATGGAACAGCAGATTATTACGCGAGAGGCGAAATCCCTGTGTCGTGCATGAACTGCACACAAGAAGATTTAATTAACAACAAATCATGCGAGGCCCATCAAACGGGCTGTGGAGGTCCGTTCAACGAGTACGTGAAACATCTATTGTTGCAGTCGGCGCTCGTCGGACTCCTCACCGGCCTTTATCAAGTAACAACATCAACAATCGCAAACAACAACAAAGACAAGTCCATAAGCTAATCTCTTTTCGTTTTCCAGATTGCCGGCATCGTCGCCTTCGTGTTGTTCTATCGAGGTTTGAAAGCTGAAAGGGCTGTGCGCGCCCTTAACAGAAGCAGATCGTTGCCGCGGAGGCCAACAGAAACCCAAACCTCGTAAATATAACCCATAACCCATTTAGTTCATCAATACTCTAACGAAGAAAATCAAATGAATTTTCTATTTTTAAACATTTCCCAATAACAGTTTCTAACCGAATCTAAAAGTATTTAATACAATTTCATCAAATGCTTATTACATCACCAAAAATATAGTATTACGAGATAATCTACAATAAAAATTATTGAAATACAGAAATATGATGATTTATATTCTGTTTTAAATCAAAATGTATTTTATATAATATCATAAAATATTATACAATTTCAAATACTATATAGAAATACTAGCAAATCTAAATAAGATTTAGTTATTAAAAAATTGGGAACATTTTTTTATAAATTAACAATCTACGATTTTTATTAAAGAATTATCTCGTAGATTTTTCAGTTTGCTTCGAACAAAAATTAGTCTATTCGCTAAGTTATTGAAAAATTGGTTGTGTTTTAACTTCATGATAGATTTCAGACCCAGAAGAAAAATAGATTATCAATTTGCATATCGAAAGAAAGTTGACTGATTTTATAATTTTACAAAATACATAAATTCCAAGGAAACTACATCTAGCGAAAAGTAGATTTTGCATAGACTGATTCATATTTTGTATAAAAAAAAAACATTAATAAAAATAATAAATCTTATATACAACAGACGAATTTGAAAAAGACTGAAACTAATATCAATTAAAAAGATTAAACTAATACATTATTATATAATATTTTGGGTCAATTTTCGTAATTTTTTATAACCATTTTATATTAATTTATTTAATGTTGTGGATATTTATATAAATTAGCGAATAGACTTGCTGCTCTCTACTAACAAAGTTCTGTTCAAAATACAGGTTTTAATTTAGTTCTATTTGTTATATTTTCTCTTTTTTATGTTTTTTATTATTTTAATTTAAGAATTTAATATTTTTCTCCAGGGAGGAAATGTGATGATTTTAAATGTTACATTCTCATTTTCTGATATATTTTTGTGCAATTTTGTAATTAATTTCACCTAGTCTTTCGTTAAGTGAGAACAGTATTTAAATTGTTCTCACCTAACAAAAGAATATATAAAGTTATGATTATGTAAAAACATTATCATAAAAACACTACTTTTATATTGATTAGAGCCGTAACGTATGACGAGTGTTAAAAATGACAATTGAAAAATTAAGTTTTTGATATGAAAAATTGCACAAAATACGTGTGATCTTCTTTTATGTTTATTTTCGTATTATTTAATTTATGTTGTGTCTGCACAAAGCCAATGCAACAATTGTACTTATACCTCGCTTAACGTTTATACAATGTATATATTTTATTAACGTTAACCGAGGTACGAAAATGTTGAAAACATTGTTGTTTGTTTAGATATTCTTTCATGTTATAAAATATTTTATTTTACCGCTATTTATTTTTGCTTATTATTTGTTACTTCTTTTTTTATTATTTGAAATATATATTTATTACATATAATGTATAATTAAATACATTCGTGGAATAATTTGATTTCAATTATTCTGTTTTATTTTATGTTTTCCCAACCTAAGACTATTATGTAAATAATTTCGTTATAAATTACTTTTATCAATTTTCAAAATTCACATTTATTCCAACATTACAAGACTTAAATTACATTTATACCAAGTATGAATGAGATTAGAGTCATATCATGAACAGTGTGGATGCAACATTTAATTCAGAAACATTTTGAACTAAAATTCATAAATGTCTATTATAAAATAATTCAATTCAGGTGCACTTTTTGGGAGCTTTCATAATCTAATCCAACATTGCATAAAAAAGCTTTACTAATCTAAATATTTTAAGATCTACAACGGAAATTCAGAAAAACTTAATCTAAGCAAAAATATAAAGGAACTCATTTTGACCACACTGCGTTTATTTAAATACTAATGTCAGTTCTACTTTCGTTTATGCTGCTTTTCAGCTGCGATGTGGTGTGGTGAAAAACCTTTTCCAGCAAACTTCGTGAATCCAAATTTATTTCCTCATTACTCATGACCGGCGCCGCTGTTACGTAATCCGCGCTTTATAGGTGGAAATGAATATTTATAAATCCTAATCCCGGCTTGTCAATCCCGCCCTTCAGCAACCATAAATGTACGTCCAAGAATTCGATATTGTTTTGGCTCCGCGCATTGATATAAGAAGTTAAAGTGAACTTTATTGGGAAATAGTTCCGATCCGTTCTTATTAGCAGACAGAAAACCAATTCACAATATCGAATGGATTTGGAGGAGGAGGAGGGAGTAAAGGGTTTGATTTTTATTGGAGTCGACGGCGCAACACTTGGACGTTATGCAACGGCATCGTTTCACCTAACTGCGGCAGTTACTATTTGCATGCAGATGTTTGAGCGTTGCTGTTATATAAGTTTTTTAATGCGTCCCTTCGGTAATTGCGCCGCCGACGACGACGACGACGACAATTACCGCCCTTCCACCATTACGGCGCAATCATACGAACATATATATACATACATACGTTTGCACGCAATCAATTTTGGAAAATCCGGGTGAAAATAAAACCGTTGCGGGCTTAATTGGAAATTGATCATTTCACGAATTGCGGCCAGAGGCAATTCATTAAATTAATCGAGTTCGGGTATTTTCAGGTGCTTCCTTTTATTCTTGATTCACTTTGACAACGCGCGTGCATCTGAATGGATATTTACATTTTTGTGGAATTACAACTGCGGCTTTACTATCAATCTATAAAGTTAAAAGAACTGCTGAAAAAGTCCTTTCATTTCAAGTAAAAACTAATATTACGTATTATTTACAATGTGGTCTATAAACAACTATAATTGAAAATTAAATATATAATGAAAAACTGCAAAATCTCGCATCGTATGACTTCAATTAAACTAAATTTTAATTAATCAATAAATTCTGAAAATTTTCTACAACAAACTATTTTTTATATATAAATTTATATCTAATTTTTTCATATGTAAATCTCTTCCAGTTTCAATAGACTGAAGTTACATAACTATTTTTCTATACTAAAATAGCTAATTACGTTGTGTGTACTCACCTTTACTTAAAAAAATGCGTTTTTCCATGAATTGACAGGTTGTCAAAAAATAATTTTAATTAGATTTTAATTTAAATTAATTTCACATAAACTTTAATGTAAAAAATACAATTAATAAACACTTTGTTACGTTGAATTTCTAATGCAAATTACGTAATTGATTTACATAAGTGGTAAAAAAATAAGATTGATTATTCTTATCTTTTTTTACTTTTTATATAACTTCTTGTGGTTTACTAACCGCAGAAATCTTAAGTAATTTTGCTCCGAATTGAATGTAATCTTCTTTCATGTCGTTTAAAATTTAAAACTATTTTTGTTAATTATTTAAAAAAATGTGAAAAATATTTGTTTCTATTTTTTTTGAGCGTTTGGTTGCATAAGTATAAATTTGAAATATTAATTAGATAATATGTGAATGTAGTTAGTAAAAAATCATCAAAATTTATATAATATTTGAATTAAATAAAAATATTGTTTTATCTGTTTCAGGCATCAACAGTACATTATTGTACCCACAGCTTATATCTATCCAGTGCAAACATAATTCTCTCACTTATTGTTTTATGTTTACTAAATCTCATATTTTCCTTAATTTTTAATATTAAATACTCCACCATTTATATATTTGAATTTTAGAATTTAAGGAAACTTATGGGTTTCAAGTGCTAAATCCGACACTGTATGGAAGTTACCATTTTGATAGAAATTTTAAAAACATTTACTAAATACTAACTGATAAAAACATCGAACCAAATAAATAAACCAAAAATAAGTATAATCAAGTATTAATAATAATAATATTAAAAATAAAATCATCAAATTTAAATTTGTAACTGAAGTTTAGATTTTTTTTAAATTTTGATATAACTTTTTTATAATTTTATTGTATACATATTTTAAAATGTTGTTCCTATTAAATACAATTAAGATTTTTTTAATTGTATTTTTTATGATAATTTTAGAAATATTTTACTAGTTTTATTCTTATATGTATGTATATTTTATATATAACTTTATTTTTTGCTATAAATTATATTATAATTATGTAAAGCAATATCGGACTAATCGAAGAACTAAATACAAAACCTCATATTGAATCCGGACTGATCGAGGTATTGTTGTATTGCTTCAAAAAAATGTTATTCTTGCTTAATATTATAATGTTATGAATTCCGCTTCTCTTTTCGAATGTAGTGATATTTCTAGTGATAGTGATATAAGAATGCAATTTATTTCATTTGTACTGAAACAATAAAATTCTCTTAAATATCAATATTTTTTCCGTAAATTCTGAATAACTTCCTAACATATTCGCTCTCGGATTTATGCGCGAAATGGGACCTACCCGTACATTTTATGGGTCCATTCCGCAGGTTCCAGCTTCCGCATTTAATAAAATATGATAACTCTTCGTGCATGACCAAATATATTGCAATAATCTCTGCTTTTTCTCGGATTTATCTGATTCAGATTGGAAGTGAATGTGCATTCGGGAAAACGTAGTGCACATAGATGTTTCCAGTTACTCAATTCCTGTGTGGACAGAACGCAGATCGAAGAATGGGGATTATCCTAAAGAAAATAACCCACAAAAATGACTTTTTTAAACGGAAATTCTACAGGTTTTCTATAATCTAATCGCGGTTTTTGGAGGATGATTAATTTGGCGGCATGTTAAAAAATTAATTAACAAAGATTTACAGAAAATTAGTATAAAATTATTTGTTTTATATTGTAATAATTAAATAAAATAATTTTTGAGTTAATTTATAAAATTAACTTTATTATAAGAAAACGGTAAATGTAGCAGATTTGATATCGATGAGTGGCGGATATATCCGCCTTATCCTTTAGCTGCTAGTTTATTTTTCAAAAGTGCTGTCAGACGTCATTGTCATAACAAAATAAGTTGAGGTTATGAATCTTTATTTTTGACAATGCTTTGACGTTTTTGACAACAAATGATGATATTACATTTAGATAAATCAATGAAGCCAATTAAGTGTAATTAAATTCTACTCATATTTGCAGTGCTGATTAATCATTTTCGATGCCTGAACTGCATTTGTGTGTTTTTTGTGTGTATGTTATTTTTTTGTATGTTTATGGTAAAAGCACTTGTAAATCAGGTCGTGTAATGCGTGTTCTCATTACGTGATCGTATTTGCTGAGGGTTGCGGGAAAATTGCGTCATTGATTTCTGGCTAGAGGAGATGATGATAATTGCTAAACGGATTTCGATAATCATTTCACTTTATTGACATGTTCCCATGTCCGAAACGTGATTAGGAATTACTGCCGGACCTCGCATAATTACACTTAATTATCCTATTATATTCAATTAACTGATACAGTGACAAATTCCGCGCAAAATTGATGATGATTTAATAATTTTTTTTGTGTATAACATGTAATATACGACATGTAACATTTTGTTTCAAATCAAATTTTGACACAATTCGATTAATTAATTGACAGATTGTTAGTTGTCAAAATGGTCACCATAAAACCAATTATACCAATGTCAAATAAAATGTGACATAATTTCAACAAGAAACTAACATATTTTAGTAATTTTGATGAGAATAAATTAGTATTTAGTAAATTAGTATTAGTATTTAATTTTGATGAGAATAAATTAGTATTTGGATTAATGTTTAATTTTTAAGTGGAAATTTTTTGCTGACTTTTTCCACCTTCTCGCACCTAATTTTTCTCATCGTAAGATTGTATCGAGTTAGTAGTGCAGACACGGTTTATTTCCAAATGAAATAATTGGAAGAAGGAGAGGGAGGAATTAGTTGGCCGGAGGGATCGAAAAATACCACCGGAAAAACACTCGAGATCATTCGGAGACCGGAAGGAAAAATGAAGGAGTGGACCCTAGTTTTTCCCCATCTAATGACTACGTAAATATTACCGAATTCGTTCCATATAATTCAATTCAATTACGATGAAAAATATAAAATGACGAACGCTTCTTGCAGATCGAGGACTTCTTCATAGCATAGAAAGCAATTGGAGTAAAACCTCTTCAACAACTAATTCCAAATTAGAAATTTCAATATTTGCACGACGATATAAACTTTTGATTTCGAACACTGTGCAAATAAATTCCCTAATCACACGATGCTTACGGTTCGCAATCAACGCTTTACGTATTCACAATACAATTCCATTATGCGCAGATATTCAAAGCTTTTTGTATATTATTATATCAATATTACTGGAATCCATTCAAATATATACAATATTTAATCTCAATTTATTTTATAATAGCACTTATTACCGATTTATTTTGACATCTGTCAATGTTAAATAAATGTCATCAAAAATATTTTTGACATCTGTCAATTAATAAATATTTGACATATTCAACGTAGCAATTATTTATTTATGAGAAATATGTGAAATGCATGTACATTGCGTAACATCAAACGTGAGCTTAACTGAATGGGTATTGTGTGCATGCTTAATATTCTATTCAATAAACAATTGGAAAGTTATTGAGGGCTGCATCAAAGCGTGAATATTAAGAAACCCTAAAACTTCCCTTTAACCGACGCACCTCAATGTAAGCGGAACTTTACTAAGGCCCTTGTTATTTCTTTGGAATTATTGAAAGCTATCGACTTTGTTAGTCTTCCAATATTCTTGAATATTCAGGAAGATAAAATTATTTTTTTGTAAATTTTGTAGTATTTTTAAGAAATCAGTAAATTTATTGTATTCATACGAATGATGAAGACATAAAGAACGAGTATGTTTGAACATGATTTATTTCATTTTCATTTCGTTCATTCTTTAAAGCAAAACAATTCAAATTAAATGAGGAGGAAGGAAATGGACGGGAAAAGCAGAGAAGAAACGAAAAGTCGAAGTAAAATAAAAAACGGAAACATGTTATTGCGTTTTCATTACGTTTTCCGCTATTAGCGACGCCTGCCGCAACAGGAAAATTGCTGGCATTCCCGTCGGAACGTCGGAGGAGCGGAAATATTGAAAAAGGAAAATTCCGCGCATTCTACATGTGATCATATTCAGGATTCGTGCCAGATAGTTTCCCAAAAAAAATAAAACACAAAAAATATTAACAGGAATGCATCGAACACAAAAGTAACGAGAGGAAAATCGTTGCAATTGAATTTGTTGCAGTTATCCTCCATTGGGAATTTTATGGGTCAAAAAAAAATGACTAAAAATAGAATATTTTGAAAATTATTTAATACTGTTTTCAAATTTGAGGCGGGCCTGTTTGTACCTATAGGCGGGCCACGTTTGGCCCGCGGGCCTTATTTTTTCCATCATTGATTCCGTACGAATAATAATAGATGGTACCAACTAAACTAATATAAAATTACCATTCGTGGTTGCCTAGCAATTAAATATAATACAAGAAGAAGACTCGTATTTTATTGCTCAACTTTAACAGCTTATAATTAAAGAACTATGCATACTACAAATCTGGTTTTATGCTCATTAGAAAGGCCATACTTGTATCTTTAACTTATATATTCTTTAGTATAATTATGATAGGTTTTTATCAAGAAATTATATAAAAAAGTAAAGGTATTACATTTTCAACTTTTGAGAGATAATTATTGGAAAACGGTCAATATCACAAATCTGGTTTACTCTCACTTTATATTTGTATTCACAAGTTACATAGAAGTGGGAAAGTTTAATGGAATAGTTTAATAACCCCAGCGGTTGTGATAGATGGAAACGCTCCGGTCGGATCGAAGAATCCCGCATCAAATTTAAGACCACTATTATTCAAGCATGTCGTCAATCATTCGCATTATTTTACGACAACAACAAGATTTCTATCATGTAATAACAATGTAAGAAGCCTCGCATCGATCTCTTCAAAACCTCAAGTTCCTATAACACGAGAAGACATTAATTGATATAAAATTAATTGAAAACATTAAATTTATCGACATTTACGTAACTAATATTTATAATATTAAGAAATGTAAAAATATAAATTTCCGACTGAAAAAATATAATTTTGTAATAAAATTTAAAAAAAAAGTTAATTTGTTAAATTTAATCATTTGCATTCATTTTCCACCTGTATTATTATACAATTTTTGCTGTCAATTTATTTTATAATAGAAATTATTACTGTTTTGTTTTGACATCTGTCAATGTTAAATAAATAACAACAACAAATATTTTGACATCTGTCAAATAACAAAAAATATGAAATTTGTATTGTATATATTTATTGTATATATCTAAAGTAACAATATTCCTATATAATTTATAACAACATTTACGTAACTAATATTAATAAAACTGTAAAATATATAATTTCTTGACTGAAAAAATATAATTTTTTGATAAAAATCTTTATTAATTAAAAAAATCTTCTTTGGCTTAATTTTATTTAAAAGTTAATTTGTTTAATGTAATAATTTGCATTCATTTTCCACCGGTTTTATTATAATATGTGTGTGTACTTTTTTTCTTTCGTTTCGTTCAGCCCGGGTTTTACCAATTACCAAAGGTACAGACGGAATACTCGGAAGGAGCGAAGAACTTGTGCGTTATATCACGTTCAGTGTACTCATCATTGCGATATCGAACCGCGACGCGACAATTTTTACTTCGAATTCCCAACGTTCAATATTTTATCTTTAATTCAAGACAAACACTTCCAAATGAAATAAAGATGGAATGAAGAAAAAATATATAAATAGAAATAATTCAATTTTGTTATAAAAATTATCTTCAGAATTATTTTTGTAGTAATTTTTTCATATATTATTTTTGTAAGGAATAAGATAGTTATTAATGAATTAATCAAATTTAATGCTTGAATAAAGTATGTTAGATTTTGATCTTGAACATATAATGATGAATACACTAAATAAATATGCACAAAACTGGAAATTTCAGATTATAAAATGTTTAATAAAAGATTGAATCATAGATGCATAAAATCAAACGACAAAATTAGAAAAGAAAAAAAAATTGTAACATTAAATAAATGCACAAAATTAAATTATTCATTAATGTAAGTTAAATTGGAAAAACGAATACACTTATGTCAAAGCGTGGAACTGACAGCTGTCAAAACACAAAATTGGATTGCGAAATTACAGCTGTCACTATATATTAAAATGAGGAATATGTGTCAAAATGTGAAACACTATTATATTATTAAGTTTAAAAATAAAGGTTATACTATAAAATTGGGACGACAGCTGTCACAATGTGACAAAGTCACAGTTAAATTGGAAAAACGAATACGCTTATGTCAAAGCAAAGAACTGACAGCTGTCACGATGTATCAAAACACACAAAATAGGATTGCGAAATGACAGCTGTCACGATGTGTCAAAGTGAGAAATTGACAGCTGTCAACATGTGTCAAAAAGTGATGGGACAGTAAAAAATAAAATAAACATGTGCATAATATCACGTAAACTGAATGAGTAAATTGACTTTTACCGATGTACAAGAAAAAGTAGTTTAAGTTTAAAGAGAAGTGTACGTTTGTGACGTGTTGGGAAATATTGTTGAATGCACAAAATAATAAAACGTGCTAATAAAATGATAAATATTGCAAAATGTGTAGAATCTCTTTGGTGGCGCAGAAATTCCCGTAGAGTGTACGCGATTTCCGCGAAGCGGCGGACTTCGGCAATGAGAAGGTTGAACGGCTGCACACGATCACGTAAACACAGATCCAATGACTAAATACACTTTCCATAATTCGTGGCCGATTCCAAGATTCATTTAATCGTCAAAACTTCACACAGTGCGATAATAAAATTTGGTAAAACCAAATACATTTTATTGAAGAAAAATTAAATGAATTATTCAATAACTGCATGAAATGTAAGTTTAGTTTTTCAAAGTCATCTAAAAAATATTTTTTTATGTTTTAATTAACTCAATCTATCATAATGAGTTTGTAAGAAAAGATTGATCGAAATCAGGTCTTTCGTAAGAATTTGCATCCGTTTCAATGAAAGAGTCAAGGTTGTACCTTTCTTATGCTTTTAACAATAGCAAATCTACAAATATACAGATTAAAATCTCACTTTTACTAAACGTGTCTACAGGTAAAAATTGTCTAAACTTTTCAATTATTATAAATAAATGATTTGTTTCATTGTTACATTTTTGAATTATTCATAATATTTATTACATTTTATAAAAACAAGAAAAACTGTTAAAAAAAATCATAAACATAAAAAATAAAATGTTACTAGTAATATTAAAATAATCATAAACTATATATTTTTAAATTTTTTACTAAGAATAACTAATTTTGGAAACAGCAGAGTTAAAATCTACAGACTATGAATATACTAAGCCTTTTGGGACTATCCTATATCCCTTTTGGTTTTAGACATCAAGAACAGGTCATCTGCCAACATCAGGCACTAAACCAAAAAGATTTTATCTCAAAAAGCTACTTGCTTGCTTCTACCCCTAAAACAACTAGATCAACAGAAAAGATATCTATAGTAGTAGAGGGTTGTGAGTATAATATTATAGACGCAATTCTCGTTTCATCTAAATTCTGAAAACTGCTCTATTGTTCCATCTATTATTTGTTATGCTTTGTTCCTGAAAGATTTTATAATTAGATAATATTTTGATTAATTTTAATCATAATAACTCTTATAACTCAATTAATTTCTATCGCGTAACATATAACATAATTCATATTTTTCAATTTTTGAATAATAAAAATAAAATTATTTTTATTTCGTAAAATCGAATTTAAATACTTTATTTTTTTTACTCTAATAAACTAATAAGAATTTAGTTGTAAAAATATTTGAAAATAAATATTCTTCAATGAGAGTACTTGTATTTAGTTATGCAGGAATTTTGGGTAAAGGGTTAATATGGTTTTGAGCTATGAGAAAGTTGATAAAGTATGAATGAAAACTGAAGAATGTAAAAGTTTTGGACGCATTAACGTACTACAATGTTGTAGAAAGGGGAGATCTGAAAGTTGCAGTTTGCTTTATAAAAGTTATTTTTTTCTATATTTAACTAGACTCAGTTTTATAGACAATTTTTAAAATTTAGTATTATATAAAAAATAATTTTGTAATAATAATTATAAATAATAATATTTTTTTAAAAATATTTTGCTGAAAAAAATATATTTCTTTTGAATACAAATATTGAAATTGGAAAAATATTGGAACTTCAAGTTTGAGTGAGAATTCTCTCTCCAAAGGAGACCGTCTTTTACATAACAATGTACCAGTCGACCGAATTGCAGAATGTCGCTTTTGAAGAAATTGCACATTCCTTTCGTTTTTTCCAAATTTCCGTGAAAGAACTTTTGACAAAGATAAAGTGCCCAACACGTTTATTGCATCAACTGTCAAAATTAATGTGAACAAAATAAAATAAATAATGTTACCATGGTGATAATTATTAATGTTAGCATACAATAAATAAATAATCAATAAACAAGCGTTTATAATGTAACAACATGGAAAAAGAAGTTTAGTGACTTTTATATTTTTATCAAATCCGTGAAAGTATTTTTGACAAAAATGTAATACACCATATGTTTATTTTATGAACTGTTAAATGTCAAAATTAATGTTAATAAAATTAAATAAATTATGTTACCATGGTTATAAATAATAAACAAATGTTTATAATGTAACAACATGGACAAAGAAGATTAGTGATTTTTACATTGTTATCAAATGTCCGTGAAAGAATTTTTTATTTTATGAACTGTCAAATGTCAAAAATAAACAAAATTAAATAATGTTACCATGGTTTTAAAAGTTAATTAAGTTTTAATATATATCGTGCATAAAATGGAGATTAATAAAAGTTACCAAAAAAACGAAAAGGTAAATAAAAGCAAACATTGCAGAACTTTTGCTGCTGATTCATCGTGATTGCGACTAGTTTCGTATCAGGTGTTTGCATAATAGTTAATTACCGGATCGGGTCTACCATTAATGAGAGGAAAAGTGAAGAAAAAGCGTCGGTAGAATGCATCCATCCGACGTCAGCGTCGGCGTGCAGAAGAATCTGTTGTTGGTTGGTGGGGGGAGGTGAGGTGTCAACAGGTGAATGCGATATGCGTGAACAAATGTGTGTAAGTGTGTGCATACATACATATATGTGTGTGTGTGTGTGTGTGTGTGTGGTCGGTGTTGGTGGGGGAGTTAACTGGTGAAACGTAAGCGTAGCGACGGGAGATTGTCAGAACGCGGAACCCTGTTTTGTTAGCTGGAGTTCGCGAAAATTTTCAGTCAGCCTCCAACGGTCCGCGACTGAAAAACCCTCTCCACTCCACAACTTCTTCACAATTACAATCACAATCATCAACGGATACGTAGATAGATCAGTAGCTGTGCGTAAACCATCCGAAGTAGTAATCCATCCCTCTGCTTCTCCAACTGAAATTAAGAGTACACAACACCTCCCTCGCGAATCTTAATAATTGCATTATTAAAACCAAAAGTGCAAATATTTGACTTTCATCAAGTGATTAACTTTCTTCGAACTCGTGTTTTTTACATTACATTTTTTTTCGTGCAAAGAAAAGTACTCATCCACCGCGGTGGTTGTCATGAATGGAAGTTTTGCATAAGCTCAAGATGTCCATGGTCAATCACATCTCCTCCAACGCGGAGCCGCAACCTTTGCCTCCGCAGTGTCCGATGATCAACAGTTCTCCGACCAACAGGAAACCCATCAGATTGAAGAACTTCTTAACGAAAGCCGAAGCATTCGATTCTCTGCACAACCAAATCACAAACGTAAGTCATTTCCATAATAGTTCAGATATCTGCATTATATAACTGATAACATTAATTAACACGTCGCACTTCATTAGGCTCTCATCGCAGCAATTCTTCAAGTTATGTTTATTGAAACGTCGTGCAGTTTTATTATTAACATCATCACTTTACTGCTGCATTAAAATCAGTCATAAATATAATTGCGGAGCAAAAACACGCTTTAATTATTTTTTATTGTGATTTAAATTAAAACTCGTGCATAAAGCAAATACTTATTTTTCTTTTACTACTTTTGCGTATTTTCAACGCATTTTATTATTGTTCAATTATATAAAAAAAAATCAGATACATTTTTTTCGTAATTAATTAATTATTAATATCAGCAAATTATACTTTTACATATGTTATCAGTAAATCTTTAAAATAAATTTTATAAATATTTCTATAACTTTGATGAATTTTTTTTTATAAATTAATTTTATTTATTGAAATTAAAAATATATAATTTGTGAAGGTTTTTACAAATTAAATTAAGTTTATTTGTTTTTTTTATAATTTTTATGAAGAAAATACATAAAAATTAAGATAATTATAAATTGATTAATGACTGTGAAATTATTTAATTTATAATTAAGCTATAAAAAATAAACTTTTAAATAAAATTTTTGCGATTTTTGTTAATTGAAATTATTTAATTTGTTTATAATTACGCAATTTCAACTGTGAAATTCTTTAATAGCATAAAACTAATTGTAAATTATTATTTTTTTTTTAAATAAAATTATAGATTTTTCACTAAGATACGTGATTTAACAAAAATAAACAAATTACATCATTTATGATAATATTTTCAATTAGTTTCGAAGCGATAAAAACCATTTACACTTTACATATTTGTATATTGAATCATTCATAATTTTATTAAGTCATACAATTTCTTGTTTATTTTTTTTGTTGCTTAATGTTTGCCTTTTTTCTAAACAGAAGTTGCCTCGGGCAACGAGAAACTGCGGTTCGGAATTACTTTTTTTTTTCGCAAACAATTATGCAAATCGTCGAGCAGGAAACACGTTTTTCTTCTTATTGATTAGCAACAGATATAAAGTGCTTACTAAAAAAAAATAAGAAAAATTCAATAGCAATTTTAAAATTTTCAGAAGAAAATCGCATAATCAAATTATGTTATGAATAAAACAATATCGTACTGTCAACGTCAAAAAAAAACGACAGCTGTCAAAAATGTCAATTTCTGAAACGTTTTATTTATTTATAGAATTACTACGAAATCGAATTAAATAATTTCACAAAAATTTCATTTGGCGATTTTGAAAATTATCGAAATTTTGCATAAATTTTGTTAAAATCGCTGTACGATATAAATATTTGTTTTGAATTATCGAATAATCAAATTAGAGGACGAAAGTCTAACCTTTCATTGACTGACAGATAAAAAAATGCTACGAGCTGTCAAAAATGCATCATCTTCACGTTTTATTTAATTACAGCGCAAACACGTAAACGAATTACATAATAAAATTAAAATCGTAAACTGAAAACGTAATTAGTAGTTTTTGTAAAATTTTCTTAATAATTCAAAAATTAAATCCATTTTCATATATTTAATAAAAAAGTGTTATTATATAAATGTGTATAAAAAAAAGTTTGTATTAATATTTGAAAAAGAAAAACGCATTTCCTTTCATTGAAAAATGTGAATATCCTGACGGTTCTATTATACTCATTTTCCTCTGAAAATCAATCAAAGATTTCCCTCCCTGTTGTTCGATTCTCTTTTATTTTCCATGGCTCACTTTAATTGTGGCTCAGTTTTCCAATTTATTTAATAATTTTTAAATATTTATTTAAAATATTATTAATCTTTAATTTTCAACTCTCAAGTTTTATATAAGAAAATAATTCTAATACTTTAGTTTTACAAAAAAAAAATGCAATAAAATGATTTTTTTTTGCAATTTTGCTGTTAGTTTTTATTTGTTTGTTAATTGTTAGAACTAAATCTATAGCAAGATTATTTCTAATAATAATTATGTTTATTGTAATAACAATATTTTTTTATTAAATCTGAAAAAATATGTGAAAATAAATTTAATAATTCTGAATTATTATCTGTCAATAATATCTTTGTGTTAATGCGATGATCGAAAGAATGTGTAAGTTTGGAATTCATCGAGAGAAAGAGAAGCGGGTGAAGCCGACGAATGTCGAGAAGAAAAATCGAAATTACCTTTGACAGGTAGAACGAGTGTTACGTTTCAGTTGTCGGTGCGAATAAATTTTTATTGGAAGCGGAATTCCAGAACGTCTCGGGGATTCCCCCGTTCCCTTGCTTCTCACTCATTCATTCCCCAAACCGAAGTTCGGGTTTCCCGTTACACCATTTCGGGCCAATAATTTCATTAAATCGAGATTTGATATTCAATTAAAGTTAAAAGAAAAAAAATATGAAGAAAAGTCTATTTCTCTCCGCTTCACTCGGAAGGTCCACTAAATACGTTGCAGTAAATATCAATTTGCGTTGCTTCCACCTAAAACCAGATTGAATTTAAATCCATTATGCAACCCCCGGATACAATGGATTTGCAACGGGAACGAAGGAAAATAATGATAATATCATTAGAGGAAATTGATATCATACAGAAAACACATCAATTTTATTAAAGCATTTTCATAATATTAATAGCTGATTATTAACACAATTTGGTTTTCAAATTAATATAAAAAATTATTAAATAAATTATACCAAAAATATTTTTACTATTGAAAAGAAAATATTAAAAATATTATTAACTGCTAAATGTAATGTCATTATTTATAAATATAATAACAATATGTTATGACCTAATTTTAAGCTTTTGCACAGATGGCGGATATATCCGCCCAATCATTTTAACCGTTTAAAATTTGATTCTTTAAAGTTTTCTCCTAATATTTAATATAAATCAATTATAAAATTACAAAAATTGTCTCTATTTTTTGATTTTTCTACTTATTTTTTCTACGATCGTTAATTATTAACAATAAAATAAATATATAATATATATAAAAGACATTTTTCATTGTTACAAAATTTTTCATGCGAATCATATAAGAGAAGAAATAAAAATTGAAAGCGACATCTGTGAAATTAACGTGACACCCAATTCTGACAGTATTATTATTTTGTTTTGAAGTTCTTATGCAACGCCGGCTCGGATATCCTTGGGAAAACTTTTCACTCTCCCGAAGTTCCATTTCCGACGTCAATTACGGCTCTCACATCTTCAAACAATTCGAAGCTATTACAACATATTAACATCAACACAATATTAATTATTTGAAAATTATTAATATCAAAAAAATAATACAATTTAATTTGATTTTATTATTTTATTCTTTAGCTTAGAAAAATAAGTATTGAAATTGTTGAAAACTCTGGTTGTTTGTACAAGTTGAAATGTTCCTTTTTCCCCACTTTGTTAATTACCGTAGTGAAATATGTTTTAAAATAACCCACGCTGTTTGCAATACATTAAAACCTCTGATGGTAAACTAATAAATTATGTGTAAACTCGCGCTGGAAATTTATTCTCAACGTTTTGTTGTAGTTTTGTATAAATAATTTATAGCTGATAGATAATTAATTAGAATATTTACACTATATTATTAAACATTAATTGCGTTTATTTCATGTTTACAGTTAATTATCATTCAAAAATGTCATCAATTCAATGATTTGTAACTAAAACATGAATTTTGTATAGAAAAATATTCTCATTTTTCTGATATTTTTGTGTGGAAAAAAACCGTTTCCTCTGCGTTTCTTATTCCCTGAACAATTAAGTCTCCATTAATAATTAAACCAAAAGCGGAAGCATCTTACAACTCGCTCTAGGATTACGCTTAAGACATTAACTTCCCCATCCGATATAAGTAAATATTTTATTATTATATTTGTTTATAATTAAATTATTTATGAGAGTAAATAAACCAATTATTCAATAATAATAAATCTTTATGAAAAATCAATTTATTCACGATTAATCTTCATATTATTTTTTTGGAATCATTTATATTTGCTTAAATTATATGGCGGATATATCCGCCACTCGTCCGAAAATGATTAATTATGACATTATTTTATTAATTAAGAGATAGAAAATATGTTTGTTTTCAAGTAATTCAAAATCTTCAATTAATTGCTACAAAAATCGTTGAAAATTATGTTTTTTTTGAATTTAAAAAAATTACATTTATTAACTATTACTATCATTGAATTATATTTAAATCCATTATATTTGATTGTAATTTACACAAATACGAACGGAATGCAATTAGCGAATTAACGATTATTTTTTTCGTGTATTACGTTCGAACGTTTTACATTTCGTCGGTATGTTTGCGCATTGTCGACCACACGGTTATTCAATTAATAAACGCGGAAATGCAATTATTAGCCATGAATAATTTATCGTACAAATAAACATAGAAATTCGATTTCGACTCAAATTGTTATAAAATAAAGCAGAAATCGACATTCCGTTTAATTGCTTTAATAATTGCATAAATATTTATGTTCGATTCAACGAAATAACAGGAAAAATATATAAGTTTAAATCTGCTAATAATTTTTATAAATTTATAATTTAGAAAGTATTTTTTTTTGTAATTATTAAAAATATTAAAATTTAGTCTAAATTAGCGTTTCTTAATTTATTTTTATTTTTTCTGTTACGCTGTCATTTTGTGTCAAATGTGACAGCTGTCATTAAAAACATAACGAAACCCAATTGTGTTATTATTTCATCACGAATGTAAATAATTAGAAATATTTGTTTGTTTTGTATTATGTGACTTTTGCGTGCATATATTAATCTTTTATGTTTCGCTTTTCAAACTGATTCCATCGGGTTGCGAACGTACGAATTGTTGGTTTATAATGTTTCGGTTTCGAAAGGGATTTCGTTTCATAATAAATTCGGGCATCGCATGGGATTAAAATCGATGATTGGTGTATTTGTTTACGTCGTTGTTTGTTGTTGATAATGTTGTTGCTGCTGCTGCTGCAACAACTGTTGTTCGCATAACTGTTCGAAAACTTAGGGCAAAAACGGAGATCGGATCGATGATGATAGCTTCAAAACTAACCGAAATAGCAGGAAGCTTCTCCGCCAGTTTGTGCGTCCCATCAAAACCCACTGTTTCGTGTCACAGATTTCGAATTAACTCAAGTCTATCTAAAATTAACAAGATTTAATCTATGATTTATATAAACAATATTACAAGTTACATAAAAATTTTCAGTTCAACTTTTAAATTAACCTTGTGGAAATTTTCTAATTTTTTTTTTTCAACGAAAAGTTAAATTGTACTTTGATTTCTGTGTTTCTTTTAGAATGAGAGAGTGAAATCTGTTCGAAAGGGTGGAACTAATCGAAATTAATTTTTTAAGCTTCTTTCCTTTACTGCCGTCTGCCGTTGGCAGAAATTCGCGTTTCTCAAATATTGAACGTGACAGTTGTTTTAAATATTCGCAAATCCGGAGGCTGCTGCGTGCAGCAACGAAATTCGCAGAAACTTAAATAATAACACAAACTTAACGCACTAATCTGAAAACTTTCCGTGCAGAAAATGGAGTAGCTTTATCGCAGCATAAATTGGATGTTAGTTAGTTAGGTATGACTTCTGAATAGTTTTGTTAGGATTACGATAACTGGAAGAAAAGTTAAAAATTATGTCCACGTGGCACAAAACTACAATATTATTAACTTTATAACTAGTTATATTAAAATTAGCTTCAAAGTTTTATTCAAAGAAAATGAAATCTAGTTTGCTTGTCAAGAAAAAACGAAAATGACAAGTGATAATCGTGTTGACGCGAATGTCAGAATATGTGAGTTTACTTAAAAATTTTTTGATTTTTGTGATGTGAGTAAAGTTATGTAAGTGTCGACGGTTTTGCGGTACGTTTTTCTCTTTTTTTAAGGTAAGAAATTAGATTATAGTTGATTTCGGTCTGGGTTTCTGAAGGCGCGAGTTCGATTCAATCCACCACGTGGAACATCCGTGTGTGAACATTTGCATAACGACACGTGAATCGATCAGTTTTCATCTTCCGTATTTCCGACTTCCGTATTCCTTGAATTTTCAAATACCGCGAAAAATCTAAATACATTTTCAGAATTTCCTTGTTTCCTCTATTCATACAAATGCATACATTTCATGTATTCAATAAAATACCAATCAGTTTTTATACAACAATTTGAAATTGTAGGTTACATAATTGGTTTTACACCACCTGTATTACCAACTTAATATTTATAGTTGTAATTATTGCAAGCGAAATTGCTGTGTATTATTATTATCTTATGAAAGCATATGACAAACGTTATTATGACAGCTCCGGCTGGAATTGTATGTTACATAATTATTTTGTATATGTGTTATGCAACATATATTACGTGTTAAGACCACCAACATAACATTTATACCAATAAGCTGATATAATTAGTTTTTTTTTGTGTAATTCAAAAAGTTGATTTAATGGATTTTAATTATTCGCTTTTGACGATTGTCGATTTGGTGGATGCGCTGATTCAATGTTAATTAATTTTTATAAAAATTTTTATTACAGTGGTCGGCAAACTGCGGCTCTTTTCATCAAAAATAACGATAGCGATATCTTAAAAATGGCTCATGAATTAGTATTGAGATTATTGATGTAATTTCAATATAGCATCAAAATTGGCTCAAATTAATCCGAATGAGTTCGGATCATGGAAGTAAACTCGTCTTTAAATACCTTATCCCTTTGTAATTATCCCCATTTAACGCCATTCGCGATTGAAAGCTTCATCTCAATCAGTCCAATTTGGATTAAGAACGTCCGTCTCGTAAAAACTCTTAAGAGCTCTAATTTATCGCACCAATAAGAAAATATCCAATATTTTTTTCACGCAACATTACAGTTTTTTTATAACTCCGATATTATGAAACAAAATTAAATCTGCGGTGGATTTTCCCCTTTATTTCTTTGGTGTGTTCTTTTCGCTTTTTTCTTCGGATTATATATATTTTTTTTCCTATTAAAAGAAATCTCCAGACGGCGGTTGGCCTTTTGTTGGGTATGAAAACGTGATTTTCCGATTTTTCCTCTTTTCTAATATGCACGTGGAAATGCATCGAACCACTTCCCTCATTCGATATCACTTTTTATTACGGATTACGTACTGACGGCACATTTAAATGCAAATAGCTTTCGCCGGTTCCATGCTAAATTATAAATTTCCCGGATTATATAATCCTTCGACACGCAATCTTTATCCGTTTTACGATTATCTAATAATTTCATTATAAAAAAAAATAAATTTAATAATATATATAAGAATTATATATAAGAATTATAAAGCTAAAGTTGAGAATGTGAAATTTAACACATTGTTGCATAATGCAGTGTGTTGAATTGAGGACGTTAATTATGTAAATCCTCGTTTCTTTATTAACCCAAACTAATTGCTGCGAGCGTGATCAAACCAGGCGCATCCGCAATAATGCGACCGGATTGTCCTGCAAATAAATAAAATTTACGGGTAGCCATTTACATTTTATGCGATTCACTTTAATTCGAGAAGAAGAAGGGTGTGCGAAACGAGACAAAAGGGATGCAAATGCGTGCATTCCGGACCTTCTTTTTTTTATGTAAAGATGAGACATGTTTAAAATATGATTAAGAACGGATAAAGCTTGGAAGTAAAATTACGTTTTACGACGGACCACACATTAGATGAGATCCTTCCAGTAAAATGTAACCATATCCCAGACGTTCCCTTATCGAGAATGGCTTACATTTCGTTTTTTTTCTTATATTATGGTTAAAGCATAATTTATTTGATTTCAACTTGAAATAAGTTTAAAGAAAAAATATAAATTTTCAACTGTGCATCAAATCAAAAATAAAAATTCATAACCTCAATTTATATGCATCTAGGGTTATGAATAATGACATTTGACAGCTCCGCTTGAAATAAATAGTGACGCCACACCAAAAGCTACCGTTAAACAATTTTGCAAAAGTAAAAAAGATATGGCGGATATATCCGCCGCTCGTCAGAAAAGTGCTTAAAATACTGTTGAAACCAATGGATGTTTAATAATTACCTTTAACAAAGTTATTTAATATAGGATGTGTTAAAATTAATTGATTTTAAAGAAAAAATAATATGAAAAGTATGTGAGATTTAATCGATGCGTTAAAGAATTGGTTAAAACTAATGAAAGTTTGCGAGAGTGGGTGTGTATGTGTCTGCATCACGTAATTTAGCTGAGCGAGATAAGAGCTCGTGCAAACTTCCTTGCAGCAATATAATAATGAGCTTTCGGCGGATGAACGCATATCCAATAATGCTCCGCATTGTACTCGTACGAACAAACGCAAAATTGAAAATCCAAAATTATTCCTATTAGCTGCAGCGCTTTTATACACATATCTAAATTACTTTTATTACATTTTTAAATATAAAGTTATGTATACATTACGAAAAAAATTTCATATAAAATTGATATAATTTGTTGTTTTTTTTTTAATTAAAAAAATCTAAAAATATTTATTTATTATATAATAATTTAAAAAAAAATTGAGAAGTATTGTGTCTATAGATTTGAACTTATTATGAGTTTCATGACTAAAATTCCGGAAATGATGTAATTAAAACATATAAGTTGACGTACTTTATTAAGAAGTAAAGTAAATTTAAGTTATTTATCTTAAGGACAAGGATTTTCGTTTAAAATCGAGTGGAAATGATACTAATAAGCATTTGATTCGATAAAGGCGATAAACTGGATGGGATAAACCATAATATGTATTTCCGTTAGGGGATCCGAACTTTCGCAAAGAGGACAACACACTTTTCCTTCACGCTCCAAGTCCTCTTCAGATGAAAATGAGAGATCTCTTTTAGAGAAATAATCTGGACCTATCTTGATTAAGCAACGACCCAAAAGGAAAGAAAAAAAATGCAAGATTTCCCGTTTATTTTCTATAAAACAGCACAAAAGAAAAAAATCTATATTTAACAATATAAATTTTATTATTTATAATACAAGATCGATTTTATATCATTATAAAAATACGCTATTACGTAGTGATTTCCATGTCGTTATGTTTTTTTTGTTATAGTTGTCAGCAGTGTTTAAATATGTGCAATATGGATAATATCCCATGGGTGTTGTTCGGCGCAATTTCAGCAGTGTAAAAGGGCATTAAACATTCATGAATTCGGAATTTGAAAACCGCGAGTACATAACAACAATATATTTTTGTTGGAAAAAAAAAATATAAATAGATGAAATTGAACGAGCGAGGAGCTATTTGATGCTGGAATATTTGGTATATTTCGTGTATAATTTTAGCGCTTTATCCATATATTCACAGTTGTTACGTAACATTTAAATTTATTTTATACATGGTAATAATTCAACGTTAAAATTTTATTTTATACAATATTACAAAGATATAATTATTGCACAAGAAGGATCCTTCTTTTACACATCTTTTGATACAACAATTGTTACTTAAGCCTATCAGCTTATGATATTTAACTTATTTTCTGTATTAATATTTCAAATTTAAAAAACAAATTTTGAAATTAATTTTAATTTGTAATTATTTTTAGCCTAATATTTTTTTTTATAAAATAGCAATTAAACTTTTGAACTATTTAATTATTACATAAAGAGTGGTCGTCTATTCCGCATCTTGTGATATAACTATTGTTACGTAATGTTAATTATTGACTGAGTTATGACGATTTTTGTAATTTTATTTGAACGTCTTTGCATTTTATTTAATTACTATAAAACTAAGCATAAATGCATTTTAAAGACAAAACTTTCAAATTTGAAAAAATATTTTCAATTTGTCGTTATTTTTAGATTTTTTTTTACAGAAAAACTGTTAAACTGTTGAAATTATTTTTTATTACATAAGAAAAGGTCTTCTATTGCGCTTCTTGTGATATAATTATTGTTAAGTAATGTTAATTATTAACTGAAATATGGAGTTTTTTCTGCATATTTACATTTTATATAACTACAAATATGAAAATTAATTAAATTCAGTTTTTTTTTGATGGAAATTAATGATAAAATCCACTAAAAGTTATTTGATATAAAATTGATATTAAAATATTAAGTAAAAAATTCGCTAATTGTCGAACATCCAGACTGTTTTCGAACTGATATTTATATAATTAATCACTCTAATAAGAGAGAGAAATGAATATCTTTGGCAGATGAGGGGCGGTAAAATCCCTCCATGTCGGAGCGCAAAGAAAAGACGATACGGCGTTTATAAAACGGCGATAAATCTCATTATCCTGAAAATTAATTACCGCAGGAAGAACTTCTTGCGTCCCTCTTTAATGAATCCTTCTTGAAAGGCGAATGCGAACAAAAATGGACTTAAAAATAAATAAATCACCTTATTGTTGCTTTTCAATTAACCCTAATTCTACGCGAGGCCCAATTTCGTGTGTGTACTTAGGATGTGAAACAATAGTTTCAGCCGGAAACGATTTTTCTTTAGCTTAGATTTATCGAAACGCGTTTTGATACCGCTTCAAAAATTTAAATTTTCAATTTATAAAGTTTGATGATTTAATTTTTGTTTATTAATATAAAAACTGTTAGAATTATAATAAATTTTCATGAATTTTTTTTTCGTTTACAATGTAACATGTACTGGCTGAAATATAATTATTTTTCAGGCGACGTGTAATAAAAGTGTAATTCAATTTTTAAGTCGGATGTGATGATGCTTTTTTCCGTGTTGTCGCGATGGGCCAGCGGGGGTTTCCTTTTATTTATAATATTAATTAAATGCAAACAGAAGGAAAGACACAACGTTGAACATTATTTGCTTTGATCGAAACGCCTGCAGAGGCGACGGAACGAAAAAGCAAATACACCTGATTATATATAGAGAAAGAGAGAAATAGAGATAGATAAATAATGACGTAACGAACTACTGTTTCTTTGGTTGGAAGAGAAATAGGAGAAAAAACCGGATCGATTTTATTGGGTCAGAAAAATTGGAAAGGTCGCCGAAGAAAGAAAATCCTTGTAAAACCTACTTTATCGTATACGCTCATTGACAGTTATGTAACTGGATGGGGTCTGGATTTCGTGTTTCCATGTATTTACACGTCTTGTAGATCATTGAGATACAAATAGAAAATTATCTGTCCATTGGGAAAATAACGTTTTATTTCTTATTGTTATCGCGTACATTTTTCGCGTTACTTTTACAGTTATCTTATATAATCATTTATTTTCCGCAATTTATAATATTCTGAGTAATATCTACAAAAAAAATGTAGTATCTTTGATTATATGTAAATTTTGATTGGTGCCTAGATTGGACCACCAACGTAATTTGTTCTCTATAGGTAATTTGAGCATAATTTGTACTTGCAATTAATGAATTTACTCTTAATTATTAGATTAATTTAAAATAAGAAGCAAACTGAATCGTTTTAAACTTTTAAAGTATACTTATTTAATTACGATATATCAAAATAATTAAAATAATATAAAGAGTACAAGTATATTTGAAAGTTGCCTATAATGGACTGATCAAGTAGGAGAGAAATCTATTAAGTAAATCGGTATTAGATCTTTATGGATTTTGGATTGGTGCTTAGATTGGACCACTAAATTTTTTTCTTAATTCTTAGATTAATTGAAAAAGAAATGTAAGCAAACTGAATCGTTTTAAACTTGTAAAGTATACTTATTTAATTACGATTTACGTTATGTTAAAGTTTATGTTAAAGTTGTCAAATCGGGGAAAAATCTATTAAGTAAATCCGTATTATATCTTTTTGAATTTTGGATTGGTGCCTAGATTGGACCACCAAAAATTAATCTTAATTCTTAGATTAATTGAAAAAAAATAAGCAAACTGAATTGTTTTAAACTTGTAATTACGATTTATCGAAATAATTAAAATAATACAAAGAATACAAGTTTATTTGAAAGTTGCCTATAATGGACTGGTCAAATAAGGGAGAAATTTATAATTTATATGTAAATTCATATTATATCTTTTCTTATAAGAAATAATAAAAGTAACCAAAAAAAAACATGATTTTTTTCACCAATTTAGTATTTTTTTAATTATATAATATAAATATGAACATTAAAATTAAAATTTTTATACCATTCTTAATTGAAGAATAATCTTTATAATTATGTATAAACAGTTATAGTTTTAAACTTAAATTTAATTTTTATAAAAAGAAAATTAATAATAATTAGTTGCTTTGATTGGACCGATTGAAGAACATTTAATTTTTAAACCATAATTATATGAAGAATAAATGTTGTTATCAAGTATAAAAAGTAATAGTTAATTTTCATTTAAATGAAATTAATGACGATTGACGTATATTTCATTTAAACTTTTTATATCATTATTAAATGATAAATAAATTATGTCATTAGTTATAAATAGTAATAATTTTGCTTAAATTTTCATTAAAGTACAATTAATGACTGTGGTCCATCCTAGGAAACTGATTGCATTTCATCGTTTTTTAGTTTCATGGAAATTTATGTGTGGATGCAACATAATAAATAGTTTGAGACAATAAGAACATTTTGGGATAATCCGTTTGTATCCGTTTCAATGAGTCCGTTAATCAGATAATTATACGATTAGTATTATAATCGTACTAATTGCTTTCATTTACCCGTGATTGAACATTTATCCCACCAATTTGGGCAAATACCTAGGGATAAACGTAAACGCAAGCAGAATAGACCGGACTCCGAATGCAACCGAATGTTCATTAGCACAGTCACACACCATACGTATTGTTTCCGACTACAAAAGCATTTGCATTAAATCAGCAATGTATACATACAAAAATAAGTATTAATACAATACGCGTTAATGTTTCAAATTTATATTAATAATATAATTATTTGTATTTAATTAATAATATATTCATTCATGTATTTTATAGAACTAAAATGTAGATAAATATGAATGAAATGAATTAATTTAAAAAGAAAATACTATTTTCGATGCGTTTAAAGGAATGCAGGAAATACGCACAAAAACGATGAATGAAAATAAGTGAAGCTTGAATGAAACGTAGTAATAAAAACGTAAAACTGATGTCTATCAAATTTGGTCTAATAATTTATTCCATCGACGAGACAGTCTAGGGTATTTTTTGTTGTTAATTCGCGCGTAAATTTAAAAATTCTTAATTTTATTATTTGCATTTACAAGGTAGAATAAAGGTTTATAGGTAACAATTTGTGAATGAAATTATTGTTTTTATAAAGATTTTTCAACTTTGACTAAGTTTATATACTTTGTTATATAAATATTGTTAACTAGAAATTTTGTTGAAACGGTCTGCAGATGTATGCAAATGAGTAAAAAGACAAATTGTAACATGAACTGCGGTAATAAAATTCTCTGCGTTTTAACAGACTCAACCCAATGTACGGATGATTGTATCATCATCGCGATGACGCCGTCTCATGTTTATAAAACTAACGCCGCAAAATATTTCCATGCTTATGTAAATTTCAACAACGAAAAAAAAATTACGTAAAACCGTGTGAAAAATTTCAATGCCGTCGCGGAAGAATTTGAATAAATAAACTAATAAATTTATTACGTATTTTTTTGTCTGTTTTTCATCGTTCAGATTAGTTCGTTTTCTGGCTCGAAGCTCTAAATGTGTTTGCAGCTACTTCGGTGCTCCTTTGCCTTCATTTACATGCATTTCCGTATATGTAAATACTAAGTCGGCAGTCGGGTAGAGTTATTTTCAGGATGCACGAAAAGGGCTGTAAGCTGTAAGCGACACAACGGCACATAGACGACGACTACACGTACTTACGTTGCATCCATTGCATTTCAAACTTTAATAAATCATGTGAACCGCTCCGAGGAGGAAAAATGAAGCGGGGTAGTCAACCGTTTCGAAGTCGCTCCATTTTTCCAAATGGAAAACGAGTGGTTCGAGGGGATGAAAAAATGAAGAAAAAAAGTAGAAGAAAATGAAAAAAATTGTATGCACGCACAGATTGGCCCTAATTTAAATAAGAAAAATTGCCGCCAGTTAGTTAAAGTTGGTGATGAAGCAATCTGCGGCTCCGGCTTCTTATTTACACAAAATTTTATTTCTACTTTCTCGCAACAAAATCTAAATTGTTAAAAAAAATTAAATAATTGTTCGAAAACCGAAAACCCATAAGAATTAATATATAAAATATAATATGCTTGCAAACTATTTTATTCATGATTCAGAAACTTTATTGTAATTTAACATAAAAATTTTTAGGCGATTTAAATTTTTGTTCGTAAACCGAGGGATTTTAATTTTTTGATTGTGAATCAAATATTTAAAAAAATTTCATGAAACCAACATTTAACATTACATTTTATCTAAAATTATGTTCGTAAACCGAGTGAGTTTATTTTTTTTAAACCGATGTAATTTATTTCGTTAAAATTAATTTATTTCTATTTTATGGGAACTTAAAGCACGTTTAATACTGTGAGAAAATTGAGCTTCCATCTAAACTAACTGCTGAAAGTAATTTAACTTATTAATACGTTTCAGTTTAAAATTTAATTTAGTTTCAATTAATTTCAATTTCGTTGTATATAATTTAATTGAATTTTGTACACATCCAAAAACATAATATTTACATTTTCATTTAACGATTAAAACACGAAATTTTCTGTATGAGAAATGATAAATATTTAAATTATTCTCTAAACATTTAGTTTAATTATAATTATAAATATTAACAAAATAAATTTTAGTTTTTTAGTTTAAATAATTTCGTCTTTTATAATTCGTTCAACATTGTTAAATTTAATTATTTCAACAGTATTAAACCTCGAGACGTATACTCTTCATTTTATATTATCCGCATTAGGAATCGTGAAAAATTGGCAGATTATTTCATGAGCAAACAGTTGTGGAAAGCACTTCTTGAAGACCCGCACACATCGCACAGTTCAAACACTTTAAAAACCCGTTCGCAATTGTCTCCATTACTTTCGCGATAAAACACGTTTACCTTTGAAACGTCCTGCCCTTCGCACGGACACCACTTAAAAAAAAGGGTTCGTGACCTCAAACTCAAACAGAGTTGTAATTACATTAAAACATCTCTGTTTGTTTTGTCTATAAAATGGTCATACTTTTTTGTTTAATTTATATAAACATTTTATAACTTTAGTTTTATGCAATATTTTTATTTTAATAATTCAATAACTAATAATACTTTTAAATGAAATATGGAGTTTTAGATTTATGCAATTGACTAGTCAATAAATTTTTGTATTTATTTCGGTTTACGTACAAATAATAACATATCCGTAATTTTAATCAAATTTTTAATAATTTTATTTAAATTAAAAATATTTTCAAATTAACAAAAAGGTTTCGTTAAATAATTCTGTAATTACATTAAAACACCTCTGTTTGTTTTGTCTATAAAATGGTCATACTTTTTTGTTTAATTTATATAAACATTTAATAACATTTTATATAATATAAACTTTAAGTTTTATGCAATAGTTTTATTTCAATAATTAAATAAGTAAATACGAAATATGGAGTTTTGGATTTATGTAATTGATTTTTATATTTATTTCGGTTTACGTATAAAAATAATATAATACAATAATTTTATTGAAATATCAATTTATTTTATTATATTTACTTTGATTTACGAACAAAATATCAAAAAATAACAAAAATTTTATAATTTTTTTTTAATGATCAATCGTATTTTAAAGACTGTGAAAAATCATTTAACAAAATTTAAACAAATTGTTGTTGTTTTTTTTATATTTATTTTGCCAACACTGCATTTGTAATATTTATTTTTGTGTAAAAATTTGTGCAAATTGTGTGCGAAAATAAAATAATGGTACGTGTGGAACGGCGATGCGAGTACATTTTGCACGTACGTGCTTTTGGGGATATTTTTTTGTTGTATATTCATTGTGCAGAGCAAATATGAATGCTCAATTACTGACCGAGTCATATTTTCAGTTTTAGTTACTCCCTTGCTTATATTTTTTATCATTAATATTTACACATCTGTAAAAAAATTGCACTGCAAATAAAAGAGAATTCAAAAGTTGCGTAACAGAGAATAGATAGATAGTTGTAATAATTTTAATCAAATTATTATCACTTAATCTGAACATGTCTGGTATTACAAATCCAAACAGTGTTTGAGACGTGAAGATCGACGATTATTATCCGTATTATTCGAAGGTTGGAGTGATCGGCTGTTGGGGATTCCCAGATAACTGGAATTCCGGGATCCATGCTGTAAGATGTATTTTTTCCGTGTGGGCTGAAACGGAACGGAAACCAATATTAATCGTGTCAAGCGAACAGTCGGTTTTGTAGCATCCGCATTCTTAGCTGTCTACCGCAATCAGATTAAAATCTGGCGTTACGAGCGCTGAGATGGGACGTCCCTTTTGCCTTCGGTCGCAATTAAAATTCTACGGGAATTACGGGATCTGTAGGATAAGGAATTGTGTGTGATTTTTTTTGTGTGTGTTCTGAACAGCAGTTTTACATAGTTTCTCTCGCGATTGAGGGTGTAGGACTTCGAAGGGATGGACATCGTTTTCGGGTAAAATACACGAGGGACAAATGTACCAGATGTGTCCGCATTTAATCAACCCCCACGATTCTGCAGGCGTTCTAAATCGAATAATGCAACGGATAAAAAAAAATAGAGGGATGAGAAAAGGGTGGAAAGATGAAGGAGATTTGTATTTCTCCTCTTTCTTTCGCTTTTTTTTTTGCGTCGCGCCTGAAGCAACTTGGGACTCAATATTCAAGTGATTTGCAAGTGGGAATAAGTTTATTTTATATATTTGTTTTATTCCCATTTTTTTTTGTTCATATCAAACAATATATAATAATATATTCCATTTACAAATTTTAGATTATTCTACTTTTCTATATAATTTTTTATTTTATAAGAACATTACATAACTAAATATAATTTGGATATATTCCAATAAATTGATGATAAAGAGAAAAGCAATAAATGAAAAAGAGAAAATTCTCTTAAAATTACGTAAATTTATATTATTTTTTTGATATTATTTATATTATTTTTTTCATATTGATATTTGCTATTAAAAATTTTATAATGATTTTAGTTTTGTTTATAAAAATATTAAATATTTCCACACAAAAAAAATAACTTGAATATGTTCAAATAAATTGAGGATAAAATTAATTGAAACAATTTATATTATATTCACAAATGAAACAGAAAAATTTCCACAGAAAAAAAATAAGCAAATATTTAAAAATTAATTTGAAATAATTATTTGTTTACATTTCTTATGTTCATAAAATTGTTAATTGACGATAATTTACGATTTTCCACAATAGAATAGTTTTTATTAACTAATTATACAATTATTTTAATTCCATTGATATTTTTTTTTTGCTGATAATTATCATTAGTTTCGTTACGAAATTTCGGTAAGGTAATGCGAATATGCAAATTCGCGACGAGATTATTGTTTTACAACCGAATCGCAACGAACGAACTTAAAATGAAATTTATCGTCCGTTTAATAGTTGCAGCAATTAAAAATTTGCGCTTCTCTAATTGCTTCTATTTAACTCATAATGATTATCATCATTTTAATTATTATTATTAGCAATTATTTATTTTTTTAAAATTTTAAATCAATTTTATGTTATTATTTTATTTACAAATATCAATTTATTGTGTTTCATATTCTTTGTATAGTTTTCTTTTTATTGAATATTATTTTAAATAAACATTTTAATTGGAATATAATGAAAAAAATAACTGTATTATTGAATAATCAACTGAAATTTTGCAAAATAGTAAATATTAATCATTTACGGACGTTCGGCGGATATATCCGCCACATCGTTTTAATGAGTGTTTTTCAAATTTATAAATTTTATTGATAAAAATAGTAAACAAATATTATTCGTATAAATAATCTATTGTAACCTTGTAACATGTAACCTTTAGCCTTTTTTTATGTTGTATTATGTATTGAATATAGACTTGAATTGGAATTATATAATGGAAAGTGATTGAACGAAAAGGGCTTTGTGTAACATTCAACACGTGTGTATAGTTGGATGTGGCAATGACCTAAGAATTGATGAATGTAAAGTGGATGTGTTTGTAAAGAGTATTTCCGTGTATTCGGGAGTAGATGCTGAATGAATCTAGATGAAAGGTAATAGCCCGAATCTACCGCAAAACAGAATCAGTTTGGGTAGAAGGTTTCCTGCAGAAAACTTTTAACTAAATTCTTATTTTTTAAATTAAAATCCTATTTATAAATATTTTAATCGTTCAGTATAAATCGATGCATTCTACATAGTGAAGTTACTACAAAAAATAGGCCCTTTCACAACTATAGCCCTTTTTTAATGCTCTCAGTTTACTTGTTAAATACGGCCCTTAAAAGTCTTGCTTCGTTTAAGGGCCGTATTTATGTTTTCGTGTACCCTATGCATCAGTTTTGCAATTGACGACAACAAGGGATTCCTATCATGTCGATAAGGCCCTTTTGCATTGCTACACCAATAACCCTACATAAACTATTGATATTTTTCAGTATTTGCACTGAAATAATTAAACTAAAGATTTATTCTAAAATATAGGTTGTAAATAGGATTTAAAGAGTATTTAATACAATTTTAGTGCATATAAAAAGTTTTTTTTTTCATATTGCAGTAATATAGATTACATGTAAAATATTACGCTTAATAAATGATATGTTGGTTTTTACGAGTCGCAATGAAAAACGATCATAATTCCAGCGAATTGATATATTTTCGACGCGAGTTCCAAACGCACGTATATTTTACTGCGAACCGCCGAGGACTGGCAATTATTTATATGAAAATATTCGCAATTAAACATCACAATTAAGATACACGGTTTTAACGATTTCATTTCGATAACAATTTTAATGTGAATATTATCTCTATATATTTTAGTTATATAAAACAACATATGTTTTGCATACATAAATTTTGAATAATAGAAAAATATTCATATTTTTAAATATAATTTATTTATTAATCAAAAAATAATTGTAATAATTTAAACATTTTTTAAAATTTTCGTCTTTTGTAAAAATGGAACGGTTTATTTTTTGTTCTAAAAAAACATTCATAAAGCTATATTTTTGTTATCATTAATTAAAAAAACTATTTTGAATATTGCGGATGCGCCGGGCAAATGTAAACTCATTACGTCGATTTTTTCGTTGGATTTTAATGAAAATATTCGTAATTAAACCATAATCTGTATGCGACCTGTACACAAAATTGAAACGCATCCCCCAAATTTAATCATTCCAACTGCATCGATATCATTCATTATTTTACGTACCTGAAATCTCGCTGAACTCATCGAATTTGGAATTTCTTTTATTCAATAATTAGGGTAATTATTAATTAGATTATTTTATTTTACTCGATGATAATGCACAAGTGGTCGATTTTCAACTGGAGTGATAAATTATTGATGGTGATTAACTTTTAAACGAACATTTTAATTGGAATACAATGAAAAAGCTAATATATTAAAATTTAATCATTTTTGGACGGTCGGCGGATATATCCGCCTCGTGCTTTATCGAGTGTTTTTCAGAGTTGGAATTATATTTTTAATGCTATTTCATTAGAATATAATAATTATCATATAATTTATATATTTTATTTATTATTTATACGAGCTGAAAGCTGAAATAAGAAAAACGAATTGATTTGTTTTATTTCGTTTTGCCATTTCTTTTGTGACGGTGACGTTCACTAACAGATGGCTTTGGTAAAATGAAACGTATAAAATTCCTTCTGAAGAATCCTTATCCTTTTTGTTCTGCTATCTATTCTTTATCCTCTTGTTACGTTCTTCAGGGTTGTAAGCAAGTAAATAAATAAAGAAAAAGCCAGACTATTTTTTTTGCATCTCGTTGAATTACGTACATTTTCCATACCAAAGCTTTTATCTTAAATTTAAGGAAAAGAAAAATGTGCATAGAAATTTGATTACTTTTATTATTTTCGCTCATTTTATGGGAAACATTTTACGATTGCTTCTGGTATTAAATTTCTTAATATTATTAATAATTACAATGACGTTTTACCGTTAGATGACTGCGTTACACCATAAAATAGATATGGCGGATATATCCGCCATTTGTCCAAAGTATAATTAATATTAGAAATACATATAAATTATTAGATTTCATCATATATTAACGGTGGTGAATGCAAATAATATCGATTTTCAGCAAAATCTGTACGCGCATTCTACAAATCTGATCTTATTTACGCCCGATTAATGACTCATAATTCAAATCCATGCAGGATTACGCCAAGCTGGGATTACTATTAAATATTTGCTTTCTATTGTATCCGCGTGCGGCGCGCGTAATAAACAGTCGGTTACATAATTTCTAGTTTTGCCTGTGTGTTATTATTAATGTGGATTCGGTTTTAATCAAAAGTCGTTCAGTTTTGATGCGACAATGTTATAAATTGTTTCGTTATTAAAGTTTTGGAAACGTGTGCAGCGTATAATAATCATCATCATCATATCTGCTGGTTACAATGAGACAAGAAACACGTCCTCGTCTCGCGGTCTATAGTCTACATAATAGTCTGCATTAAACTGCTCGCAAATCGTTATGTAATTTATACATGCGTCACATAACCGCAACAAACATTGATTTTGGATGTAAAATATTTAAAAAAAAAATAAAATTCATGTGACAAAATTTATGAAAAAATTAACTTTAAATACCGCAATGCGATTTGCATGTGAAGGATACCAATCTAATCTTTGACTGTAAAAAAATCACTGCATTATTACTAATATATGGAAACAGTAGGAGAAAAAAAAATTATATAAAAAAACTAAACTACATTTTTTTGCTGGACTAAATTTAGAATCGATAGAAATACACATTTAATTACGTTTGTTGTTTGGTATATCGATGTGGAAACATACGATATAATCGTAAAAGAAATTAAGTAACTTTCCCCAGAAGATCGCCAACATTCGATAAAACCGTGGCCAAACTCTAACTTCAATAATGTTGCTCACGTATCTACGAGTTTCATTTTATTATATATTGTATATATCTAGAAAAAATAAACTGTTTATAAATATGTTACGTAATTGTTATTATTAATTTTAAATAAAATGAAGACAAGAATTAAGTTCGTAAAATATAAATTAATTAACATTACGTAATGGTGATTACATAAAAATGATTATATGAAAAATTTATTATTGGTTAAATAATTATGAAAATTTGTTGAACGGTGGAAGTAATTAGTAAACTATGTTATATTTTGCATTAATCTAGGTAAAATAATTATATTCTCTATGTAAAGTGTTTTTAATTAATATTTACGGCATGAAAATTGCGGGTATAAAATATGTAAAGTGTAATAATTTTTGTAAAATATAATCATCTCCTGATTTTCCTGAAATTCGAAATATTTTCACGGAAATAGTTCGTTAAAATGTTCGTTTAATGCACAGATTTTAAACTAAAAAAAAAATATAAATAACATGAAACTATCGCGGAAATAAAAATCTGCGAAATTTTGCGAGCAATTTGCTAGGAATTTAAATGGTTGCGGTGAGAGGAGCCTCGCGATACTATGCAAAGTATTTCAAACTGTTTAATTGTGTTTTCGGTGCAAATAAGATGTGAATTTGTGCGAGGATTAAGTCTAAGGTTTGGATGATCGTTTATCGGCCTGGATTATCCTCGGACACATTCGGATGCGATATCTCCGTTCCGCTTTCATCCCGACTCCCGATTTATGTTCTTTTCTATTTTATTTGCTTCTCTTTACCTTCCACCGTCGACGCAGAGCAGATTTATATACGAATTTATTCTCAATGTCAAACTTACCGATAACTAAAGGTGACTTTTGTATAAAAAAATACAAGTTTTTTAATGTTTTATGTAACGTTACCCATTCTTTAATTTGAACTAAATCTGTTTGATTTACGATATATAATCTTCAATAAAAATATAATACTTAAAATATCCGCTAGATGGCGTTTTTAAACTTTCTAAAGTTAAGCAGTCACACATCAGATTTTTACGTGAATGTTATATAAATGATTTATAAAATGATGATGTAAGTGATATAAGTAGACTAAATTACGTCCAATATATTTTTTTAAATAAATTATTGATTTTTATATTTGTATCTGAATAATTTAACGGCAAAAGGTACTTAGTTTGCATTATATAATGGTTACGTGTCTGCATACAACAGGCGAATTGCGAAGTGGATGAAACCTCAATTAAGAAACATCATCTCGCGGATAATTATTCTCGCGTTCTAGCGTCGCATTACTTATGTAAGACGACGTCGCGACGCGCTTTCAGACGCCGGCAACACTTCATTACCGAAAATTAATCATTCGTCCATCAAACTGTAATGATCACGTAACGCCCAGTTATCCTCCTGCAACGTTACCAATATTATACGATATTTCTTTTATCCACAAACTAAAAAAAAACTTTCGTAATTAAAAAAAAACGTTTGTGCAGAAATATTGTTTTAACAGAAATCCGTATTATTGTAGATGATTGGAAGTGACAAATTTGAATTAATGATTTTTTTGTTAAATTAACTTTAACATAATACAAAAAAATAATGAAGAAATTTTATGAGTAAATTATATAATGTGTGCTTATATAAATTATTTGAAGTATTACTTAAAAATCCCAATCGTCGATTAAAAGAGAAAATATTTTATTTTTTCTTTACAAACTTTTTATTATTGAATTAAATTTGAATTAATAATATTTTTGTTAAATTAATATTAACATAATACAAAAAAATAATGAAGAAATGTTAAATTAATGATGATGATGATGTGTGCTTACATAAATTACTTGAATTATTCCGCAAAACGCAAAAAATATTTTAATTTTTCTTTACTCATTTTTTATTATTGAAGGAAATTTGAATTAATGATTTTTTTTTATTAAATTAACCTTAAAACTGTTATAGTATTAAAAATAATACAAAAATTTAATGAAGAAATGTTAAATTAATGAGAGAATTATATAATGTGTTTTCACATAAATTATTTGAATTAATACGCAAAAACGCAGAAAATATTTCAGTTTTTCTTTACTATTTAGTTATTGAAGGAAATTTGTATTAATGATTTTTTTTTGTTAAATTAACTTTTCTAATACAAAACAATAATTAAGAAATGTTAAATTAATGAGAAAATTAAATAATGTGTTTTTACATAAATTACTTAAATTATTCCACAAAAACGCAGAAAATATATTAGTTTTTCTTTACTAATTTTTATTATTGAAGAAAATTTGTATTAATGATTTTTTTTTGTTAAATTAACTTTACTAATACAAAAAAATAATTAAGAAATGTTAAATTATTAAATGATTAAATTATATAGAAATTACTTGAATTATTCTATAAAAACCCAAATTTTATATAATTAATATAAAAAAATAATGTATATAAAAATGTAATTAAAAAAATGTTAAATTTGAAATAATTAAATATGTGTAATACAATTATCTGGTATTTGTTACCTTAAAATAATGTGCGTTTATATAATAAATCACTTGAATTGCTCTGAACTGTAATGAATTGCCGTTTAAAAGTGAAATCAATAGCAATTAATTAGTCTTCGGTGCATTTGGGAACAAGCGGAGGTTTAATTTTTTTTTTTCATTTAAAACGAGCAAATCGATGCGATAATTCTTTTGGAATTGCTTCGTGAATGAATGGTAGTATTAATGAATGATTAGAGTTGGATTTTTGGTAGCTTTCACTTTTAGTGTCGCCTTCCGCCTTCTTCTTCTTCTTCATCATCATTCATCTTCCCTTTATGAATACCTTTTAATGCAACAAAACGACACAATTAATTTCATATTCACGCCAGCGACGGTGGCCGGTCATTCCCTCTATTTATTCTAAACTTTCCGCACGAGTGTATAATGAATGGTTCATTAGCAGCGAAGCACGAAATGCATTTATTTCCAGTTTAAATGTGTACACATACGAAGAGCGCTTGGTTTGAGGGTGGTTTCTGTAAGGGGGTAGGAAACCGCCGTGGAAATATTAAACGGAAACTAGTTGGGGATATTTTGGAAAGTTGCTCCATGCAGTAGGTGAAAACCCAATTAGGCTCTAAGTCGATTATGCATGGCTAAGTTTCCAAAACCCTATCTCGCCCATTAAACGCAATTAATACACCGCCACCTAACGCATGCACGTCTGCGAAGTGTCAAATGATTACATCATATCCTTCCTTATTCCTCAATAGATTTACTACTTTCCTTTCTAAAGAAGATATATCTTTACAATAATTTTACTACAACACTATTAATCAAAGTTTTACTTCCTACTTGTCATGTAACTGCCAAAGTCATAACCATCTTATAAAACAATAATCTCCAAACTTTTTTGATATCAATACTATATACATATATACTTGTTACTTATAAAGTACTTATTCTGGGAAGTGTCAAATGATTACATCATCCTTCCTTATTCCTCAATAGATTTACTACTTTCCCTTCAAAAAAAATATGTCTTTACAATGATTTCACTATAACACTACTAATCAAAGTTTTACTTCCTACTTGTCATGTAACTGCCAAAGTCTTAACCATCTTATAAAACAATAGTCTCCAAACTTTACAATGATTTCACTACGCGATATCTTAATGTATCAAATATTAATTACATCCAACACTTACTTTCTACTTGTCATGTAACTGCCACTTGACCATCTTATAGAACAGTAGTTTCCAAACTTTTTTAGTACTTGCTACTTGGTAATTATTTAAGTAAATAATTCATTATGTAAAATAAAATTTGCATATATTTCCAATTTGCACAAACGCAAATACCATAGAGAATATTAGCTAAACCGCTTCCATAATTTTCCCCTTTGTATAAGTGTATATATATATATAATTACGTTATATAATTTCTGTTTGCAGACAACGCCATGCAATTCTCAAGTGTGTTTGGCCAGTGTTATGGGTCAAAATGGGAAGAGCCTTTATCGGGCGAAAGAGGAAATCCTCAACCACGCCAAGGACTTCCTCAACCAATACTTCACATCCATCAGAAGGTAAAACTATATTCTTCAAAATATCTTATATCTTCTTCCATTTTGATACAAAAAAAAATCTATATTATATTTTTATATGTAATATTTTAATTTTTAATAAGAAAACTTATTTACTTCAATATTTAATAAAAATAATTCAATATTTTTGTGCAAAAAATCTTGAAAAATTCTTATTTTATGACAATATGAAAATTTTTCATTTTTAATGTAACTTATTAAATAAAATTAATTTTTTTCCAAATTCTTATAATATTTGAGTTTTTCTATTTAAAAATTATTATCTGTAAAAAAAAAATTTATTCATTTTAATTTTTAATGTAGTTTTCTTATTTACTTCAATATTTCTATAAAAATAATGAAAATCTTGAGAAATTCTTATTTTATGAAAAGTTTTCATTTATTTTAATAAATTAGAATTAAAATCTTACCACTTTCTTAGTATATTTTAATATTTCTATTATTTTTTTTGTGTAAAAAAATATACAAGTAAATCTTACGTATTTTTTTTTTGTTAATTATTTTGTAATCTCATTTGTATGAGTTTTGGTTTCGGTGTGTTGTTGTTGGTTTATTATTAGAATGACGTGTGCTGATTCGCATTGAAAAGGAGGATGAGGAATCAACGTGTAAATATAATAAGAAAAGTTGGAGTCTCGGAATACAATGTAATCATCACTTAAATTCCCCGAGTAAAACCAAAATTCAGCGCGCGAAAGCTCTCAAAATAATTAGTAGTAGTGTATTTTCTGCTCTTCTCAGTGAACATGATCAAAGCTACAATTTCTAATATATACGTGAACATTACATAATTCAAAAAAATATTTTTTTTTTATAATACCTTTGTCAAACGTAAATTTCATTAAGATTTTTTTAATCTCATTAACATATAATTATTTCTTCTTATAAGATTAATTTTAATTTGAAAAAATTTCCTCTAAAAATTACGTTTTAAATAATGCGAGTTTTCGAAGAAGTTTCCGCAATGTAACCATTACATAATGTAAATTTTCGTTTAACATTAACACGTTATGAAGTGATTGCACTTTAAGTGATTTACAGTTGGGAGTAACACGAATTTATTGCGCTTTTTCGTGCGGCGAATATTTTTACATGTAACTTTTTTTTTTCGTGTGCATCAAATTTTTATTCCTTTTCGATTTTTTTTCTCCCCTTCTCTCTCTCGTTCGTTGATGGTACAATGTAAGGGAATGCAGGCGCAGAAAAGTTTTTGAAAAGATAAGGGCATAAAGGGAATCCGGCCCTGGCGGTGCACGCTTTTACGAATTAAATTGAAAATATTGCCCCTATAGGAAGTTATGGCCTCGTTTGGATGAATTTTTACAGCGCAATCCCGATACATCCTAGTTTACAAAAAATAATAATGGATAAACGTTGCATAAACTCTCTTTCCTCTACAATTTGAATATTATACTTTCCTCAGAGTTTTACAAGTACTTGCAAAAGTTAGTTTATGGTTATAAAATTAAGATGTTTCCAGTAAATTCTAATAAAATCACAATTCCAAGTACTTGTCAAGTATTTACATGCATACATAATATTCATAAAAGTACTTTTAAAAAATAGTTTATTGTGAGAAACTTAATAATTTTACATGATTCCAATCAAATTCAATTAGATTAGGGTTATTCCAAGTACTTCTCAAGTATTACAATTTTTTTACATTTAAATACTTGATAAAATTATTTCCATTTGTATTCTAAGTACTTAACAAGTATTACGTAGTTTTTGTAACAAAAAGTACTTGTAGCAAATAGTTTATTGTAACAAAATTAATATTTTTACATGATTCCAATCAAATTCCATTAACTTAGGGCTAATCCTATTGCTATTCCAAATACTTCTCAAGTAATACTATTTTTTTACACTTGTATAAAAATAATAATAAAATTAGTTTATTATAATTCAATAAAATGAAATTTAATCGGGGTTATTTGTATATATTCCAAGTATTTGACAAGTATTACGTAGTTTTTTATGCATAAATCATGTATATAAAAGTACTTGCAAATGTTAGTTTATATCTAAAAATGTAATATGTTTACATGGCTCCAGTGAATTCTAATCAAAACTCAATTCCAAGTACTTGTCAAGTATTTACATACATAAATCATATGCATAATTATAAGTAATACGTAGTTATAAATAAAAGTACTTGTAAAGTTTATTGTGAGAAAATTATTAATTTTACATGATTCCAATTAATTTCAATTTTTCAAAGTACTTAAGTATTACTAAATTTGTACATGTATATATAAATACTTGTTAAAATTAGTTGTAAAAGTACTTGTTTAAGTTAGTGAATTGTAAGAAAATTATATTATTTAAACAGTTTCCAGAAATTCTAATAAAATTGCAAAAGATTATTTTCATTACTATTCCATGTACTTGTCAAGAATTATAAAGTTTAAAAATTCATAAATCATGTGTATAAAAGTAATTGCAAAAGTTTTTTTTATTGTAAGAAAATTAAAGTATTTAAACGATTCTTAGTAATATTATTTTCATTACAATTCCAAGTACTTGTCAAGTATTACAATCTTTAAACATGCATAATATTATATGTATAAAAGTACTTGTAAAAGTTAGTTTATTGTAAGAAAATTTAATAAGTTTACATTATAGTAACTTCATAATTAAATTAAGTGATTTTAAATGTACTTCTCATTATTTGTAAATAAATAAAACATTAAAAAGTACTTTGCAAAATATAATTTAGTACAAAATGTATGCAATGAAAACAAAATTAAGTACTTTTTAATTAATACAATATGATTAAATCATGCTTTTAAAAGTACTTGTAAAAGTATTTGTAAAAGTAAAATAAATATTATGTTTACACGATTCCATCGATTGAGTCATTAATTATGCTTTTTGCGGATGACATCAAGTTGTATAATGTAATTGGGTCATGCTTTCAGAAAGTTACAAATATTACATAATGAAAATGTATTGAATGCGAATCAATAGATTCATTACGTGTTTCTGTTTTAAAATTGTATTAATCCAAAATCATATTCATTAATAAAATATCATTAATTGTAAAACTTATTTTAATTAAAACTTTGTTTCAGTAAATTTACAGAATTGTATAACTGATATTAATAAATTGTAATTATATGTTGGAACTGTTCGTAGCGGTAACGATCAATGAATCCAAAAAAAAAAACTGTAGTAATTGAATAGTAATTAATGAACGGGTGGACAAATATGAATCGATCGCAATAGTATTTATCACTGTGTAGTGAAATTGGCAAAGTAAATTAAACCGCATTGTGTCGAACCGCAGAATTGATTTCATAATTTCGCTTCACTCGAACTTCACTATTTGCATACGCAACAACCTGTTTAAACTAAAACCAAATGTAATATTGTATGAATTAAAATGTATATTGTAACTTAAGTAATTTTACAAGTATTAGTACTTGACAAGTAATTACTTGGCATTTGACAAGTAAGCTAAAGTCAAGTACGTAATTTTAACTAATTTTCTCAATTAATATAATTCAAAGTTTATTTATTGAATTAGATACACAAAATATTAAAAATGTCTGAAAAAAAAAACTTAGAAATTGATTGAAAATTTTTATCTGAATATGTAAAGCTGCATTGAATTTAATTTAAATTCAAATTGACTTGCATCTTCCGTTCCTTCGGTCGAACAATACAAACAGTAAAGTTTCCTTTCGCAATTTGGAAGAGACACGGAATCGAGAGAATCTTTCTGAATCGATTCATTTGGATGTTTCCGTCGCTTTGTTTTTCCAATTACATGAGCAATAGATTGGCGCAAATGGAAGGAAAACCACTAAACCGAATTATTCTCTGGACACGCCATCCGCGAGTCTTCAAATGAATTTGCACAAATGCACATGTACAATTTCCATCTGGAAAATCCATCCGGGAAATTGAAACCGTCAATTTTATCCATCCAGGAAATTTCCGGCATCTATCATGCTCGACTTTTATATGCTACATGTTTGATTTTCCTTTAAATCGGAATATATACTTTTACCTTGTGACAATTTCATGATTTCAGTATAAAATAAGCTGTAAAAAAATTAACAAATTTTTACAGGATGAAAATTTTTTATTCCTGAAATAACGTGTTTCAGAAACCTTGTGACAATTTCATGATTATAGTACAAAATAAGATGTAAAAAAATAACAAATTTTTACAAGATGAAAATTTTTTATTCCTGAAATAATGTATTTCAGTTTAAAAATTAATACAATATTTATTTTTAAACCAGAAAAATTATTAGGACATTTTTACAAGAAAATATATGAAAAATGAATCAAGAAAATAGAAATTATACTAAAATAGAATTAAGACTAATGAAATTTGCATTTAATCCCTGAACAAAAAAAAAACATAAATGTGACGGATTAATTAAATTTGTGTAATTGAATTTTTTTTTTCGGACGGTTTATTAATAAGAAAATTATGCAGTTTCTTTCGTCGGAAATAAGTATAAATAAGAAAAGTTTTCTTCAATCTAAAGATGCGAGCGGTTCGGAAAACTAATTGCCAAGCAGTTTTTCATTCATGAAAATACAGCGTACTCTCACTCTATCTTTTTCTCTAATATACATTTTCGTTTTTCTTTCTCTCTTTTTTTTATACTTGTTTCTCGTTTTTAGTACTTTTTCTATCCAAAGATTAAATTTGCATTTTAATAATTTCCGAACGCAAAACTTCGCTCATTTATACACCCACCTCAGACATAAACAGAGCTGGAAAGAAATGAAAAAGAATCTCTACTGAATCTAATAATAAAATTATTTTAGTTTATTAATAATATAAGAAAATACAACAAATTGTACTAAGATTTCATGACTGCGCCTGTTTAAAGTATAGGGCGAATATATCCGCCACGTGAAAATTATTTATTTTCAATCTATAACTGAAAAAGTAATAAATGAAGTAATGAATATTTAAGGAACGATATTATATAAGAATATACAACGAATTGAATTAAGATTTTATGAATGCGCCTGTTTAAAGTATGGGGCGAATATATCCGTCACGTGAAATTTATTGATAATTATTTCTTTTTAATCTATAATTGAAAAGGTAATAAATGATGTAATGATGTAATATTTAAGGAACGACAAAGATTAATGTACATTTTTACGCGTCTTTAACGTTCATTAAGTGGATGAAGCTTGAATTATAGAAATATGTATCAGAAGAGACACAATAACTTCCGTTTGAAAAGACGCATTTCCGGAACGAAATGATTTATGGAGGCCCGGTTTCGAAGACAATTACAAAAAAAAAATATGAGTAAAAGTAAAAAGTTTTCCTCCCATTCGATGAGAACTGACAAAAATAAATCTTACTTTCAGATTGTTCTGAATTTATACATTGTATTATTATCCCTGATAAACTCTTCGCCGATGTAAATTACAATTACGAAACGTATCGTTTTCTCTCTACTGCTTTAGACTGGAAAGTTGGATGCTGCAGACGCAAACTCCGTATCTATCCGTAAACCTCATAATGCATAACATTTTCTTTTGAAAACCGCCGCATTTGTAATATTTCGCTTTGTTTAAAGATTCTACTGTGTACATTAAATGTACATACATAATTTATTTAAAAAAATATAAATAAATTGTGTAATTATGTAATAAAATATTTTATATAAAAATTTAATAACAAAAAACTAATTATTTAAATTTAATTAGCAATTAAAACTAATAAATAATAAAATATTATGAATCATTTTGTCTTAACGACGAAATCAAAGTCAGAAAGTCCCCATTTGGCAATGAAACAAGACTAATTATACTGAAACAATGCAAGTCGACATTTGCGCAATTCGCTTTTCCATTGGACTAACTATTCTATAATTCTTTCTTCTGCTGCTAGCTGTCAACGCTGAAAATGCAACATCTTCACGTTCTATTTAATTATAAGATAATCACTCAAAATAGTTACATAATTGAAGATAAGATAATTACTACATTTTGATAAAATTTAGATTTAATATTTGGCTTTTGAAAAATCGTTATAAAGTATAGGGCGAATATATCCGCCGCTTGTCCAAAATGTTTAATTTAGACGTACTGTAATATCTATAAACGGAACGAATTAAAAAACTAGTTGAATTACAGAAAATTAATAATAATAAATAATAATTTTCGTATAGAAATGATTGAATTATAAACTAAATTATAGATATTAGTGTTGTATTTTTTTGTTTGTTTTGGTTTGGAGTGCCTATAATTCCTTACGATTTTTATGGTCATTGCGGATGGGAAATAAAAAGGAGAGGAAAGAGCGTGGGTGTATGTGTTGTGCGCAGGAAGTGTCTCACTTGAAGTGAAATGTATTAGGAAATACGTACGGATAAAATAGTGTTATTACTCTCAGTCGGTGTGCGTTGACAGTTTCATATTTATTGGATGAATTCAGACATAAAATAATCCACATCGGAATTGGTGGCTGTTTGCTGTCTCCAACACTACATCATCTGCACTCGTACACAGTGTATATATAGAGTATAAATACACTACCTGAGGCAAAAAAAAACCGGAAAATCCTTTCACAGAATTATCCTTTAAATATTTAATCTTATATTTACGATACCTTCGACAGGCTTTGACTTTTCCTGCAACGAAATAAAAATATTATAATAATTAAACTACAAAAATATTAAAATATTATTAATTACATTTTAAGATTAAATATTAATTACTATTTTTTTAAGAAAAAAAATTAAGTAAATTTTTCTTTATTTTTACAAAAATTCTATACATTACATATTATATAATAAACATTAATTATTTTAAGGAATTGAAATGATTACATAATTGTAATAACACTGATAAAATAAATTTAGTAAAGAAAAAATAATATTATTTCGATTCCTAAAGCGAGTTACGCCACAATATGAAACTTTCGCTATATTATTATTCGGTTTGGGATTACGTCCCATTTTTTTTTTGTCTATTCATAGTTTATTTCTTTTTGTTCGAGCAAAAAAAAGGAGTTTGGAAAAATCAATTTTCCACGCGCTTTTAATAATCCAGCTTTTCCGCTCGTTTTCATCCTCTCATAATCCTTTCGCTTCAGATACCGAAAGATACAGAAGTTTTTGTTTAATTATAAGTCATGAAATGTTAATAGTTTTTACTTCTTCTGTAATAAGAAATATTTTTTATAGATAAGTTAGGAAATTTTAGCTGAATTTTATAAATTTTCCATCTCTTTCCATGAGTTTTTTATAATCCAGCTTCTTTACTAGTTTTCATCCTTAGATAATCTTTTCGAATTTCATTAGAAAATATACATGTAAAAATATTTTTGGTAGAATCTTCTTAACTGAAATAAACTGTATTTTTTTTAATTTAGGCTATAAATAATATAAAAATAATAAAAATAATATAAAAAAGTAAGACTGTAAGGAATTTAAATAATTAATAAATCATGAATTATTCTCATGAAAAATTCACACGTATATTATTAATATAATTTTAGGTAGAATCTTTTTAACTATAACAAATCTTATTACATTCGAAGCATGGATGAAAAAAAAATTATATAAGAAAACAAGACTGAGGGGAAATTTAATAATAGCGTAACAAGGATATATTAGGTTAGTTCCGTTTAGTTCTTACATTGTGTGTATATATATTTTATCCTTGGTTTTGGGGAGAGCGAATCCCTCGAGGATTTTAACAGATTGCTGAATCTATCCGAATCGAGCGGACGAAAAAAAATGCATAATACATTTTTAATCTTCTTATATAAGAATGCATGTGGAAGCGGCGGCTGGAGGCGAAAACCGAAGGAAAAAAAAATATTTATAAAAAAAATGGAGAGGGACTAATGAATTTTAAAACTGCCGAAAATTCATTAATAAATTCCAAATTTCCATTTGCTTCTTACGTAATTTTTGAATATTTAAAATAAGGACCTTAACACAAAAATGAATTTATTATGTGTGATTTAACGCTGATTTTTATTAATATACACAATTTAATACTGACTTTGTTATGTAATTATTCAATAAATATTGAAAATATCTGTTAAAAATTATTATATTGAAAATTATATTATTTTTTTACATAATAAATATTAAGAATTTTAATTGTAAATATTAAATTTTTAATACAATTAAATAAATTACATTTATTTATGTGATTATAAATTATAAAGACTTTAAATTCAAATGTAAAAGTTAAGTTATTAATTTATGAAAAAGAAGTTTCTAATTATATAATGAACATTTTCGTTTGTCCTGTGTTGAAATTTATATGAAACTCGTCTCCTCCTCTTGATTTTAACTAATTTGCATTTATTTACATATATAAAATATGTTAGTCCCTCAGAGGATTATCCTTAAATCTGGAGTGTAGAGTACAGCAGGTGTAGTCTTACCCTTTTATATTTTGGGCTTACACCGTGTTATTTCTTTAATTCTGTTTTTCGAATAAAATATTTTGAAATGTAAATAATTTAAAATTACCCCAAAATAAAAGTTGGTCAAAAGGATTAATACATTTTATTTGCTATAAGTTTTATTTTGCCACTACTTTTCTAATTGTATTTTTTTTTTGCTTTGTTGAAATTTAATTAATAATTAATTTTGTAAGAATTGAAATTTAATTAACTTAAACATTAAAATTAAATATTTCTACTAATAAATGTGCATATTTTTTTATTTATTGTTCTCTATGTAAATTTTTTCTAAAAGTTTTATTATATAAAAAAATCTGTATTACACATTTCGTACATTCATCTAACTTTATTAAAAACGATAAACTAAACCGAAAAAGTTGTCTCGTTTGAATTCATTTTTCTCCGAACTAAATTACACCACTAAATTTTAGGTTTTGTTCATAATAAACAAAGTTTACTATTATTATATAAATATTTTACTTTCATATTATTTTCTAATTTAATTTATATTTATTTAAATAAATTTTTCTCACATTTTTATGAAATTATTTAATTTTTCACTGAAGTTTCTTTAATTTAAATTTATTTATTTTTTGTACTAAAATAACTATTCTATTTTATAAGTTGATTAATAATAATGGTTTTACCTCAATGTATTATGTAGTAATAGAATTATGTGATAATAATGCAAGAGAAAATTCGTTAATTTAATATGAGAAAACATCACTAAATTTTAGGCTTTGTTCGTAATAAACGAATTTTACTATTATTATATAAATATTTCACTTGAATATTATTGTCTATATAATTTTAATTTATTTACATGAAAAATTGATATTTCTTACATTTTTTATTAAATTATTTAATTTATTTTTTTACTAAAATTTTATAATAAAATTTCATTAATTTAAATTTATATATTTTTATTGTGCTAAAATAACTATTCTTTTTTATTGAATAAAAATGATGGTTTTATCTCAATGTAGTAATAGAATTATGTAATAATAATGTAAGAGCAAATTCGTTAATTCAATATGAGAAATATACGAAATGGTCTTCATAAATTTGCCAATAAGACCGAAGAAGCTTCTAGCTTTATTTCTTTTTTCCTTCGATTCTGGGAAAGTCTGTATTGTATGAAAAAGAATATGATCGCATTTACATAAACCTCTTCGGCCGTTAGATTCGAAATGGAAATATCGTATCTAAGGGAAAATATCGAATCTATACAGTGCCACAAATGTGGGCAATCGAATCTGAAGTGTGTGCGCGTATCTTATTTTATTTGCGAATCATTTTCTGTTGCAGATTAAACACCCCCGCACATATGTCTAGGCTGGAGCAGGTCGAGAAGGAGATCGAAACGACCGGCGGTTACGAGCTGAGCGAAACCGAATTAATCTACGGCGCGAAATTGGCCTGGAGGAATTCCGTTCGTTGCATCGGTAGAATACAATGGTCCAAATTGCAGGTAAATTTATAAAAGTTTATGTAATATAAACGCAACTGGAACCTCTTATTTTAAATTCTTTCTAATTAATTTTCATGAAAATACTTGTAAAGTAACAACAAATATTAGTTTAAAATGGAAATATTTTATCAAATTCAATCAAAAATATTGAAATAGAATATTTTCAGAATAAAATTAGTTATACCTCGATTAACGAAGTTTCACAAAATTACTTCGTTAAACGAAACTTTTTTTTGCAGGGATAAGAAAATGTTTAGAATACGTTTACAAAGACATTTTACAAAATATTTACAATTAGTTTTCTCTACATTTTGACCAAATTCCACAATTATTTTTTCACAACAAATCTATTTCTTACAGAAATAAATATAATTCATTTTTAATGCATTATTAATACAAAATGCACAAATAAAAAATATTGAAAAGTTGAAAAATAGAACATTTTCAGAATAAAATTGAAGACATACCTCGATTAACGAATAATTTCACTAAATTATTTCAGTAAAGGAAACTTTATTTTCAAGTGTAATAAAATAATTAGAATAAGAATTTTTACAAAGAAAATTTTTATTGAAGACAACTTATATTAAATTATTTTTACCAAATCACAACAAATCTATTTCTTATATAAAAAATTGTGATTAATTTTCAATGCATTATTAATATAAAATGGAAAAATAAAAACAAAACTTATGTAATATGTATTTTACAAAGCGTGTTTTCTGCAAAAGATTTCAGCAGATCTGGCTGAAATAAAAATGCAATCCGAAATACTAGCTAGGGGGAAGGCCAATATTTATGCAAAGCTTTATTTTCTACAAGGATATTTCGAGTAATCCATACGAAAAGGCAGCACGAGTTCATATTTATATTTCTGAGCGTGGTTTTACAACAACATCAACAACAACAAAAGAAAAGTAGAATAATGTCAGTTTTAATGTCGAGCGCGCCCTTATTTGCTACTTAATTATTGAACGAGTCTTTTCTTTTCACCCTTTCTCAAACGATTTTCATCTTCTTTACGCTTAGAAACTAGAAAACACGTTTTAGTTAGAGGGGATGCGACATTTTAAGAAAATATTCGGATGAAAATGAGAATTTCTAAAAAAAAAATATTTATATGTTGAAATTATTTTTTTCTTCAAATAATCTCAGTTGATTATGAAAGTTATAAAATTATCAAATGTTATTCTAACAAAATATTTTCATAATTTTAAAATTTCTTTAAAAAACAAATAATATTTTAGTAATAATAAAAATTTCAGACAAATTTGCATTAATTGAATTAATTTGAATTAATTGAACTTATTTTAAACTCAAAAATTTTCGAAGCAGAAAATTTAAAAACAAGACTAGTAGTAATTGAAGGTAAACTTTATTTATTTATTTTTTGTTCAAAAAAGATCATCTGTGAACGGAGATTGATCTATCTTCTTTAGGTTGATGTGCATACGCTCCTTCAAATCATGGAAAAGCATATCGATTTGCCGAACACGCTTCAAGGCTCTGGACATCTTAAAATTAACAAGCCACGCGATCAAATTCTTGATCTTCCTCAAAGCCTCCATCAAATCTCTGATTCTCCCCGTGAGAAAGACCGCCTTGTCTTTGATCTCCATAGGATCCGGCATTCCTCTCCTATTCATAACATCTTTAAGCGAATCCCTCAGAATCTTCTCGATCTCCGGCGAAGATTTGCCGAACACAGCCTCGATGATGCGATTGTCCTCGTTCTGCTCATCGATGAGGAAAGTTTTGGATTTTCCTGATAAGTAATGATGAGCCTCTTCTAACCTCACCAAGAACTGGTGCTGCTCAAACATTAAATTGCCCACGTAATCCTCCACCTTTTCAAACCTATCTAGCAAATAGGAGTATTTATCATTGTACGTTTCCAATATCCTCTCCGCCTTTTCCACGTTGTCCAGCTTCATTTGGCTCAACTTCTTACTGTGAGGATGATTCGGTACGTCCTTCAAGTTTTTTATGATGACATTGAATTGAGCGATTATTATCTTAACATCCTTATCCAAGAATGGTAATTTATTGTCAAGACCTTCCGGGACTCTCAAGAACAGACTAATGTACGAGACCAGCTCAGAACTTGGGCAATCGTAGTTCTGCACGTCAGACGAGTAATTGAGAAGATTCGTTAAAGTCTCTTTAAACACACGCATCTTATTATCTTCACTGTCCTCAATTTGTCTGATCGACACGATGATTTTATCAACCATCTAAAAGTTAATTATTAAATATAAATCAAAATTTAAGCAGTTTCTTTACTCACTTCAGTCGCTATTTTTAAATCGAATTCCTCCTCGGTTTGCACCTCTCTCAAACTCCAGATTTTCCATGTAACTTTATCCAACGACGTCTGTACATATCTCAGCTCCGGCAAAATGAATCCCAACTCTTTGTTAACCAATGCCTGACTATTCATCATCTTCGTTATATCACAATTTACACAATTTTCAACACTTTTATGAAGACGTTCTTCTTCAACTGTCGCCACGATTGTGATGAGCTTTGGATATGTTTCGACCATCCCTACCCCCAATTGTGTACATGCCATTAGGATAGGTCAACATATTCCTGGATCTGCCATCTACCATCGGCTTTTGTAAATACGGATTGGTAGGGTTTATTTTTTTCTTCTACCTGAATTTTCCTTTCAAATCCCTTTCTGGCAAATTCCTACAAAAACTTCCATACATTCTTTAAATATATACAGACAATTACTTATACAAGTTGTCATTTACAAATGCTTGTCAATTACTCATCTACTTTGACAAAGTCATATTACAAAAATAATTGTCAATTTGACATATGTCACTTTTTAGTACGACATACGTCAATTTACTTTATAAAATTAATGTTAAAATAAATTAAGAATATTTTTTTTATTAAAATGTATACACACAATTACTTATACAAGTTGTCATTTATAAATGTTTGTCAATTACTCGTCTACTTTGACAAAGTTATATTACTAAAATAATTGTCAATTTGACATATGTCAGTTTTCAGTACAATTTACTTTTAATAAGTTTGATAAAATTCTGATAATTGAAATTTTTATTATTTTTATTGATGAATTAAAATAATAAAAATAGTTTACATAAGGAATAATTTAATAAATACATTAAAAGATGTCCACTATAGAAGTTTATAATTATTTTTTTCTTAATAAAAATAATATTAAATTGGAAAATTTATATTGAATTAGTTTACATAAGTAAACTGGATTTTGTCTTCAGAAAAATCCAAATCAATGACATCAATTCCTCTGGAGTATATAGAAACTGAAGGATGTCCATTCCAGAAGGTTGGAGAAGTTGTTCCTTGGAAATCGGTGATTTTGGAGAAAGAGAAAATCGATTCAAAGTTGTAAAGACTTCTAGGAAGGTTTGGCCATTCCATAGCAACATAACGTTTTGGGAAAACGTATTTTTCTTCCGAATTTGAACTATTAGTTTCTTTAAATTTTAGGGCTTTATTCGTAAACTTCATCACCAAATCTTCATCCCGGAAACAAGAATTTCCGCGTTTCGGAAATTCTTCCAAGTTAATGAATTGTGATGATTCTTGAAAAACTGTATTTTCATTTCATTTTCATTGATTTCAATATTGTTGGAAAATAATGAACGTACTTCCAATGTACTTATATTGTCCAATTTTGATAATTCTTCACAGTTTGTAACATTTACTTTATTTTCTTTCATTTTTTTTCCAAATCCTTTGGGAAATAATGAAATAAATTCATGTTTTAATTTTGCATGCATGAAGTTCTCCAATTCTCGTAATTCTTCACAGTTTATACCATTTTCTTTTCCAAATCCTATAGAAAACCGTGAAAGAGTAGGACGTTTTTTCAACAAATTCTCTAATTTTGATAATTTTGAACAAATTTTAACATTTGCAATATTTCCTTTGATTTTCCTTCCAAAACCTCTGACGAAAGAAAAGAACTTTTCGACAAATATGGATATATAAAGTTGTCCAATTTTTCACAGTTTGTATTATAACATTATCATCGTTTTTTCTTTCAATTCCTAGGTTCAAAAGTGAACGAAATGGAATATCAATAAAAAAAATATATTATATTTTTCATCTGCAATTCCCAAAAAAAATAATTACCAATCGTTTCAATGTTTTTCATTTCATTTTTTCCATTCTGAAAAATTTTAAAATCTTCATTAATTGATTTGAGGCTTGAAATTAAACTTGATAATTTTGTACAATCTTCTTCGAATTTCCTTCTAATTTCTCCAAGGAAAAACGAACGTGAAGGAATATCTTAAATCAAATTATTTTGTTAATTTTCAATTTTACTTCTTTGTCTCGAATACAAATAATTACTAATTATCGTTTCATTTTTTTTACTCTTGAAAATATCATTAGTAATAAACTTTGATTATTAAACTTAACACTTGAATTTTCAGCGAAGACTAATGTAAAAACTGAAATGAAAATTAACGCTGAAATCCCCATCGTTCTAAGCTTTTTACTGTTATTTCATCAAACAAAAATACGCGTCTTTTAAATACATTTTTCGTAATCTTACTTAGATTATCTGTACGTGGAATTCAGTTGTTATAAAATTTTCTTTTATTACTCTTGTAAAGCTTTCTTGAACTCATGTTTACAATTCTCTACTACCTGCAAATTTTTGAGAAAATAAAGGATAAACCCAGAGAAACTAACAGATGTTTACCACAATCTTAAAGAAATGCATTTGCATATTCACTAAATCTGTGCAAAGAAAAAACTTAAGTTTATAAAATAATTAAATGCAATACAAATCGTATTTTCACTAAGTTTTTCAAGTTTTAGTAACACTTGATGTGATAACATAACCGTTAATTGTTTAGTGGATTGAGAAATGACAGCTGTCACCTTGAGTCAAAATGTCAAAAAAATGTTGTAAACTCCATTTTTCACTGGAAATATTTATATAATATTAAAATATATTCAAAAAAAATGTTGACTAAAAGCTTAAATCTTTTATGATTTATATATTATTAAAGAAATAAGTATTTTTGTAGAAATGAAATGCAGAATCAAAATTAATGTTCATATTTATTTCAATAAAATATCAAAATATTAAGAATGGGGAACGGTCTCCTAAAATCACATGCAAATTCCTCTTCAATTTCTGTAATTTCAAGAAGAAATTCTGCATAAACCGGAGATCTATGGGCACGAAAATATATTTAATATAATTGCAGCCGCTCTGAAATTCCAATAAATCCGCGAAATATGTTTCAAGTTTCGTCTGCAAATTCTTCTGCATCTCCGGCAGTGGAGCCATCTTCCTGGTCTCCTCCAAATCGAAACCCCTCTTGAGCATGACTTCCTTCAGCGAATTCCTGAGCACATCCTGAATCTCAGGCCTCGATCGTCCAAACACAGTTTTGATGAAACCGTTGTCGTCCTCCTGCATGAGGCTCAAAAACTCATCGCTCTTCCCATCCAAATAATTTGCAGCCTCTTCCAAATATAAGCAACGATTCTGCTGGATATGCATCTCCTTCTCCACGTGATTAATTAAACTTTGTAGACGATCATCGAAACCGTTGTATCGAACTGTGACTAATTTAAATATTTCTATCAATTTTTCTAACTGATTGTTCTTGATTTCGTTTTTCTCTTGAACGACCGGCAACGTGTGTAAGTTTTCTATGGCCAGAATCATTCTCTGCAGTTCATGTATCACGTTTGTAACGTCCTCCTCTAATTTTGGTAATATATTAGCCAGACTTTGTCTAGCCTTTGAATGAAGATCGGTGTACCTCATCAGATCTTCGCAATTGCTTTCGAACGTCTTAAATTTATATATCGAGGAGAGTAATTTTTGAATATTCAACTGCATCTCGTTAAATTCAGGTATTTCCTTGTGCTCAACGTACCGTATATGTCTTTCGCATTCAAGAACCAACTGAAAATAAAATGGATAAGCTTTTTGATTAGCTAGTAATAATTTCGATACTTACAATTACAGCTATTCGCAATTCGAAGTTTTCATTAACCTCACCTATTTCATCTTTTTGCATACTATATTTTACTAAAGATTTATACATTTTCAAGAGACTATCATACAGTATCTGCGCCATATCAAACTATTTGAGTCAATAAATTGAATTGACTGTCATCAAACAATTAGTATCAAAGAATTATTGTTGTACATTAACATGAACACTTCGAAAGTTCGATTGATACTATTATTAGAGTCAAGATAAACTAAATTGTAATTATTATAATTGTGTAATTATTTTTTGAACAATTTATTGATTTAAAAATAATATTTACATAATTTGCAATACGCCATCTAGTATTAAGGAAGGTACTAAAAATAAACGTTATTTTTAATACGCCATCTGAGTCTGATGTATCTGGCTGTCGGCAGTTTATACCACAATATGGGGGATATTCTGATGGAGAAGAGAAAAATCCATCACTTGCAAAACATTTTAACACTGATAAAAAGGACAATGGCTCTTTGTGAGATGCAGCTAAATCTTGAATCAACGGACAAAATCAGACACCTGCTAGCAAACATTAAAAACATCTACGAAGAACTGCACAAAGAACGTATCAGCGAAGAATAAAAAAAAAATCTAGAAAAAATTATCAAAAAGATTCCAAATGCAAAGCAAGCAACAAGAGCCGATTTTCGAAGAACACATATATTCTACATAGCAGTAACCTTCCGAGGTAACAAGTCCAAAATCCAACCTGTGAATTCTGTGAAGGCAATCATTTCACTAAAACCAAACTAAAAAACCTAAATAGGAAATTATGGTGCGCTTCTTCGAGGCAGCAGACAAAGTAGAACCGACAAAACCTAAATTCAACTTTACTAAAGATTTCCCGGTCCTCAAAAAAAGTAGAAATATTCCCAAACCACCAAATAGAAATTAGAATATGCAAAGATCATTGCACAATCACCATCTATAAGAAAAATTCATAAAACAATTACGATTCAAACACAACAAAATAAGATCCATTCATACTCGAAAGTGAATAATTGCAGTGATTTTGGATAAAATTTGTATATTTTTTAGTTAATTTTGTGACACTTTACAAATAAAAATTGGGATGTGGGAATATTAAATAAGCATGCATTTATTATAAACTTAATATAAATAAAAATATATGTAGGAATTAGTTGCTGAAATATGAGATGAAATTATTAATTCTCGCCAATCTACAAATTATGCGGATTTTTGATCCGTTTCATTTCCATCTTCAGCTCATGCAAAAGAAATCCGAATGTCTGAAGATCCTGCAAATCGGTGGACAATACGAGATTTTGAAAAAATTTCATACCTTTCTCCATACTAATAATATCGCTATAAAACATATCCAAACGGCCTAATAAACTCTCCTGCTCATCACTCAATTCATCTTCTGTCTCCTCATCCACGTCGGTATTCTCAAGAGAGAAACCCCTCCTGAACATGACTTCCTTCAGCGAATTCCTGAGCACTTCCTGAATCTCCGGTGTCGATCCTCCTAAGTCGTTTTCGATAAACTCATTATCCTCCTCCTCCAGGAAGCTGAGAAATACATCGCTCTTCCCATCCAAGTATTTCGTAGCCTGAGAAACGTGCTTCGCTTGAGCTTGATAAGGTTGCAACTTACACTCTAAATAGTTGTACAATCGGTCAAAACGCTCCTCGAAACCTTTATATTTAACTTTGGTTTTGTCAAACGTCTCCAACAATTCGTCGATGTTCTCTCTCTTTTCCTTGTCTATTTCCGTGTCCTTCGGCAGTCTATGTGATTTTTGTATACTTGAGATTGTTTTCCGCACTTGCCACGCAACGTTTTCCACGCTTTCCTCTAATTCAGTCACTCTATTCTGAAGACCATCCCGAGATTTGCTATGGAGTCGTATGTACTTCATAGTATTATCGCACTCGCAATCAAACGTCTTAAACTTGAGAATTGTTTGAACGAAATCCTTCAAATCCTTCTCTATTTTATCCAACTTATCCAACGCCAGCTTCTCTCCATCATGGATCATTTGTTCGCATTCATTTACCATCTAAACAAAATAATAATTAAATAACTTATAATCATAGAAATAATTAGATTACTCACATTAATCGCCGTTTCCATATTGAAACTATCCCTTTCCCGACTTCTTGAGTACACCGGTAGACTATTATAATGTATAATCTTCGAATAAACGTCTAACAGTCGTTCAATAATTTTTGCCAACATATCGAAAAATTTATTTTCAAAAGAGCGTTCTTTTCGAACTGAACGAAATCTTTCGGGTTCCTTCTAATTTATACCTTTTAACTTTCATCCCCACTTAAAGATGGTCAGAACTTTCAATTTTTTATTACCCCAAAAAGGTTCAACTACCTGTTTGTTAAGTTACCAAAATTGTACGAAATTTTAGTAAAATTATTCTGAGAAATTTGCAAATTTGGAAAAATAGTAAAATAGTATTTTTTTTTATATATTATATAAATGTTTATTTTTTATACATTGAAAATAGATTGTAGTAATATCAATTTCATCACTATATTATTAAACATACAAATATGTTGATTTGTGTATATACATAATTAAAAATAATCTAAAAACTTAATTAAGAACATTATCAATTTCCTTCTTGAGATCTATCAAAATAACATCGTATGTCTGAAGATCTTGCAGATTGGAGGACAGAACAAGATTCTGGAAGATTTTTACGCCCCTCTTCACATTCAGAAGATCATTATAAAACGTGTCCAAACTATCTAATAAAGTCTTCTGCTCATCCGTCAGTTCCACCTGAATCTCCTCCGCCTTCGGAAGAGAAACACCTCTCTTGGCCATGACTTCCTTCAGAGAATTTCTGAGCACATTCTGAGCGTCCTCAGTCGAATCTCCGAAGAATATGTTAATAAAATCATTATCCTCCTCCTCCAGGAAGCTGAGAAACACATCGCTTTTTCCCTCCAAGTATTTCACGGCTTGATGAACATGTTGCAATGGACTACGAGTATTATTCAGCTTATTTTTTAAATAGTTGTATAAACGATCGAATCGTCTTTCAAAGTTTTCGTATTTAACTTTGTTTACGTTAAACAGATCGATCAATTTGAGCATCTGCACTTTCTTCTCGATATTTAAAAATATGTTTTTCGGTTGCTCATGACTTTTAATTATAGCTGCCATAGTTGTCTGCACTTGCCACGTCACGATTTCAACGTCTTTCTCCAATTCAGGCAACTTATTTGCAAGACCATCTCGTGCTTTAGCGTGCAGATTGATGAACCTCATGGTATTATGGCAATTGCAATCGAAAGAAATGTAATTGGTGATTGAATGAAGAAAATTTCTCAGTTCGATGTGCATTTTGTTCATTTTAATCATCTCCAGCTGCTCTTTATTTTTGATCAGTTTTTCGCATTCAGCAATCATCTAAAAAAATAAAATTATAATTAAATATCAGGTAACAATAAAAACTAAGTAGATTACTTACAAATAAAGCAGTTTGCATATTGCAGCTTTTCTCGTTGGGATTCAACTGCTGTCCATTGAAATTCATCAATGTTTTATAAATATCCACAACACGGGGAATCGTTGTTTGAAACATATGGAATTTTCTTTTTTTAGCCAAATTAAATGACGAGACGTTTTCAGCGATATGCGTTTTTGATGTTATCATAAATTCTTCGGGGTTGCTTCAACTATATACCATTTATTTCTACCACCTCTACAAAACTTTTACTTCCAAAAAATTCTAATTACTTTTTATTGCATTCTTTCGAAAAGGTCCATTACCTGCCCTTATTTTACAAGTAAACATGTCATTATCAATACGTCATCCAGTTTTAATGATCATACGTAATAAATAGGTTTTTACTACTATTATTTTCATTACTAATTGCTAATGTGCCCTTTTTTGGAATTACCACATCGTGGTAAATACTATTTTTGAATTTCTGAAACAGCAAGTGGTTCACGGCTACGCGCAGAAAGAAGAAACAAACAAACCGAAAAAAAATACTTTATCTTTCAACTCAATGAAAAAAATCCGAATTTTATTTAAAAAATAGTAATTATTTTACAGTAACAAAATGTTATTCTTAATACGCCATCTATTATTAATTGAGGAACGATTCCAATGAAACAAAAATTCACAATTTAACAAATAATTCAAAACTTTTTACGTAATCATGAAATATTTCATTCAAAAAATAGTAATTATTTTAGAGTAAGAAAAATGGTATTTATATTATTTTTAATTCGCCATTTATTATTAATTGAGGAACTATTCCAATGAAAAAAAAAATTAATACAATTTAATAAAAAATTCAAAACTTCTTACGTAATCATAAAATATTTCAATTAAAAAGTAGCAATTATATTAGAGTAATTATTTTTGTGAAAATTTAAATAACTGAAAAAATCACCCATCCTGCTTAACTTTAGTTTAACTTCAAAAAATTATCAATTTAAAATGCATTTCAATATTTTCTTGAAAAAAACTTTATTTCAATTTTCATGAAAAAAATTATATTTTTTTTATTCCGATGAAAAAAAATAATTACTATTAATATTTGTTGTTAAACTATGCTTCTTATATTTTTAATGTTAAATTTATACATGATATACAATTAATTATTAAGTAATATTTTTGTGAAAACTTAAATAACTGAAAAAATCACCCATCCAAATGTTTCATTTAACTTTAAAAACTATATAAAAAATTATCAAATTTAAAATGCATTTCAATATTTTTCTCGAAAAAAAAATTTCATGAAAAAATAATAATTTTTATTCCGTTGAAAAAAAAAATACTATTAATATTTGCTTGTTATATTTTTAATGTTAAATTTATAAATGAATATTACTTTTTTATATTTTTAATGCATTTTTAATATTAAAATAATATTTTTATTCGTACAAATCACAATTTACTTTTGTAAACAAATTCTCGACTATCACTGGTTGCAGAGCATTAAGACAAAAACGGTGCAGACTAATTAAATTAAATTATTGAGACTTTTTCATCCTTCGAAGTTTGCGAAGGTCTCGTTTGTAGCGTTGCAAATTTAATTCGCGTTTCTGCAGATAGAGCAGATCACTGGGAACATCGAGATGCTGAAAATATATCATTCCCTCCTCCAGATCCGTCATATATTTGTAAAAGTCACTCAAATCCATTTCCAATTGTTTTTCCTCTTTCGTCGATTCAATCGGATCCGCAGTTCCTTCCAAATCTGCACTACTTTTGCTCATAACATTCCTCAGCGAATTCCTGAGCAAATTTTGAACTTCCTGAGAGGATGAAAAGCTCCCGAAAGTTTTGCTGATGATTTCCTCGTCATCCTGCTCCAGGAAGCTCAAGAACGTATCGCTTTTCCCATCCAAATATTGCTGAGCCTCATTCACGAAACTCGTACGTGTGGGATTGATTTGCAGCTTCGTATCCAAATAATGGGATACACGTGCAAAGCTTGGCTTGAACTTGCTGTATTCGAATTTCTTCGTGGAGAGCATTTCCACCAATTTTACGAATTTCACCTTCTTCATCACGATCAAATCGATGTTGTTCGGTTTCTTGTGCGTTTCGAATATAGCTTCGATCGTTTTGGACATCAACCATCTCAAGAATTTTACGTCCTTCTTTATTTTTGGTAACTTACTCGCCAAACCGTTTCGATCCTTGGAATGCAGAAGGATCAACCTCATGGTGTTTTTGCAGCCGCATTCGAAAGATTCGTATTTGGTAATTCTATCAAAAAATATTTTCAGGTTGTTCTGCATATTTTTCAATTCAAGAATCAGCTCATACTCCCCATAATTAATCAATTTTTCGCATTTGGAAATCAACTGAAAAAATAATAATTATGTTTAAATAACTTACAACAAGAGAAATAATTAGATTACTTACGATTAACGCCGTTTCCTGGCAGAAGACATTCTCATCTAAAACTGGCAAATTCAGAGGTTGATTGGTGTAAGTCAACAACTCTGTGTAGATGTCGAACAGACTGGGAATAATTTTTGTTAACATATCGAAAAGTTGAGATGTTTTCAGCACTGAGGTACTTCACGAATTAAATAAAGTTTGGGGATTGCAACTACTTTATACCTTCTCAACTTATATGCATCTATCCTTAATGACCAAATTTTCCATTTATTTTATTGCTATACTTTTTATTGTACCAAAAGGGTCATAACTACCTGCTTACATAAATAATTGCGATTTAGCAAATATCAAAGTTTCAAGTTAAATTATAGGAAGAACTTACGACATTTTTTCCAAGAAGGGTAATTTTTTTAACAGTTTTTCCTCTTAATTATTTATTTTATTGGCTTATATTTCTTGTACCAAAAGGGTCATAACTACCTGCTTACATAACTAATTGCGATTTACCAAATATCAAAGTTTCAAGTAAAATTATAGGAAGAACTAACATGTTTTCAAAAAAGGAGATTTTTTTAACAGTTTTTCCTGTAAATTATATATTAAATTTTCCATTTATTTTATTGGCTTATATTTCTTGTACCAAAAGGGTCATAACTACCTGCTTACATAACTAATTGCGATTTAGCAAATATAGAAGTTTCAAGTAAAATTATAGGAAGAACTAACGACATTTTTTTCCAAAAATGAGAATTTTTTGAACAGTTTTTCCTCTTAATCATTTATTAAATTTTTCATTTATTTTATTGGCTTATATTTCTTATACCAAAAGGGTCATAACTACCTGCTTACATAACTAATTGCGATTTAGCAAATATCAAAGTTTCAAGTAAAATTATAGGAAGAACTAACGACATTTTTTCCAAGAAGGGAAATTTTTTTAACAGTTTTTCCTCTTAATTATTTATTAAATTTTCCATTTATTTTATTGGCTTATATTTCTTGTACCAAAATGGTCAAAACTACCTGTTTACATAACTAATTGCGATTTAGCAAATATCAAAGTTTCAAGTAAATTTATAGAAAAAACTACCGAAATTATTTCAATAAAGCGGAAATTTCAATTAATTTTTCTTAATAATCTTTACAGTTTCATTTTCAGTATTATAATTTTTGATAACCAATTTATTATTAAGTAATATTTTTATGAAAACTTAAATAACTGAAAAACTCGCCCATCCAAATGGTTGCTTAACTTTAGTTTAACTTCAAAAACTATATGAAACTTTATTTCAATTTTCATGAAAAAAAAATTGTTTCAGCTTATAGTTTTATTAAATTTGATATTTGTTTGTTTTTATTATTGAAAATATTGTGTTTCAGTCTAATCGTTTTTATATATTAAAAAAACATCAATGTTTGTTACTTATATTTTTCTTCTTCAAATATTGAAAAAGGACGAAACAAACAGAAATTCATTGATTTACCTAATATTTCCTCTACTCTGATAATAACAAACAAACTTTAGAAAATTATTTAACTTTCTACAAGTTTGTTCAAAAATGAAAACAAAAATTTCAATTGTTTTAAAAAACAAATGCATATTTTAATTATTGCCAATACGTCAATTAACTAAATTAAAATTACATAAATATTTATTTTAATTAAAATTACAAATTTTTAATCAATCCTAAATAATTTTTTTTTCAAAATTTAATTTATTCTCAAAATTTATCTTGTAAATAATTTGGTTTGATCATCAAAGTAATTTTTGTTTTAGTAAGAAAATGTTTGAAATAAAGCAAGAATTTCATTTAGTCGATGAACGGTCAGAACGTGTACAAATCTAAAGCCTTTTCGTCTCAATTTCCACAACATTTCTGAAGGAAAATTAAGATCAATGAACTCCACTCATCTTGACCTAAAAGTACAATCTCTTCGTTCTGACTCAATGATTCCAATTATTTATTACTTAAGAAAATATTTAAAAAAAAAGATTAAATAAGATATTTTTTCTTAAGTTAATTAGAAGGAAGTATTAATTAAGAAAGATGAAAAACATGTTCTGAAACATCTTAATTCCTAATTATACCTATTTATGGTAACTATAGCCAAATGATCCGATCATCACGTTTTTCTTCTCTTCGTTGTTATTTTCCTCCATATATTTTCCTTTACAAAGGAAAGCGATGCGTTTACGCTCCTTTTGTTTTCCCTCCGTTTTTTCTGTGTGTGTGTTTCCTTTCTTCTTTCCCGCTTTATGTCAATATATAATGGTTCACTTAACTCTTAAGTACTTAGTTAGTTTCGTCCTCATCCTCCTCCTCGTTTGCTCCTTCTTTTTTCTGTCTTCTCCGAGGGATTTTCTTCGTACCAGGAAGAGGAAATAAATCTTTTTGGGGATGCTAAATTAAGCATGAAAAAACATCACGAAACCTCGCATTCAACAAATCGCTTCCCCATTTTCGATGCGTTTTCTCCCCTAAACCACAAACACAAATTTATTTGAATTTGAAAACGCGGATTTCAGTATTACATGATAATTCATCGACTTTTTTTTTCATAAAAAAATCATCAATTATCCAAATTTAAAATTTCAAAACTTTTTGTCTCAAATTTAATTAGAATATTAATTTGTAAAAGAAATTAGCTTTGAAAAACTCATGAATTGTCCTCATCAATTATCCAAAATTTAAAAAATTTCAAATGTAATTATAATAGTATTTTGTAAAAGAAATTAGCTTTGAAAAACTCATGAATTTTTATGTTGAAATTAAGAAATTTGCAATTATTTATTTGTAAAAGAATTTTCACTATAATAAAGTACACTTAAGAAAGTGTACTTTATTATAGTGCAATGTTAAATGGGTTTTGTTAATATTGAATTTTATTGTCGGCAATTTCGTTCGAAGAAAAACAATGTTTCACTGTGGATTTCCCATTTACAATCTTGGTTACAAGTTTATTATCCTCGAGGAACGTTACGACACTCGAGGACCACCTGCTATCTAATCCGATCGAACTATTCTATACAATATGAGTAAATTTCTGTATTTTTTGGAAAACTACAAATTTTTTTTGGAAGTAAAAAAAAATTGAAACAAATCTCGTTCCTGATTCAACATTGATTATTGAAAGATTTATTGAGTTGTCGAAAAGGAAGACGTTTCCAGAGGAATCGAATGAGTGTAAAGTAGGTTTTTATATCCTTTCGATCCTGTATGGAGAGAGGGTATAGATATGAGAAGAAAGAGGGTTGTTTTTTTTTTTTCTACTTCTAGTGAGACTACTACCCCCATTTGTATTCCGGTCTATGTGGCTGAGATTATTGCGTTGGTCGACTCTCTTCACCCTATTCCGCGAATCGATATTGAGGATTATAGGCCGAAGGCAGATTACAATAAGTCCGATAATCACGTAACCTCGTAAGCACCTAATCAGGTTTAACCATTTATCTTGGTGCGTAACAATTTTCTATCCGGATTTCCACTGGAATTTACATAAGTTCAAATGTGTATGGATATACGCGTGCAAATTTGTCGAAATCTTAATTAATCATTCGAATGACAGGCAACAGATGGCGCAGCGAATTAACGATCAAACCGCACGTCTCATTGCAAATATTGAATATGCATGCATATACCATTCGGTTCGTTACAATACGGCAGCTGGAATTCAATTTACTTAAGCTGCATATTGAGTATATTAGGTGGCGACATCTTACAAATGCTTAATTGGAATTAATTTGACGTTTAAAACGTCAACATCAAATAAACTGAACAATACTTGCTTTGAATTTATAAATGTTTGTCATTCAAATCTACATGTACAAAAAAATACATTTAAAACATTAAATTAGTAATAATTATTTTGATGGTATTTTATTAATTAAAATATTACTTATTTCTCCAATTCGTTTTGTAATTTTTCAGCATTGAAATAGACATTTTTTTAGAATTGACGTTTTAATCGTCAAAGTTAAATAAACTGAATAATACTTACATTGAATTTCATTCATTAAAACCCACATTAACAAAAAAATGACATTTAAAACGTCAAATTAGCAATAATTATTTTGATGGTATTTTATTAATTAAAATATAACCATTAAAATATACATTTAAAAATATTTTTAGAATTGACGTTTTAAACGTCAAAATCAAATAAACTAAACAATACTTGCTTTAAATTTATAAATGTTTGTCATTAAAACTTACATTTACAAAAAAAATGACATTTAAAACGTCATATTAGAGATAATTATTTTGATGATATTTTATGAATTAAAATATTACTTATTTCTTTGATTTGCTTTGTAATTTTTCAACATTAAAATACACATTTAAATTTAGTTTTAGAATTGACGTTTTAAACGTCAAAATCAAATAAACAATGAACAATACTTTTAATTTAAATGACATTTTAAACGTCAAATTTTTATATAACTTAAACATAAAATTACACATAAATAAACATCGATCGTTGTGCATATGTTGAAACATGAAAACGAGTAGAAAATAATTACAGCGAGAAGCATTTTCCAATAATGAGTCGTGCGTTGGGAAGCTCGTAATTACGGGAGTCGTAAAGCATTCCTTTTGATGGTTTGATTTCGATGGTGAAAAGGAGGAAGGAAATGTTTTATCTGAAATTTAAATCTCGTCGGAGCCGCACGATAAATACACGCATTAATATTTCACATTTTGTTGCTTTGCAGGAATAAAAAAAAAGAAAAGAGGAAACGAAATCCCACATTCGAAATAGGTACATTGACAAGGGATGAACAACAACAAAAAAAATAATAAGGGCATAACAAATGGCCTCTTTCATTCATCATTCGCATAACGCCAACCATAAACATTGAGTATTCATCGTATGTTATTATGTCATGACTGCTGCGTTGTGCAAATGCATCGCTTTTACGTGTAAAAGTAACTACACTATTTGCGCAAATATACAATTTTTAAACTTTTTTTTATAAATTTCAATAATTTGTTAAAAAATGTTAATTTTCATAACTAAAATTATTTGACTATAAATTAATTAAAAAGTAATCTTTAACATCATAAATGCTTTTTTTTTTTAATTATTGCGTATTTTTTGATATAACAACTGTTAAGTAATTATAATTTAAAGTGATGTATAAATATTTAAGTAATTTAATTGAAGAAGAAAAATATTTTCAAGAAATTATCAATTCAAGTCAATATTTATATAAAGTATCAAAAAGTAAGCGCAAACTTATTATTATATAAAACCGAATTAATTAATAAACAGAGAAGATCAAACAAAATTTGACTTAACTTCTTCGGTTCTGAAAATAACTGAAACGTTTTTTATTTGATTTATTCCTTGTTTTTTCAGGTATTCGACTGCCGTTACGTGACGACAACAAGTGGCATGTTCGAGGCTCTGTGCAACCACATCAAGTACAGCACCAATAAGGGAAACATCAGGTATACAAAACGATCATCACCCAAACACATTGCGTATATATATTTATATTTTTTTTATTATAAATTTCCACCAACCCTCGCCGAACTTAAACGATCTTCGCACGCAAAACTTTTACTTAAAATCCCCCCAAATCCTCAACCATCGATTTACCATCTCTTTTACGTAGATTCTCCACTTGAGAAACACGCTTGTATTCTATCTAGAATTGCTTTTTCGAACCCAATTTATCGATGCAACTTGTACACTTTTTCCATGTTTATCCAGCTAACATTTCACCCTTCACCCTCAGAATCAAATCCACCTTTTAACTATTTTTTATGTACATTTATACTAATATTTTTTTTCGTGTCTTTTTTTAGATCCGCTATAACAATATTTCCTCAACGGACGGACGGCAAACACGATTATCGCGTGTGGAATCCGCAATTAATAAATTATGCAGGATACAAACAGGCAGATGGTTCAATTATTGGAGATCCTCAAAACGTGGAATTTACAGGTAAATATTGTCGTTATTTCACACCGCAACAGCTTCAATATTATCTTTACTATACTTAAAGTTAACTTTAAAAATATACTTACGCTGCATCCTCACTAACTACAATTTCAGATGACAGTTTTGTTGTCATTAATGACAACTGTAATTGCATATTCTTCTGTCAATCGATGACCAATAAACTGACAACTGCAATTGCATATTTCTCTGTTATTTGTATCTGTCAAAATGTTAAGTTTAGTATAGATGCAATATTGTAATAACCCCAAATATTACATAGCAGATTGACATTAGTGACAACTAAAATTGCATATTGTTCTGTCAATTGATGACAACTAAACTGACAACTGCAATTGCATATTTTTCTGTCATTTGTACCTGTCAAAGTTTAGTATAAATGCAATATTACATAACAGATAGCCATAAGTGACAACTGCAATTACATATTCTTCTGTCAATTAATGACAACTAAACTAACAACTGGAATAACATATTTTTCTGTCAAAATATTAAATTTGGTATAGATGCAATATTGTAATAACCCCAAATATTACATAACAGATAGACATAAGTGGCAACTACAATTGCATATTCATCTGTCAATTGACAACTAAAATTTATATTAAATTTGCTATAGATGCAATATTGTAATAATCCAAAATATTACGTAACAGATAAACATAATGTACTAAACTTTTTATCTGCTGGAAGTTTTTTTTGTGTAATTCAAAAACTAAGATAAATTTTGCAATCTCTTAATTCGTGTCTTCTTTGGAATAACTGGTGGGTTACAATAGCCGCAGGTTATTCAGATGAAATTTATTGGATAACTTCGAGTTAACCATTAACTAGAAGTTATGTTGAAAATTAGAAAGATTAACTTTTAATGTAATCTATAAAAATGTCACAAATTATTATTGAAATACGCAAAAATTGACCAATTTATATAACTTAAAATTTATAAATTCAATACAGACTAAATAAAATTATTGAAATGTTTGTGTTGAATCAATGCTGTAAGACTTTATTAATAATATATGTATGTTTAGCAACAAAGTCCTTAGAAAGTTTTGAGCCGAATCCAAGTGGGAGATTTCATAATTCATTCCTATCCACGTCGACGGCGCGCTTTTCCCGTCTAATCCCCACTCGCAGCAAGAATGTTTAAACAAAATTTCGCCCGAAGCGTTTCCTAATTTTCTAATTAATATTAATACGATTATTACCAGAATAATTCTACAACGAAATGCATACAACTTAAAGCGATCGCCTTAAGCAACGAAAATTAATCGCACCGATAATTAATAATAATTTCCAGTTCTGAAACACCATCTTTATCAGTTAAGTTTATGTAATTATGAGTTAGAAAGTTTTCCTTCAACAAAATGAAAAATTAGTAGATTTTTTTGTTATGAATGACATATGCCAACTGTCAAACAACGTCAAATATGATTTGAATAAAAATAATATTAGATTGTCATTATATTTGACATTAATAGATGAAATGTCACCAATCCATTTTGAATCATGGAGAAAATTAGATATTTATTTTATACATATTTTTTATATTCTTTCAATATTCAACAAAATGTTTTACGTGTATTGAATAAAAGTCAGCAAATGATGAGAATTAATAGAATTTTCGTTATGAATGACAAGCAAGTAAATGTCAAATGTCAAACAACGTTAAATATATAAATAATAATAGATAGTCATAATATTTGACATTAATAAAGAAAATGTCACCAATCCATTTTGAAATATGTAAATGTATTTGAATTTTTTATATGCGTTTCATGCAGGTAAATGTGAAACGTCAAATGACGAGTGAAAATAAGGGATTTATTTTTTTTGTTTGCGGAACTGGAAAACAAGTAGAAAGAGAATTATGAGACCGAAAAAATCGGTAATTTCTCTGGATCTGTTTCAGTATTTCAGGTGGATGACGTTTTTGATGCACATCGGAATTAAAAAAAAAAGTCGATATTTATGCGTTCGAAAATGTTGAAACCCTTTTATTTACCGATCCTTTGTTTATGCGCCCTCGTGACGCCGCGAACAAACCCCATTTTTTAAGTGCTACTTGCAGCTTCCGGTTACATGAAAACCCCGGCGCATCCACAATTTCAAATACTTGGTACATCCACAATTGATTTATAAAACTTAAATTGTATTGAAATTAACAACAAAAATTGTATTTTTAATTAAAGAAAACTAATTATTACAATAGATTATGTAAATGTTGCTGAAAAATTTTGATTTTTTTTTGGTTAAATTATTGTATGTGGTTCCGTAGTGTAGCGGTTATCACGTCTGCTTTACACGCAGAAGGTCCCCGGTTCGATCCCGGGCGGAACCAATTTTTATACTTCCAGGATCTAAAAACCATTGATTCTAGGTGGTGATGTAATTTCTTGCAGGATTTTTCAAATTTCGCGGGGATTTTTTTCAAATTTTGTTTGATAAATATACGGTTCCGTAGTGTAGTGGTTATCACGTCTGCTTCACACGCAGAAGGCCCCCGGTTCGATCCCGGGCGGAACCAACTTTATACTAGATTATCTATTATAAATTAATTTATTTAATTAAACTGTATAGTACGTTTGTTGCCAAAGCGCTTTTTGTTACAAAATGTTAAATGGTTCCGTAGTGTAGTGGTTATCACGTCTGCTTCACACGCAGAAGGTCCCCGGTTCGATCCCGGGCGGAACCAAATTTTTACCAATATCATTACATAAAACAATATTTTTAATTAAAAGCATATTCTTTAATTACTTTACTTAATAAAATTTTTTGTTTGAAAAATCTATTACAGAATTAGTTTTGTTAAAGGAAGGAACTTAGTTTATTAAGTGCAGTTTAGATGCTGCAACACGTTATTCCGTTTAGAACTTTTGCAATTGCTAAGTATGCGTGCTGAAAGTCTTCGAAATGATGAGGACGAGTGGAGGCTAGGCTTTATATGTAAATTCTTCGGATAGGGAATTTTCTAGATGCGAAATTAAGGAAAAACGGAACGATTCAAAAGCTAACTTAATTTGGTGAGCATCACATAAAATTTTACTGCCACCAATTTTTCTCCCTCTATCACATCCTACTCGAATCTTACGTACTTTCTCTACTATTTTTTTATTTTTTTGATCTCGCACCTATGCAATTCCGGGCGGCGCTTTGCTTACATATTGGATTATCTGCGGAGAACCGCGACCCACGTTTAGCCCCTCAATAAAATTCAAATATTATTTTTATCTTTCTGTTGCAGAAGTTTGCATGAAGTTGGGATGGAGAGGTGCCGGCACCAAGTTCGATATATTGCCGCTGGTGCTCTCCGCCAACGGACACGACCCCGACTACTTCGATATACCGAGCGAACTTATCCTCGAAATACCGCTAACCCATCCCACGTAAGTCTTCTTTGCACCAAAACCCATATTTTCACGATGTTTATGTAACGAAGTTCAGGAAATGCAAACGTTCGAACCGAATCCATCCATCCAACCCTTTACAATGTTATTATCTCCGCTTTCAACAATGAAAACATTTAGTTAGTATTAAACTGTCCAGATCATCGTCAAACACATTATTCCTTATTTAATAAGAACTTCATTAAGAAATGACAATGTTTATTCTTTACGTCAACGTCACGTCATTTTTTTTGTGTCAAATTAATTTTGTTCTTTCAGTTTGGATTGGTTCGAGACTCTGAATCTGAAATGGTACGCGCTTCCAGCAGTTGCGAACATGATGTTCGATTGCGGAGGTTTGCAATTCACTGCTGCTCCTTTCAACGGTTGGTACATGAGCACGGAGATCGGTTGCAGAAATCTCTGCGATTCTTACAGATACAACGTCGTTGAGGTAAAGTCTTCCTCTTTAAAATCTTAATTACTTTTCTATAAGTTTTTTTTTTTCTTCTTAGATTGTCGCTCAAGGGATGGGTTTGGATACGAGATCGCCAATTTCGCTGTGGAAGGATAAAGCGATGCTGGAGTGCAACGTCTCGGTGCTGCACAGTTTTCAGGCAAAAGGTGTGACTATAGTTGATCACCATACGGCCTCGGAGTCCTTCATGAAGCATCTGGAGAACGAAGTCAGGTTGAGGAACGGATGTCCTGCGGATTGGGTCTGGATCGTCCCTCCGCTCTCAGGATCCGCCACTCCAGTATTCCACCAAGAAATGGCGTTATACTTCCTTAGGCCTTGCTACGAGTATCAGGTAATTTTCAATAAAAATATATTTTGATATAACAATTTTCATTATATAAATAATTAAAATTACTGCAATGAAAAATTGTGCGTGGCTTTCATTATATAATCGATGTGAAGTCATTGCTAATTAAGTGATGGAAAAGCTTATTTACTCTTTCGTTATAATTGAATTTGAGATGAGTTGATCCAGCAGGAAAGTGTACTCAAAACTTAGATTGAGACGGGGATCTCCCCTTTCTTGTTTGCAGGATCCCGCCTGGAAGATGCACGTCTGGAAGAAGACGCGCGGCGAGAAGGACGTGAAGAGTCTCAAGAAGCAACCGCGAAAATTCCATTTCAAGCAGATCGCTAGGTGAGCGAATGTCTTAAGAATGAGAGAGATATGGGGTGGGAACGACCCTGCAATTTAACGACCCAAACAACGCACAGATTTCGAGTAATGCCTTTCGTCTCCTCTTTAGGGCCGTCAAGTTCACGTCGAAGCTGTTCGGAAAGGCCCTCTCGAGGAGGATCAAAGCCACCGTTCTGTACGCAACGGAGACCGGAAAGTCCGAGGGTTACGCTAAGAAGCTGTGCGAGATATTCGGGCATGCATTCAACGCTCAGGTGCACTGCATGACTGATTACGACATCAGCAATATCGAGCACGAAGCCCTTCTGCTCGTGGTCACATCGACCTTCGGAAATGGAGATGCACCGGAGAATGGAGAAGAGTTTGCAAAGAATCTTTATACTTTGAAGATGAACGAGTTGGGAATCGAGAATGGTGACAGCAATTTAAGGTAAATTAAGCGACTATACAATAAATTTACAAGTAGTAAATTAAACTTAAAACTACATTTTATAGTATGTCTATGGCCACATCGAAGTCATTCATAAAAGCGAACAGTCAAATAGATATACATAATCCGAAGAAATTGGACCGTTACGACTCGCTCCGCGGCTCCGTCAGTGAGCCGTTGCTGGAGGACACCTTCGGCCCATTAAGCAACGTTCGGTAATTATTCCCTCGTTTAATGCCTTTTAATTAGCGCACATTAACTTACGTTTTTCTCATCACAGTTTCGCCGTATTCGCGCTCGGCTCCAGCGCCTATCCGAATTTCTGCGCCTTCGGTCAATACGTGGACAACCTCCTGGGAGAACTAGGAGGCGAACGACTGCTGAAGATGGTTTCCGGTGACGAGATGTGCGGACAGGAGCAGGCATTTCGCAAATGGGCACCGGATGTATTCAGGGTAACGTTCACTTTACGTACATCCTAACAAATTATTATCATTAGTTGTCATGGTGATAATAAAACTAAAATGACATTTGTGTCATATGAACAAATATCCGTACTAACGTACAAAAAATCAGTTACCTTGACAACTAAATTAAGATTCTTGATGTTTGAATTAGGTGGCATGTGAAACTTTTTGCTTGGACGACGATGATTCGTTCTTGGAAGCGACGATGACGCTGCAAACTGAAAATTTGAGCTCCAGCAGCGTTCGATTCGTGGATGGAAAATCGCTGGAGACTGAAATTAGTTTAACCAAACTACACAACAAAAAGGTGAGTAAAAATACGTAACTTTTTCACCCAATTTTTTTTTCTCTCCCAAATTGTATCCCTTTCCCTCATATAAATACATAATTTTATGCGAGATCCGTTTAATGATGCATGAAATTGAAAGCAGAAAAGAAACATAATAATCTCTATTCAGAACCGAACCGATTTTAAACCTCGCCTTCTGCTTAATGAGTTCCAGTTTTCTCCTTTATTTCTTCCCTTATTAAACGATTTTTTTTGTATCTATTGATCGATGAAGTTATACAATATTTTTTTATGATTGCTCAACTCCAGCAAACTAAATATTAATAATAATATGAAAAAAAAAGTGTAATTACTCGAGGCTGATATGAATTAGTTTTCATTAAGAAATAGTAAATTTATGGTTTATTTCCATTCTGTAATAAAAACCGATTCGACTGTGATTTTCCAAATTTTATTACCCGGAATGGAAGTGATTCGATGGTTGGTGCCCATTTAGTTTCGGATGCACGACCCCCTCCGCCCCCCATTTAATATAAAACGTTTTAGTGGCTTCGAACACATATTTATTCAGCAAATACAGTTTCGGATAATCAATCTTTGCAAAGTTTATTTTACGTTCTGCATTCAACTTTAACAACAAAACTATAATAAACGAATAATATTAAAAATTTCGTTTATTTTTTTATTGTCAAAGTACATCTATTATGTCATAAAAAAACTTTTTTGATTGAGGTTAACTTAATTATTATTTGACAATTTTGACGTTTGTTGCATCAAAAAACTTTTTAAATGTGAATATTTGCAAATCAACTTATCAAGTTATCAACTTATCATGACTACAGTAATTTCCTAAAATTTTATAATAAAAAAACTTTTATTTTGTGAACTAGGTGTATCCGAGCAAACTTCTACAGAGAACAAATCTTCACGTGGAGAAATCTGAAAGAGCGACTTTGAAGTTAGTCCTCGAGTGTAACATTTCCTACAATCCAGGAGATCACGTTGGTGTCTTTGCAAGAAACAGACCCGAATTGGTGGATGGAATTCTTGAAAAACTGATAGGAATCAACAATCCTGATGAGATTATCCAACTTCAAGTCATGAAGGAGACGCACACCTCGAACGGTACAGTAGAAATTAATGATTAATAAGATTAAATATCATTAAATATCTGCAGGTGTTGTGAAGACTTGGGTTGATCATGAGAAGATCCCAGCCTGTTCCCTCAGAAGCCTATTTTCTGAATACTTGGATATCACCACACCTCCAACGCCAAATCTTCTTCAGCAGTTTGCGTCGATAGCCACCGATGAGGAAGATCAAAGACGGTTGACTTTATTAGCTACGGTGAGTTAAGTTAGTGTTAAGCTTTTGGTAAATCTAATGAAGAGAATTTAAAGGAATCGGCGGCTTACGAGGATTGGAGACACTGGAGGTTCCCCAATCTCTTGGAAGTGCTGGAGGAATTCCCGTCGGTTAATCCATACGCGCCGCTTCTTGTCGCACAGTTGAGCATGTTGCAGCCCAGATTCTATTCCATCTCCTCCAGCAGAGCTCTTCATCCGGGCCAAATCCATCTTACCGTAGCCGTCGTCAGCTATCGAACACAAGGTAAACAATTTACAAAAAAGTTGTTATATAATATTTAAAACTCTGAATTTGCAGATGGAAGCGGTCCTATGCATCACGGCGTCTGCTCCAATTACTTGCAAGATATCAATGTAGGTGAATCAATCTACATGTTCGTGAGAAAGTAAGTATTATGTAATATGATCAGCTCCTTCATACTTATTAATCTTAATCATCTACAGTGCTCCAAATTTCTATTTGCCTACTGATCCCTTGAGACCCATCGTCATGATCGGACCCGGAACTGGAATTGCGCCGTTCCGCGCCTTCTGGCAGCAGCGACTCCACCAGACCAAGACCAACGTCAAAGTGGGAAAGAGCTGGTTGTTCTTCGGTTGCAGACATAAAGAATTGGATCTTTATCGAGAGGAGAAACAAGAGATGATCAATGCAGGTGTCCTAACAAGGGCCTTCCTCGCTCTCTCAAGAGAACCTAACATCGAAAAGGTAAATTAATCTTTAATTAACTGAAAACTGGAACACTTCCAACGATGTAAATCTTCTGAAATTAATTTATTTATCCTTGTAGACGTACGTTCAAGATTTGGCTTTGAAAGAAGCCTCGGAAATCTTCAAGTTGTTGGTCATCGAAAAAGGTCACTTCTACGTTTGCGGAGACTGCACGATGGCCGAGGACGTCTACCACACCCTGAAAACCATCATCCAAAGATTCGGTAACATGAGCGAAGCGCAAGTGGACAACTACATGCTCAGACTTAGGGTGAGTTCAGGCTTATACAAATACACCTAAAAACCTAACTGTTACTCTTAACAGGACGAAAACCGTTACCACGAAGACATTTTCGGAATCACTTTGCGCACAGCGGAAATCCACAACAAGTCCAGAGAATCGGCAAGGATCAGGATGGCCTCCGAGCCATAATTCCAAGACATTAAGATTATAAAAAAATAATGAAATGAGGCAACAAATTTATGGAAAATCATTCTAGTTATAGGAAGTTTTAAACGTTTCAGCAATAATCAAACACTTTACGATTAAGATTTTAAACAGTCCCTCTTTCTCTCTCTCTTCATCAAAGTTATACCATCTCTTAAAAAAAATTAAAAAAAGAAAACCAAACAACAAAAAATAATACTTATAATATAGAATTTTTCATTCCCATATCAATATTCTATAAGCTTTTTAACACCAAGTTTTATATAATTTTTTTTTAATTAATTATGAATAATTTCAATTTATTTAATACTTTAAATCTTCTAATTTATTTACTTATAATTATGCTTATAAAATATATTATCTAACTGCGACGTACAAATTAATCAAATTATTCACTAAATATTTTTTATTATTTAATTTTACTTTAATATTATTTTTTTTGTTCGAAATTCATTGACGTGATATAAACAGATTAAACAGAACTTTATTATATTGTAAGATAATCGAATTTTACTAATTATATCATATATATATTGTGATTTATTGAGACGACAAAGAAACAAACCAAAAAAATTATATATATAAATGAATTAAAAAAAATCAAATTAAATTCTATTCTACTCTTATTAATGTATTTATTAAGCTTGAATAAAATAAATATATAATATTTAAATATAAAGATTAATATTAATCATCTCCCATTCATTCAAAACTATCACCTATTCAAATATTGTTTAACTATCAAATACCTTAATGATTTCACAAATTCCTTATCCTTACCTGAAATTAACTAAATTACAACTATAATATACAAAGTGTTATTAAATTTCTCAAATAATTAAATAGTTATAAAATTAGTTATTAGCTGATATCTCCCAAAAAGATAAATTACTCATAAGTTTCTATAGTAAATTACATTAACGTATAAAAATTATATTTAATGAAAAATTAAAGCAATTACTTAACGTTTACGTAACTTAAAAAATTACAAACCAGATACGTAATTAAGTTTTAGGTTAATTGCTACTACCATGGTAACTAATCTCTTATGTAACTATACGAAAACGTAACCGTAAGATCATTAACTCGAATTAAATTTTTAAATAATTATGTTTTAAGTTGTATAATGTCCGGGACAGCGCGTACGCAGTCCCGACTACCAAAAATTTCGCGCCCGAGTTATCCACATTAGGGATAATCGCAAGGGTCAGCCCAGCCGTAGTGCAATGGTAAGGCCTCGCCCTGGGGGAACCGCCTTGTTGATCACGGTAACCCCTACGCCAGGTAAGTATGATTTTCGTAGTTTCCGATTACGTTTTAAACCTCATCAAGAACTGCTTCTCCTCAAAGGTCTATCTGCAACGCCATCTGACGAATGATCAATCATCCAAACATCTATTACATAACCATATTCAACAATACTTGCTGATGTTTGAAAGTATACCAAAGTTAAGCAACGCTAGATATGGCACAATACTATTATCTACTTACCTACAAGTTCTATTAACTACAGCTAAATAGGTTGTAAATATTATGACGTAATAATAATTATTTAATTCTTTAAGTGATATTAAATCTTTTTCAAAAGTCGTAACGTTGTTATAAAACGTAACTGCAAACTTATCAATTTTCCATGACAACGCATATAATAAAAGACAAAACGTAAACGTAAATTAACGTTATGGGAAATTGGAAAGTTAAATTTATGTAACAACATCGATTTGTTTGTTATAAACCGTTTATTTTTTAGTTATATATAAGAAATTTTAGTTGATATTAGTTTTCTTTAACTTTGAGCGAAATTTAATACGATTAATGTTGGAGAGGATATAAAAATATTACGTAAATTTACAATAAACAAAAAAAATATAAATATATTTATTATCTGAGAAGACAACAGAGTTACAATTCCATAAACCTATCACTATCAGTTAAAACTTCATTATTTCTTTGCTCTCCTTGATTAACGGTATGGTTGCTACCAATTATGCAACCTTTCAGAGTGCATTGGGTTTCGATTACAGCCCCATTGCAAACTATGCAATTCTCCAGCGCAACTTTCTCGCTGATGACCACGTTGTTCATCACAATCGAATTGAAAACTCGACTGAAACTGTTCACCTTCGTGTTGCTCCCGATAATACTGTTCTTGAAAGAAGTCTTCTCGCTCAGAACACTGGAATCCCAGACGAACGTCTTATCGATTTGATTGCTCTTAACGTCGGCCTTTTCATCAATCATGGTCAGTTTTTCGATTCCGGTAATCTTCTGCCAATTATCCGTGATCTGCAATTGAAGTTCATTAAAGTATGATATTTTGAAATATAATTAATTTGTTGTAGTTAGTACCTTAGCGTTGGTGCCCCAAAAGCTTTGCAAAGTGTTGACTCTAACTCCGAAGGTATCCGAGTCGGCGATGTGCGCGTAACACCTGATCAGATCACCATGGTACAATTCCTTGCTGTCTCCATGGTGATCATTGAAACTGTTGGCTTTCCTTACGCTCACGTTCAGCGGATTGTCGTTGATCAGATGGAAGATATCGTTTACGTCTTTGGTGTTGACGATAGACACGTTCGTATCCGTTTGAGTCACAGGTTTAAGGAGCTGCTTCTTAATAATGTGCGGCAGGAACTCCCCTTTCAGAGTGGACATTGTGTTCTCTTGCAGGAGATACTTGTAAACCCAATTCCTCATCACGTAGAAATGCGAATCGATCAAATTACTGTACATCATCATATCAGTGTGCTTCTTGAAGAGAACCCTTGGCAGAGAGACATCCTGCTCAAAATCACTGGCCGAGGCCAAAAACACAAATCTGCTTGTTTGAGAATCCACCCCAATCAAGTCTCTCTCCGGTTTATGCTTGGATTTTGGTCCAGGCACAACAACAGTCTCACACTTACCAGGATTGAACATCAAACTGCAAATTGAGGCATTGTTCTTCCTGTACAAAGATATAGCCTTGCTCAGATCAGCATTTGTGATCAAATCACAAGACATGATCACCAAATCAGATTTGATCTTATCCTTCAACACTCTGATGGAATCCGCTGTTCCCATTTCATCACTATTCGTAATAGTCACATAATCAATTTTAATCGTTAAATTTGTCTTATCCAATGCAGGTTGGATTTCTTGCTTTTGCGATTCGCACACAATCATGAAAGTTTCTGCAAGTAAAGACATTTAATTAATTTAACAATCTTCTTTGGAACAACTAAATACATTACCAGTGAAACCTAACTGTTGCAGCTTGAAGAGTGGATACCAGACCAACGGTTTACCACCAATTGGCAGGAGACACTTTGGTTTCTCAGCTGTTAGCTCAGGCATACGAGAGCCCTTGCCAGCTGCTAATATTACAGCCTGAAATTCTTGTGGCACAGTCATCTGCAAATTAAATTTATTTCCTATATTCTCCAAGTAATTAGTAAATGATGCAATTATTAACTCACCTTACAACGTATACTTAAATCCAAATACAATAGTTTTGAACTACTACAAACTAGGTTATGATATCTTGTCACAATTGGATCATATGCAACATACATTACACATTTTCTTTTTCCGATTACGATGTTCTTCAAACATCGAACGTTACTTAAAAATCCTTTATTTTATATTAATTTAATATAAAATAATATCCACACATTTTTTACATATCTAAATGCAAATATTCCATACGTAATATATGTATGTTTGCTTGCAGAAACTAGTAGCAAGTGGGTTATAAATCCTGGAAGAATTACCATCATAGTGTTTTCACTGGATTTATTCTTAATTCTACAAATTTCTGATTCCAGTCTCAATAAAGAATGTGCTTCATAGCTGCCAGCTGCTATTCCCTAGTATGCAAACATATTTTTGAAAACTGCAGTTCGGTTTGGTAAGTATCACCTAAATGTAATCTGTCGTTCACTAAATTTGTTTTGTTTTAGGTGCATCCGCCAGAGGAAGGTACACTTTAATTATTTCAGTTCATCATAGAGTGTAAAACTTTGATTACAATGATAGGGTCACTTCATTTGCATAGAATGGTAATCATTATTCTGTATTTATGGAAAAATGTGGAAGGTAATTTTTTTAAATTTAATTCCCGATGGTGACTAAAAGTATTTCTTGTTTCAGGAGGACCCAAGACCATCTCTTAATATATTGTTGCCTCCTACATGATACTTGGACATGTTATAACATTCGTAATTGCCAGATGAATTAATAATTTGAAGCCAATAGCATCTTAGAAACTATTGTTACCTCCCCCATAATCCTTAAAGATATTATAATATTTATGAGTGCTAGATTAAAAGAAATTACAAAGAGAGACCAGAAAGGTAAATTTTCCTCTTTATCAGTAAGAAAAATGTAAACTGTTTATTTTTTTAGCAAGAACCAGCAGCTCCCATAAATCCATTGATGTCTACTCTACTGTACAGTTAAAACGCAACCTTATCAAAGTTGTACATGGTAAATGGTACAGTAGAGACTGATTTTTCCCTGGAATTGTAATTTTATTTTTGATTTTTGTTTTGTTGGAATTGTATTTATTTCTATTAAATTCTAGAAAATTTAAATATTACTTATAGGATTTTTTCTCTTTTTTACAGAATATATAATGTGTTATATTGTATTATTTGGCCAATAAACGTAGTTTTTATTCCATAATAATGAATTTTTATTTATTTATATCGCAAGACAAAAAATCCACATATTCACACATTTTTTCCCCAAATTCCACACATATTTTACACAAAATCCAAACTTTTTTCTCCAAATTCCACACATTTTTGTACTCCACACTTTTTTCCCCAAATTCCAAACATATTTTACACAAATTCCACACTTTTTTTCCCCAAATTCCTCACATTTTTTACACAAATTCCACACATATTTCAAACATTACTTTATGTAATTTTCTCAACTGCTTATGAAAGAGCATTGGGATACGCAACTAATGACGTATTGATCGTTATTTAATCTTACCTGGTTCTCGAGTTATAAGCGAAAATTAAGAGTTTGGCCGAATCCTATTACATTTTGATTTTTCAAAAATCGCTATAAATTTTAGCACCGTAGTTTTCGTTTTTTTGCAATTTTCAGGAAAACTGTAACACTTTATGCAATTTTCTCAACTGCTTATGAAAGAGCATTGGAATACGCAACTAATGACGTATTGATCGTTATTCAATCTTACCTGGTTCGCGAGATATAAGCGAAAATTAAGAATTTTAGCACCGTAGTTTTCGTTTTTTGTAATTTTCAGGAAAACCGTAACACTTTATGTAATTTTCTCAACTGCTTATGAAAGAGCATTGGAATACGCAACTAATGACGTATTGATCATTATTCAATCTTACCTGGTTCGCGAGATATAAGCGAAAATTTCGTAATTTTAGCACCGTAGTTTTCGTTTTTTGCAATTTTCAGGAAAACTTTAACACTTTACGCAATTTTCTCAACTGCTTATGAAAGAGCATTGGAATACGCAACTAATGACGTATTGATCGTTATTCAATCTTAAGCGGTTATCGAGATATTTGACAAAAATGATGTAATTTTTAGGTTTTTCGCGATTTTCAGGAAAACTATTACAATTTTTTCAATTTTCATTAATGCTTATGAAAGAGCATTAGAATACGCAACTAATAACGTATTGAATGTTATTCAATCTTAAGCGGTTATGGAGATATTTGACAAAAATGATGTAATTTTTAGGTTTTTCGCGATTTTCAGGAAAACTATTACAATTTTTTAAATTTTCGCTAATGCTTATGAAAGAGCATTGGAATACGCAACTAATGACGTATTGATCGTTATTCAATCTTACCTGGTTCTCGAGTTATAAGCGAAAATTAAGAGTTTGGCCAAATCCTATTAACTTTTATTTTTTGAAAAATCGCTATAAATTTTAGCACCGTAGTTTTAGTTTTTTGCAATTTTCAGGAAAACCGTAACACTTTATGTAATTTTCTCAACTGCTTATGAAAGACCATTCGAATACGCAACTAATGACGTATTGATGATTATTCAATCTTACCTGGTTCGCGAGATATTAGCGAAAATTAAGAGTTTGGCCAAATCCTATTAACTTTTTTTTTTTTCGTTTTTTGCAATTTTCAGGAAAACCGTAAGACTTTATGTAATTTTCTCAACTGCTTATGAAAGAGCATTGGAATACGCAACTAATGACGTATTGATCGTTATTCAATCTTACCTGTTTCGCGAGATATAAGCGAAAATTTCGTAATTTTAGCACCGTAGTTTTCGTTTTTTGCAATTTTCAGGAAAACTGTAACACTTTATGCAATTTTCTCAACTGCCTATGAAAGAGCATTAGAATACGCAACTAATGACGTATTGAATGTTATTCAATCTTAAGCGGTTATGGAGATATTTGACAAAAATGATGTAATTTTTAGGTTTTTCGCGATTTTCAGGAAAACTATTACAATTTTTTCAATTTTCATTAATGCTTATGAAAGAGCATTAGAATACGCAACTAATAACGTATTGAATGTTATTCAATCTTAAGCGGTTATGGAGATATTTGACAAAAATGATGTAATTTTTAGGTTTTTCGCGATTTTCAGGAAAACTATTACAATTTTTTAAATTTTCGCTAATGCTTATGAAAGAGCATTGGAATACGCAACTAATGACGTATTGATCGTTATTCAATCTTACCTGGTTCTCGAGTTATAAGCGAAAATTAAGAGTTTGGCCAAATCCTATTAACTTTTATTTTTTGAAAAATCGCTATAAATTTTAGCACCGTAGTTTTAGTTTTTTGCAATTTTCAGGAAAACCGTAACACTTTATGTAATTTTCTCAACTGCTTATGAAAGACCATTCGAATACGCAACTAATGACGTATTGATGATTATTCAATCTTACCTGGTTCGCGAGATATTAGCGAAAATTAAGAGTTTGGCCAAATCCTATTAACTTTTTTTTTTTTCGTTTTTTGCAATTTTCAGGAAAACCGTAAGACTTTATGTAATTTTCTCAACTGCTTATGAAAGAGCATTGGAATACGCAACTAATGACGTATTGATCGTTATTCAATCTTACCTGTTTCGCGAGATATAAGCGAAAATTTCGTAATTTTAGCACCGTAGTTTTCGTTTTTTGCAATTTTCAGGAAAACTGTAACAGTTTATGCAATTTTCTCAACTGCCTATGAAAGAGCATTAGAATACGCAACTAATGACGTATTGAATGTTATTCAATCTTAAGCGGTTATGGAGATATTTGACAAAAATGATGTAATTTTTAGGTTTTTCGCGATTTTCAGGAAAACTATTACAATTTTTTAATTTTCACTAATGCTTATGAAAGAGCAATGGAATACGCAACTAATGACGTATTGATCGTTATTCAATCTTACCTGGTTCTCGAGTTATAAGCGAAAATTAAGAGTTTGGCCAAATCCTATTAACTTTTATTTTTTGAAAAATCGCTATAAATTTTAGCACCGTAGTTTTAGTTTTTTGAAATTTTCAGGAAAACCGTAACACTTTATGTAATTTTCTCAACTGCTTATGAAAGACCATTCAAATACGCAACTAATGACGTATTGATGATTATTCAATCTTACCTGGTTCGCGAGATATTAGCGAAAAATAAGAGTTTGGCCAAATCCTATTAACTTTTTTTTTTTCGTTTTTTGCAATTTTCAGGAAAACCGTAAGACTTTATGTAATTTTCTCAACTGCATATGAAAGAGCATTGGAATACGCAACTAATGACGTATTGATCATTATTCAATCTTACCTGTTTCGCGAGATATAAGCGAAAATTTCGTAATTTTAGCACCGTAGTTTTCGTTTTTTGCAATTTTCAGGAAAACTGTAACACTTTATGCAATTTTCTCAACTGCCTATGAAAGAGCATTAGAATACGCAACTAATAACGTATTGAATTTTATTCAATCTTAAGCGGTTATGGAGATATTTGACAAAAATGATGTAATTTTTAGGTTTTTCGCGATTTTCAGGAAAACTATTACAATTTTTTTAATTTTCACTAATGCTTATGAAAGAGCATTGGAATACGCAACTAATGACGTATTGATCGTTATTCAATCTTACCTGGTTCTCGAGTTATAAGCGAAAATTAAGAGTTTGGCCAAATCCTATTAACTTTTATTTTTTGAAAAATCGCTATAAATTTTAGCACCGTAGTTTTAGTTTTTTGCAATTTTCAGGAAAACCGTAACACTTTATGTAATTTTCTCAACTGCTTATGAAAGACCATTCGAATACGCAACTAATGACGTATTGATGATTATTCAATCTTACCTGGTTCGCGAGATATTAGCGAAAATTAAGAGTTTGGCCAAATCCTATTAACTTTTTTTTTTTTCGTTTTTTGCAATTTTCAGGAAAACCGTAAGACTTTATGTAATTTTCTCAACTGCATATGAAAGAGCATTGGAATACGCAACTAATGACGTAATGATCGTTATTCAATCTTACCTGTTTCGCGAGATATAAGCGAAAATTAAGAGTTTGGCCAAATCCTATTAACTTTTATTTTTTGAAAAATCGCTATAAATTTTAGCACCGTAGTTTTAGTTTTTTGCAATTTTCAGGAAAACCGTAACACTTTATGTAATTTTCTCAACTGCTTATGAAAGAGCATTGGAATACGCAACTAATGACGTATTGATCGTTATTCAATCTTACCTGTTTCGCGAGATATAAGCGAAAATTTCGTAATTTTAGCACCGTAGTTTTCGTTTTTTGCAATTTTCAGGAAAACTGTAACACTTTATGCAATTTTCTCAACTGCCTATGAAAGAACATTAGAATACGCAACTAATAACGTATTGAATGTTATTCAATCTTAAGCGGTTATGGAGATATATGACAAAAATGATGTAATTTTTAGGTTTTTCGCGATTTTCAGGAAAACTATTACAATTTTTTTAATTTTCACTAATGCTTATGAAAGAGCATTGGAATACGCAACTAATGACGTATTGATCGTTATTCAATCTTACCTGGTTCTCGAGTTATAAGCGAAAATTAAGAGTTTGGCCAAATCCTATTAACTTTTATTTTTTGAAAAATCGCTATAAATTTTAGCACCGTAGTTTTAGTTTTTTGCAATTTTCAGGAAAACCGTAACACTTTATGTAATTTTCTCAACTGCTTATGAAAGACCATTCGAATACGCAACTAATGACGTATTGATGATTATTCAATCTTACCTGGTTCGCGAGATATTAGCGAAAATTAAGAGTTTGGCCAAATCCTATTAACTTTTTTTTTTTTCGTTTTTTGCAATTTTCAGGAAAACCGTAAGACTTTATGTAATTTTCTCAACTGCATATGAAAGAGCATTGGAATACGCAACTAATGACGTATTGATCGTTATTCAATCTTACCTGTTTCGCGAGATATAAGCGAAAATTTCGTAATTTTAGCACCGAAGTTTTCGTTTTTTGCAATTTTCAGGAAAACTGTAACACTTTATGCAATTTTCTCAACTGCCTATGAAAGAGCTTTGGAATACGCAACTAATGACGTATTGATCGTTATTCAATCTTAAGCGGTTATCGAGATATTTGACAAAAATGATGTAATTTTTAGGTTTTTCGCGATTTTCAGGAAAACTATTACAATTTTTTCAATTTTCACTAATGCTTATGAAAGAGCAATTTAATACGCAACTAATGACGTATTGAACGTTATTCAATCTTAAGCGGTTATCGAGATATTTGACAAAAATGATGTAATTTTTAGGTTTTTCGCGATTTTCAGGAAAACTATTACAATTTTTTAAATTTTCACTAACGTTTATGAAAGAGCAATGGAATACGCAACTAATGACGTATTGAACGTTATTCAATCTTAAGCGGTTATCGAGATATTTGACAAAAATGATGTAATTTTTAGGTTTTTCGCGATTTTCAGGAAAAGTATTACAATTTTTTCAGTTTTCACTAATGCTTATGAAAGAGCATTAGAATACGCAACTAATGACGTATTGAATGTTATTCAATCTTAAGCGGTTATCTAGATATTTGACAAAAATGATGTAATTTTTAGGTTTTTCGCGATTTTCAGGAAATCTATTACAATTTTTTCAATTTTCGCTAATGCTTATGAAAGAGCAACGGAATACGCAACTAATGACGTATTGAACGTTATTCAATCTTAAGCGGTTATCGAGATATTTGACAAAAATGATGTAATTTTTAGGTTTTTCGCGATTTTCAGGAAAACTATTACAATTTTTTCAATTTTCACTAATGTTTATGAAAGAGCAATGGAATACGCAACTAATGACGTATTGGACGTTATTCAATCTTAAGCGGTTATCGAGATATTTGACAAAAATAATGTAATTTTTAGGTTTTTCGCGATTTTCAGGAAAAGCATTACAATTTTTTCAGTTTTCACTAATGCTTATGAAAGAGCAATTTAATACGCAACTAACGACGTATTGAATGTTATTCAATCTTAAGCGGTTATCGAGATATTTGACAAAAATGATGTAATTTTTAGGTTTTTCGCGCTTTCAGGAAAACTATTACAATTTTTTTAATTTTCACTAATGTTTATGAAAGAGCAATGGAATACGCAACTAACGACGTATTGAACGTTATTCACTCTTAAGCGGTTATCGAGATATTTGACAAAAATGATGTAATTTTTAGGTTTTTCGCGATTTTCAGGAAAACTATTACAATTTTTTCAATTTTCACTAATGCTTATGAAAGAGCAATTTAATACGCAACTAACGACGTATTGAACGTTATTCACTCTTAAGCGGTTATCGAGATATTTGACAAAAATGATGTAATTTCTAGGTTTTTCGCGATTTTCAGGAAAACTATTACAATTTTTTCAATTTTCGCTAATGCTTATGAAAGAGCAACGGAATACGCAACTAATGACGTATGGAACGTTATTCAATCTTAAGCGGATATCGAGATATTTGACAAAAATTATGTAATTTTTAGGTTTTTCGCGATTTTCAGGAAAACTATTACAATTTTTTTAATTTTCACTAATGCTTATGAAAGAGCAATTTAATACGCAACTAACGACGTATTGAACGTTATTCACTCTTAAGCGGTTATCGAGATATTTGACAAAAATGATGTAATTTCTAGGTTTTTCGCGATTTTCAGGAAAACTATTACAATTTTTTCAATTTTCGCTAATGCTTATGAAAGAGCAACGGAATACGCAACTAATGACGTATGGAACGTTATTCAATCTTAAGCGGATATCGAGATATTTGACAAAAATTATGTAATTTTTAGGTTTTTCGCGATTTTCAGGAAAACTATTACAATTTTTTCAATTTTCGCTAATGCTTATGAAAGAGCAACGGAATACGCAACTAATGACGTATTGAACGTTATTCAATCTTAAGCGGTTATCGAGATATTTGACAAAAATGATGTAATTTTTAGGTTTTTCGCGATTTTCAGGAAAACTATTACAATTTTTTTAATTTTCACTAATGTTTATGAAAGAGCAATGGAATACGCAACTAATGACGTATTGGACGTTATTCAATCTTAAGCGGTTATCGAGATATTTGCCAAAAATGATGTAATTTTTAGGTTTTTCGCGATTTTCAGGAAAAGCATTACAATTTTTTCAGTTTTCACCAATGCTTATGAAAGAGCATTAGAATACGCAACTAATGACGTATTGAATGTTATTCAATCTTAAGCGGTTATCGAGATATTTGACAAAAATGATGTAATTTTTAGGTTTTTCGCGATTTTCAGGAAAAGTATTACAATTTTTTCAGTTTTCACTAATGCCTATGAAAGAGCATTAGAATACGCAACTAATGACGTATTGAATATTATTCAATCTTAAGCGGTTATCGAGATATTTGACAAAAATGATGTAATTTTTAGGTTTTTCGCGATTTTCAGGAAATCTATTACAATTTTTTCAATTTTCGCTAATGTTTATGAAAGAGCAACGGAATACGCAACTAATGACGTATTGAACGTTATTCAATCTTAAGCGGTTATCGAGATATTTGACAAAAATAATGTAATTTTTAGGTTTTTCGCGATTTTCAGGAAAAGCATTACAATTTTTTCAGTTTTCACTAATGCTTATGAAAGAGCAACGGAATACGCAACTAATGACGTATTGAACGTTATTCAATCTTAAGCGGTTATCGAGATATTTGACAAAAATGATGTAATTTCTAGGTTTTTCGCGATTTTCAGGAAAACTATTACAATTTTTTCAATTTTCGCTAATGCTTATGAAAGAGCAACGGAATACGCCACTAATCACGTATGGAACGTTATTCAATCTTAAGCGGTTATCGAGATATTTGACAAAAATGATGTAATTTTTAGGTTTTTCGCGATTTTCAGGAAAACTATTACAATTTTTTCAATTTTCGCTAATGCTTATGAAAGAGCAACGGAATACGCAACTAATGACGTATTGAACGTTATTCAATCTTAAGCGGTTATCGAGATATTTGACAAAAATGATGTAATTTTTAGGTTTTCACTAATGGTTATGAAAGAGCAATGGAATACGCAACTAATAACGTATTGAATGTTATTCAATCTTAAGCGGTTATGGAGATATTTGACAAAAATGATGTAATTTTTAGGTTTTTCGCGATTTTCAGGAAAACTATTACAATTTTTTTAATTTTCACTAATGCTTATGAAAGAGCATTGGAATACGCAACTAATGACGTATTGATCGTTATTCAATCTTACCTGGTTCTCGAGTTATAAGCGAAAATTAAGAGTTTGGCCAAATCCTATTAACTATTATTTTTTGAAAAATCGCTATAAATTTTAGCACCGTAGTTTTAGTTTTTTGCAATTTTCAGGAAAACCGTAACACTTTATGTAATTTTCTCAACTGCTTATGAAAGACCATTGGAATACGCAACTAATGACGTATTGATCATTATTCAATCTTACCTGGTTCGCGAGATATTAGCGAAAATTAAGAGTTTGGCCAAATCCTATTAACTTTTTTTTTTTTCGTTTTTTGCAATTTTCAGGAAAACCGTAAGACTTTATGTAATTTTCTCAACTGCTTATGAAAGAGCATTGGAATACGCAACTAATGACGTATTGATCGTTATTCAATCTTACCTGTTTCGCGAGATATAAGCGAAAATTTCGTAATTTTAGCACCGTAGTTTTCGTTTTTTGCAATTTTCAGGAAAACTGTAACACTTTATGCAATTTTCTCAACTGCCTATGAAAGAGCATTAGAATACGCAACTAATGACGTATTGATCGTTATTCAATCTTAAGCGGTTATCGAGATATTTGACAAAAATGATGTAATTTTTAGGTTTTTCGCGATTTTCAGGAAAACTATTACAATTTTTTTAATTTTCACTAATGCTTATGAAAGAGCAATGGAATACGCAACTAATGACGTATTGATCGTTATTCAATCTTACCTGGTTCTCGAGTTATAAGCGAAAATTAAGAGTTTGGCCAAATCCTATTAACTTTTATTTTTTGAAAAATCGCTATAAATTTTAGCACCGTAGTTTTAGTTTTTTGCAATTTTCAGGAAAACCGTAACACTTTATGTAATTTTCTCAACTGCTTATGAAAGACCATTCGAATACGCAACTAATGACGTATTGATGATTATTCAATCTTACCTGGTTCGCGAGATATTAGCGAAAATTAAGAGTTTAATTTTTTGCAATTTTCAGGAAATCCGTAATACTTTATGTAATTTTCTCAACTGCTTATGAAAGATAAAAGAAAATGTCTGTAAAAATGTGTGGAATTTGTGTAAAATATACGTGGAATTTGTGTAAAATATGTGTGGAATTTGTGTAAAAAATATGTGGAATTTGTGTAAAAATGTGTGGAATTTGTGTAAAATATGTGTGGAATTTGTGTAAAAATTATGTGGAATTTGTGTAAAATATGTGTGGAATTTGTGTAAATTATGTGTGGAATTTGTGTAAAAATGTGTGAAATTTGTGTAAAAATGTGTGGAATTTGTGCAAAAATGTGTGGAATTTGTGTAAAAATGTGTGGAATTTGTGTAAAAATGTGTGGAATTTGTGTAAAATATGTGTGGAATTTGTGTAAATTATGTGTGGAATTTGTGTAAAAATGTGTGAAATTTGTGTAAAAATGTGTTCAATTTGTGCAAAAAATGTGTGGAATTTGTGTAAAAATGTGTGGAATTTGTGTAAAAATGTGTGGAATTTGTGTAAAAATGTGTGGAATTTGTGTAAAATATGTGTGGAATTTGTGTAAAAAATGTGTGGAATTTGTGTAAAATATGTGTAGAATTTGTGTAAAAAATGTTTTGAATTTGTGTCAAATATGTGTGGAATTTGTGTCAAATATGTGTGGAATTTCAGGAAGAATATGTGGATTTTTGTTTTTCGGAATGTAAAAAGTGTATGGAGTATTTTAAATAAAAATTCTATAATAATAGTAAACTATGTTTATTAGCCAAATAATACAATACAACACATTATATATTCTGTAAAAAAGAGAAAAAATTATTATAAGTAATAAATAAATATTTAAGAAGTTAATAGAAATAAATACAATTCCATCCAAACAAAAATAAAATATGACATAACAATTCTAGGAAAAAAAAAACAGTCTCTACTGTACCTTTTACCATTTACAACTTTGAAAAGGTTACGTTCTTACTTTGTACTAGAGTAACGGGAGCTGCTGGTTCTTGCTAAAAAAATAAACAATTAAAATTTTTCTTAATGATAAAGATGAAAATTTACCTTTCTTGTCTCTCTGGCAATCACGAATGTTATAATGTATCCAAGGGTCATATAGGATGCAACAACATATCAACAGATGGTCTTGGGTCCTCCGGAAACAAGAAATACTTTTAGTCACTATCGGGAATTAAATTAAAAAAATTACCTTCCATATTTTCCTTAAATAAAGATTAATGTTTACCATTCAATGCAAATGAAGTGACCCTAGCATTGTAATCAATGCTTTACACTCTATGATGAAATGAAATAATGAAAGTGTACCTTCCTCTGGCCACCAGCAGATGCACCTAAAACATAAAAAATTTAGTGAACGACAGATTAGATTTAGATGATACTTTCCGAAACGAACTACAATTTTCTAAAATATGTTTGCAAGTTAGGGAATAGCAGCTGGTAGCTATAGCACATTCTTTATTGAGATTGGAATCAAAAATTTGTAGAATTAAGAATAAATCCAAGGAATTCTTTCAGGATTTATTACCCATATATTACATGTGGAATATTTGCAATTAGATATGTAAAAATGGGTGCAATGCTTTTCTGAATGTAAAAAATGTATGAAATTTCCACAAACATGCGAGAAATTTTTGACGTCTAGCTGTCAAGCTGACAGTAGCAATCACTGCAACCAAACATACAGCTGTGTTTATTCGGTTGCCTATGATAAAAGTTATTTTTAAATCGAAATTACCAGTCCTTTAAAATCGAAATATCGTTTCTAGAATGTTTTCAGCATACTCATTCGAAATTTGTCTGTCTCTACTTTACCATTTTCGTTCAATTACGTAATTATTCTTACTGGTTGTCCAAGGATCATGTAGGAGACAACAATATATTAATTAATAGTCATGGGTCCTCCTGAAACAACAAATAATTTTAGTCGTTATTGGGAATTAAACTAAAAAAATTACCTTCTAAAGTTTTCCATATTCTGAATGTAATGTAGTAATCAACAATATATTCACAAATGGTCATGGGTCCTCCTGAAACCAAAAATACTTTTAGTCATGATCAGGAATTGAATTTTCAGTCCTTCAAAATCGAAATATAGATTCTAGAACGTTTTCAGTAAATCGAATCAAAAGTAGTGCGTGTCTACTTGATCATTTACGTTCAATTACGTAATTATTTTAACTGGTTGTCCTATAATTAACAGAATGATAAACTTTGAAAAGCTTGCATGATTGCTGAGTAAAGACATTTTCACTGGAAAACGATTGTCTCTGAAATCAAGAAATGCTTTCAATCTTTACATTAAAAATAAGCATCAATAGATTCACAAGTGCTACTGGTACTTCCTACAAAAATAAAGTTATTAGTAAAGATGAACAATAAATCTCTCTAATTAGTAAAGATAAAAAATTACCTTTCTTGTCTCACTGTAATTTCTGTGAATCTTGCACTCAGAAATGTTATAATGTCTCCAACGATTAAGGAGTAGGTAACAATAGTATCTGCAGTACTATAGGCTCCAAAAAATTAAGAAAATACGTTTGGCATGAAATTTCTCGATTAAGATGTAAAATCTGCATTCTGATTTTCTCAATTTAAGAATGCAACTGGCAATCACGAATGTTATAACGTGTCATAATAGAAGAAACAACAATATCTAATGGTCTTGGGTCTTTCTGAAACAAGAAATACTTTTAGTCGTTATATAGAATTAAACTGAAATTTACCTTCTGTTTTTATTTCTCCATATTATGAATGTATCTGGCATTCAAAAAGCTATCCAGTCTCTAAGGATTAGGTGAAACTCTAATATAACGGATTCATTTAAAGAATAATCAAGAATTAGTGTATGATACATTGATTACATTTAGAAGATGATACTTTCCGAAAGGAACTGCTATAAGCTATGGAGCATATTCAGTCTGGAATCAGAAAATTGCAGAATTAAAAAAATTCAGACATTATGATAGTAAATTCTTACCAAATCCAGTTGCTCCTATTGTCTGCAACCAAACATACATATATCACATTTCCTTAAAAACTTAATTATATAATAAAAGAACATATTAAATTGAAGCATGATAAACTCGAATAGTTTTACTGTAATAAATAAAGTGAAATATTAATTACCCTGGAAGTTAGATGATGAGACAACCATCCATCAGTAGTGAAGAATCCTGTAGTTGAGGCAGTTTGGCGCAGCACAAAATCGATTGTCCTAAAAACGCACTAATGTAATTAAACAAATTATTTAATTTAAATATCGATCAGTTCTGTGTGTTTGCACACTACCGTAAAACGTAAATATTAATTATTTTTGAAGTTAGAAACGTTTAAAAGAATTCTCGCATTGCCATCTTTCGTCGAATAGCTAGACCTAATCATAATCAAATTTTCAAACCTATTCAGGTGGACAACCAAAGTTGATAGTTCAGGCTTTTTGGCGCTGAACAAAATTCAATTTCTTAAAAACACATTAAAATATATAAACAAATATTTTAAGATGAAGTTTATTTAGTTATAATTGCGCTAATATAATCGATAAACCTAAATATTAATTAGTTTGCAAGATATTAATGTTTTAATTAAAGCAATAAGCGCAATCTATTATTAATTAACTAAACCCAAATATGTGCTCAAATTTAATTTCACCTTCAGGTTGTAAATGGAAGTTTATAGTTCAGCCATTTTGGCGCTGTACAAAATCCAATTTGTTAAAAACGCATTAATATAAATAAACAATTAGTGTGAGATGAAGCTAATTAAGTTCTAATTGCGTTAATGTAATCAACAACTAGAAATATTAATTAGTTTGAAAGATATTAATGATTTAATTAAAGCAATAAGCGCAATCTATTATTAATTAAATAAACCCAAATACGTGATCAAATTTAATTTCACCTTCAGGTTGTAAATGGAAGTTTATAGTTCAGCCATTTTGGCGCTGTACAAAATCCAATTTGTTAAAAACGCATTAATATAAATAAACAATTAGTGTGAGATGAAGCTAATTAAGTTCTAATTGCGTTAATCTAATCAACAACTGGAAATATTAATTAGTTTGAAAGATATTAATGATTTAAATAAAGCAATAAGCGCAATCTATTATTAATTAAATAAACCCAAATACGTAATCAAATTTATTTTCACCTTCAGGTTGTAAATGGAAGTTTATTTTGGCGCTGTACAAAATCCAATTCGTTAAAAACGCATTAGGATTCGTCCAAAGTCTTCATTTTCGGCTTATAACTCGAGAACCAGGTAAGATTGAATAACGCACAATACTTCATTAGTTGCGTATTCCAAAGCTCTTTCGTAAAGTGTTACGGTTTTCCTGAAAATTGTAAAAAACTAAAACTACGGTGCTAAGTTTTATAGCGATTTTTTGAAAAATAAAAAGGTAATAGGATTCGGCCAAACTCTTAACTTTCGCTTATAACTCGAGAACCAGGTAAGATTGAACAACGTTCAATACGTCATTAGTTGCGTATCCCAATGCTCTTTCATAAGCAGTTGAGAAAATTACATAAAGTAATGTTTGAAATATGTGTGGAATTTGTGTAAAAAATGTGTGGAATTTGGAGAAAAAAGTTTGGATTTTGTGTAAAATATGTGTGGAATTTGGGGAAAAAATGTGTGAATATGTGGATTTTTTGTCTTGCGATATAAATAAATAAAAATTCATTATTATGGAATAAAAACTACGTTTATTGGCCAAATAATACAATATAACACATTATATATTCTGTAAAAAAGAGAAAAAATCCTATAAGTAATATTTAAATTTTCTAGAATTTAATAGAAATAAATACAATTCCAACAAAACAAAAATCAAAAATAAAATTACAATTCCAGGGAAAAATCAGTCTCTACTGTACCATTTACCATGTACAACTTTGATAAGGTTGCGTTTTAACTGTACAGTAGAGTAGACATCAATGGATTTATGGGAGCTGCTGGTTCTTGCTAAAAAAATAAACAGTTTACATTTTTCTTACTGATAAAGAGGAAAATTTACCTTTCTGGTCTCTCTTTGTAATTTCTTTTAATCTAGCACTCATAAATATTATAATATCTTTAAGGATTATGGGGGAGGTAACAATAGTTTCTAAGATGCTATTGGCTCCAAATAATCAACAATATACTTTCAGAATGTGTCTGCTCAATGAAGATGAAGAATTTGCATTCTGATTTCTTCAAATTATTAATTCATCTGGCAATTACGAATGTTATAACATGTCCAAGTATCATGTAGGAGGCAACAATATATTAAGAGATGGTCTTGGGTCCTCCTGAAACAAGAAATACTTTTAGTCACCATCGGGAATTAAATTTAAAAAAATTACCTTCCACATTTTTCCATAAATACAGAATAATGATTACCATTCTATGCAAATGAAGTGACCCTATCATTGTAATCAAAGTTTTACACTCTATGATGAACTGAAATAATTAAAGTGTACCTTCCTCTGGCGGATGCACCTAAAACAAAACAAATTTAGTGAACGACAGATTACATTTAGGTGATACTTACCAAACCGAACTGCAGTTTTCAAAAATATGTTTGCATACTAGGGAATAGCAGCTGGTAGCTATGAAGCACATTCTTTATTGAGACTGGAATCAGAAATTTGTAGAATTAAGAATAAATCCAGTGAAAACACTATGATGGTAATTCTTCCAGGATTTATCACCCACTTGCTACTAGTTTCTGCAAGCAAACATACAAATACTACGTGTGGAATATTTGCATTTATGTATGCAAAAAATGTAAGGAATTTCCACAAAAATGTTAGAAATTTTTGACGTCTAGCTGTCAAGTCGAATAATCTGCAACCAAACATACAGTTGTGTTTATTAGGTTGCCTATAATAAAAGTTATTAATAAAATCGATTTTTTTTTCAAATTTGATATATCGTTTCTAGAATGTTTTCAGCATACTCATTCGAATTTTGTCTCTCTCTACTCTAAGGGAATAAAAAGGAATTCTTAATATTTATATAACATTTATTACACAATGGGGATGAGTCGAAAATGGAACGTTCGCACCAAACAGAATCACGAAGGGACGACAAAGTAGTATCAAAATATCTCCAATTATTAAAACTATCAACGTAATAAATGTACACAGGATACACGTAAATACATATTAAAATGAAGGGGATCAAACGGGTACACGTATAATTTAGTCCGTTTCTAAACCAGTATGATCAAGTCAATAGTGTATCATCCAGCTCCTCTTCCTTGCCCTCGGGCTGATGCAGAATCTTCTTCAGTACTTTGCTGACCACATCGGACAGCGATTCCCTCGCTCCCAAATCCAAGATGTTCAGGCATTTCTGCAAAATAAACAAAAACCATTTTTATGAATCATCCTTGGAATTAGCAAACTTTTTTTAAACATACCTGACTGACTTCATCGCCTTCCTTCAGCTTCAGGACCGCGATCAACGCCAGCTCAGAGTTAGCCTTTACATAACTGTTCTTCTCTTTGGTGCCGTTGACCAGCATCGGCAGCAACAACTTCAGCAGTTCTGGAGCCATCTTCTCGGATGGTATGTTCTTAGCCAGATGGATGCACACTCTAGCGAGCAATTGCTTCACTTCATTATTGCTGTTGTTCATAGTCTAAAAAGAATGAAAGATGTATTTTTTAAACTCTGTAATATCGAAATTGTTCAATGATAGGGTACCTTAACGAATGGACCGAGAACGTTCATCGGCAGAGATTGACCATTGGACATCAGATATTGCAGCAGGTAACCGCAAGATCTGATAGCGGTCATCGTGATTTGAACCTTATCGGCGGCCAAAAGGCTCAGCAGCGTCTTCTCCACTTTGGGCTTAAATTTGTCATCCCAGATGATCTCTGGGCACTCCTTCAAGGCCACAGCAAGGGCCGCGCTTCGACCGTGTCTCAAAGTCCATTCGGCGTTGGTGTCATCACCTGTAAATTATCGAAAAACATGTATGTTATTATATTGTAATTAATAACATCAATCACGAAAAGACTTACACAACAAATGTTCTGATAATGTTGCGGCTAACTGTTCCGGTGATAGGTATTTGCAGAGTGCCCCCAAGCAACCGGAAGCGCACGCCCTGGTCACGTCCTCAGGATGACTCATCATACCAACCAGAGTCTGATGGATCTGCTTCCTAATAACTTCCGTCATTTTATCGCCCGCTGGTGAAATAACTCCACGCAGCGCATGCAGCGTTGTTTCCCTAATGGAAACATCATCGGTGTTTTTGACGGAATTATGTAATTCGGTGAAGAGCGGATCCGGACGTTGGTGGATAAGTATCAAGTAGCTGAGGGCGTTAGCTGATTTCAGGCGCACCACCCGATTGGTATCGTTAAGAGCTTTCACAAAAGTAGTTTGCAGTTGTGGCAAGAACTGCTTGAGCATGACTCCAACCTAAACACATTGTATACATATATTAATATCTCGCTAAAGGTCAGATGCTAGATTTTACCTTAGCTAAGAGGATGGCCAGCGTTTCGAGTACTGCTGTCTTCACGTTAGGATTGAACCGATCGCCCAATATCCTAATGAGCGGACCGGTTATAGCGACGACGCTCGATTGCAATGCAGGAGCGCTCGTCAACTTGATGACCTCCCCTAAACCTTGAGCCGCAGCTTCCTTCTCGTCACCATCCCCGTTGAGGATGGCCTCTCGGAATATCGGTAGAATAGGAGCGATGCCTTTGGGAAGGCAGAATCCTGGTAGAAGATCGCTTGATCCCTTAATATCGTAAACGGCGTAGCGTACCGCCTGTCGCACATCGGACACGTAAGTAGACTGCTGCTTGGCATCCAGAGATTTGGTGATGGCGTTCAACGCTTCCCAGGTCATCTGTAGCACCTCCTTGTTAGTATCGATGCACAGATGGATCAAACCTCTGTACAGTTGAGGCACGTGCGATATGTACTGGGCCCTGGAGTTGGCGCAGAAGGCACACAGCAGAGTCGCTGCGGCCCTCCTCTGATCTGCTGATTCATGCTTGGTGCTCTCCAGGAGGGTGTCGATGACCGTGCGTATTCCTGCTTCATCGACGACGGAGAGAATTACAGCCTGACAATACTCCAATTGCTGCAAAAAAATAAAATTGAAAATTACTTTTGAAGCAAATTATAAAACAAAACTCATACCTGAGTCTCATCTTGTGTTCCGTTGGATGAGGCCAAAGCCGTTTGCAAAGCTGGCAAAATCTTCGGAAGGTATTTGTTCAGGGAATCTCCGGCGACGGAAGCCAAGATAGATAGGGCTTTAGTGTTTGCAGGTGGTGCGGTCAATTGAGGCACCAAATACGGTAAGACTACGCGCGATTTAATAGCCATCACTTGCCGAAGACCATCCAAAGTCCATTCGGCCAACTCGGCGTCGGCGTTATTCTGCAAAATAATGATATTTATATATTCTGCTCACTTAAATCCAAATATTTACCAATTGGTTAAGCATCGATGGTAAAATGTCATCCAGCGCTTTGGTTCCCACGGTGGAATGGAGGCTATCGAACGTTTTAGCCGCAGCTTCTCGCACCTCCGGCAGCGGATCGCAAAGGGCCTTTCGTACCGTAGGTACCAGCGAATTGACGAATGTAAGCACCATTTCTCTGGATGTTGATGCCATGATCTCTGATAAACCAATGCAAACTCCTTGCCTTTGGTCTGCTCTGTCCGACTGCAGTCCGCGCTCCAGGATCGGTATGATCTCGGGTAATACTCTTTCTCCTAGTTTGCGCACCAAGTCTCCCAAAGTCCTGGCGGCCACCTGTCGCTTGTCGTAGCTGTCGCTCGCAAGGCAACCCAGGAGGAGACCGAACAACGTCGGCAGGATTTCCCGGAGCGTTCTCGGCGTGTTTGTAACCACGACCTTCCATACGTGCAGTGCTGCTTGTCTCACCATCAGTGCGACATCAGAGCGACCCATGTACAGACCGGCTAACACCCTGTTGCGCCTCTCACCGCCCAACGATGAGATGATGGCCAGATGGGATTGTTCTGTACCAAAGTTATCGTCTTCGCTTGCCGTCTCAGTGCTCATCTTTCCGGTCACACCAGATATCCTGTACAGCAGATCTCCCAACAGTTGCACAGAACTGAAATAAACATAAATAAATAATTAAAGAAGAACAAATGAGAAACAAACAAATATTACCTGTAACGGATTCTCCAGTTATCATCGAATAAGCCACGTTCAAGTTCAGGAAGTAAAAGTAGGATGGCAGAATCCGCGTACAACGTGACGATCCTCTGTCCGGCCTTTAGGGCCGTATCACGCACATACTCATTCTCGTCGGCTAACGCCTTCAAGATGGGATTGATGATCTGACCAATGTAAGGTGTGAACTCGGACTGGAACACTACTGGCATGTAGATAAACATCATGATGTAGCCGTCCTTAACATGCGGTGCAATGTCGGTGCGCTCAGCAGTTGCGATAATTTCGGGCATCAGCTTATGAAGCTTCTCCACGCCGAGGCCGCCAACGACCTCGGACAGACCTTGCGCAGCTCCCGATCTGTCGACGGAGCTGCTCTCGGAGGTGAGTGTCTGCATAAGCCATGGTAGCAGGTCTTCGAAACTGGACTCTCCCATGCCTCGGACCATCGCTCCTAAAGCTCTAGCGCTGACGCTCCTCACCTCCGGCACCGGGTCCAACAATGAGGTCTTAAGACCCGGAATAATGGTTGGTAGATATGGCATCAGATCTTTTTGATCTGTCAAGGAATACATATTTCCTATGATCTGTGCAGCCATCTTACGCGTCTCCGTTGATCTATCCATGAAAGCCCTTTGGACTACAGGCATGATCAAAGCTAGAGATGGTGCATCAATAAAATGCACGAATTGCGTGTCCAATAAAGTTTGAAGACACGCAGACGTCTTGTGCGACGGATCCTGTAAAGCTAGCAGCAACACAGGAACAATTGCTAAAAACAAAACAAAACTATTAATATAAGTTCTAATAACTGTTAGTATTTGGCAATTTGAAAATAAGTATACCTTGAATTTCGGGATTTCGAATGACGGAGCCAATCACTCTGAGGGCTTCGGCTCCAGATTCTTGAACTTTCATGTGCGAATCACTAAGCACCTCTATCAATTTAGGAACAATACTCGGAAGACAAGAGGATAACTGTTTTGGGGCGCAATAGGCCATAGCCCCCAAAAGCTCAACGGAACCTAAAAAAATATACACAGTAGTTTTATATTATTAAATGATTGTGAATAATATCGCATACCGGTCTTGGTCCTCCAGGAATCGTCTTCGAGCGCTGCTAATAACGATGGCAAAACCAATTTGACACCGTGCCCGGAGAGTTTGCTCATGACAACTTTTGCGGTATCGTCGGTGGCGTTTCTCACGTACTGACTGGTATCGCCAAAGCACAGGAGCAGATGGGGCAGCACGTGCACGATGTAAGGCTCGAAGAGTTTTCCTAGCATCTGGAAGAGCATTTCGAAAGCGAATAGTGCACCCTCGCGATGCTTGTAGTTGTTCTTATCCTGGATGGCCTCCGTCAATTTGGTCATGATGTCCAGTTGTTTGAGGGCCAAGATGCCCATACCTTTAACCAGGCCGGCAAGTCCATACGCAGCTCCCTTCCTATCACCGTACTTGTCGCCCTTTAGCAGCTGGTGAAGCACCTTGTTGATATAACCGGGCGCCTCTTCCTTGACGCAAGGAACCAGATGCGGCAAACAATTTGCCACCGCCTCCTGCACTTGTTGGGAAGGTGTTGATAGGGCTTGAATGAGTCGCTGAACAATAGGCTTGATCCTTGCGTCGTCCTTCTCCAAATGTCTGGCAAGGGATCCCATCAGGATTACCACTGCCTGTTTGACGTGATCGTAGGAAGCGGATTTTGATGATCTGTCCATAAAGTTCTCGAAGACAGGCAAAAGCGTGGACACGGTATCCTTGCCGTGCAGATCTACCACTTTAAGACATGCGTTGAGCATCTCCTTGCGCACGTTCTCCTTTCTATCTGCCAAAGATGTTGAGACGAAGAACTCTACCAGAGTGCCGATTACGTCGTAATCCAAAAGCGGAGCCATTTGAGTTAAGGCCAAAGCAACACCGCGACGCGGCGACCATGTGTCGATGGACTTTTCCACTTCCCTTCCGAATTCATCCACCTTGGGTGGAATCATCGTCAGCCGCTGCCTGTATAGCTTCATGAGCTTCTGTAAAAGCGGAGCCACGTAATGCCTGCTATCTGTGATTAAGACGGCAAGAGCTTCGGCGGCGGATACTTGGATGCATTCTACTGGATGCTCGATGTCACGAAGCAATTCCTCGTTCAGATCCGCTGGGAAAGACAAGTTTGCGTCTTCCCAAAGTTTATTAGCCAAATCCCTGAAGAACAATCAACCAATAGTTAATTGGAAATTCAGAAATAAAATATATCAAATTTACCTATTCGCTTCATCGACATCAAACTTGGAAATCCAGATCCTCTTGCTGATAGTAACAGCTTCATCATAATTAATCTCGTATGTTGGGATGGAACTCTTAATAATTGCCAAACTCCTCAAGGCGGAATCCCTTACCACGCTGGTAGGGCTTTGCAACGCGCTCATCAAAACTGAAATCTCATCCAAAGTGGCCACGGAGCATGTTGGAGCTCCGCTAGCTGAAGACGCCACATCCAGAAGGGTGGCAACTGCTTGGCTTTGGATTCTACCAGATGTTGAACCTAGAATAAACCAAATTCATACATAATATTAAGTTTAAATATTTAGAAAATTAATATCATAATGAAAAAATATACTTACTGATCAAATCCATGAGCAATTCGAACATATTCTTTCTAGGCAACAGCTTCGGATGGAAGACATCGTTGTCCTCATCGGCAATCCTTCCACGCATTTTGGCGTGCTCGGAAATAATCTGCAGACCCACGTGAATAATATTTTCATCCTTCTTAGCCTGCTTGGAAGTCAGACAAGCTCTAATCAACGGGAAAATATAAGCAAAAGCTGGAGCATCAAAGTGTCTGCTTATCACTATATCGCCGTCTTGCTTCTTCGCCGTCTCCTTGTGGATGCTCTCGATAGTCCTAATCATGGCCTTCGTTAGGTCTTCCTCCTCCCAGCGTGATGGCAAATCGCATTGCGGCTTCAGCAAACGCAGAGTTACGTGTGCGATGACATCCGACAATAGAAGATGACTTCCTTCGAAGACAGTATACCTCAAGCTAACGAACAAATCTGTCAACTGAGGTGCCGCTAATGGAGATTTGCAGTACGTTAAAATAACAGGAATCAAATCCTTGTAATGGTAAGATAATTGACGAGGATTTCCCTTAGCCACGGCGCGTATCGCCGACACGATCTTCTCCACTTTAGCGTTCATCTACAATATATTAAATTAGAAAACGGTTCAAAATTACAGAATTTATAAATTACCTTTGTTAATTCCTCCCTAATAGCTTGTTCCTTCACCTTCTGGTTTTTGATGGCTTCCAGCTGCTTCGGCGTCAACTGAGGCGCCTTCAGCTTACCCTCCCTCCTCTTCTTTTCCTCCAACTCTCTTCGCAGTTGCAACTCTTCCTGTTGCTCTTTAAAGCTATAAGCTTTGCTCTCACGTTTCATGTTCAACTCATTGTTAGATTCGTCCCTGAAAATACAATATAAAAAATGATTATTATTAAAGATACAAACGCTTAAGACATTAATCGTACCCTGGAATAACACTTTTATCGTAAAGCTCCCCTTCCGGTGTCAGGTATGTGAAGTAATCGTCTTTGGTCACCTTCAGCAAGGCTTCGTCTTTCAGATCAGCTATTGCTCTTTCTACCAGTTTCGGAATGAAAGCTGGGCCGTTAAAAAGCGAAATTGTAGATAGAGCATTCTCATAACTCTAAAAAAAAATATAATTAATAACATTTACAAATGCAAGACAACATGAAAATACTCACTTGTGAAACTGTGTAGTTATCGTGTAAAATTGTTTGGAGTTGTTTGTAATATTTGATGGTAAACTCCGTAGGATCGAGTTTCATGAACTTGACTACTTTGGACCAGAGCTCAGGCGCTATTTGTACCACCGATGGATGATGGGCTGGGAGCAAAGCTGCCAAAGCCAACATCTGAGCATCCTCGACGCTCAAGCTACTGGCAGAACACAAAGTCGTGATACATTCGATCACAATATGAGGCGATAATTCTACAATTTCACCCGACTCGCTTTTAGTCTAAAAATCATCACAAGTCCAATTTATAGTAATAAATCATTCAAGCATTAAAAAATAAACGTACCGAAAATGATGAAGATTCCAACATTACTGCAAATTCGTGCAGCAAATCGTTAGCGATCTGTGTTCCTCCTAAACCAGAGACTATCCTCTTCAGCATCGAAATGCACCTCTTACGAGTCTCGTAGTTTTTGTAGCAGAGACACTTCAAAATTGCCTTGTGGAAGGGTTGCGTTTTTCCGTTGATCCTACTCGGATATTCGATGAGCATATGCTCACACAATTGCATCACCATCACCAAAGCTGAAAAATTAGTATATTTAGATTTATTGTTTCAACTTAAATTAAATATTCAATTATATCATAAAATGAATTTTGTTACTCACATTCTTCGGAGGCACCGGCAAGGAACTTATCAGAAATGAAGAGCTGTTTTTCGACATCGGTAACGGCATTCCATAGCACCTGCAGGTTGTTTTCCTTCTCTCCCTGCGACGCCAGAATCTTTAACACCATATTTGCAGCGTAAAGACCCTCCGTGACAACAGCAACCAGCAACGGCTGTGATACAGCTTTCTCGATGGTCTTGAGAAGGATGGGAACAAGAGGCGCTGCTTGTCCGATCGAAGATTCTTGGAACGATGCCAGCATGCATTGAATGTTCGTCGTCCTCACCAAAGGCGTAGAAGTCTTCGCGCTCATACCATTCTAAACAACCAGAATTATTACAGATTACTTCTACAAAAAAGAAAAATTGCAAAAGGGAGAGAAAAGAAAGCAACTAAATATTCCACCTTGAAGCAATCCAACAGTCTCTTGGGCAAAACCTTGTCGAACTTGCACGTCCAAAGAGAGAGCATCTCGAGGGCGAAGCAAAGGACTTTCTCGTGGACCTCAATCTCGAGGGCCTTGGCGAAGTGGTCTACAGCAGTTGAGGCAGCTTTCTGCGCGTTTTCCCCGAAGATTTTGTTGTAGCTGAAATTGCCGGCGCCCTGATAAATAAATACGTTAAAATTAAGATTTCATCTACGGTTTTTGGATAGCTTCGTACCTCTAAAACACTCATCTTATGCTCGAGGACTGTTAATTTCCCATCGGATCCATTGAACACGGCGAAGGTTTGCTTGAGCAAAGCTTCGATTGCACCTAAGTCGCAAATCTGCTTCGCCAACCTCTGACATGCATCTGCAGATTCCCGCCTTGCCGTGTCGTCCTTAGAGTGGAGATTAGCTATGAGACTCTTGCCTAGGTCCATGGCGTAAGGGCTGAGGTCCAGATTGAGACCAGAAATCACCAGACCCACGCATTCCAGGATGACTTCGGGGCTGCGCAGCATCGACTTCTGCAGAGCAGGTAGTAAAGATCCTTTGAACTGTTCGTGGGTTGTGATCTTCAGCATCGGATAGCAGCCAAGGATGTGCGCCTTCTCGGGCTTCACTTTAACGCTGACCATGCTCTTGATAAATGCATCCAAGAATCCTGGCTAAAAAATTAAAAGTGTTAATTGCAAATCCGTTTCAATCACAGATCAATTACAATGTATTCGGTGAGAAGATCGGGTTTATCCTCAAGCAGTTTGCAGAGGAATGCTCCAAAAACAGGTACAAAACGGGTCGGCTCGAAGGACTTCACTGTCTCCAAGTAGTATTTCTTGCATTCCGGTACAGCGATGAAAGTTTCTGTAACCTAATTTAACAAAAAACAAAACAGTTTTACTTTTGATAAAATTAACAAAAATTGAACTTACCGCCGTTGAGGCTTTTCTGATTTTCTTTTGGACTCCGGAGGCAAGTATTCCGGAAACCAGGTACATCTGGGCTTCGACCAGATCCTTGGTATGCGAATGAGTCGTGTCCGCCGGGTACATTTTTCCCATCAAATCGCAGGAAAGCTGCAGGGTGTAAAGACAGGTCTGCGCCGTGTTCGCACTGCAAATCATTTGAAGTACACGATGAAGTAAATGAAGTACCACACGATAACGTAAATCAGGTGCATGTATGTTAGCTGAAGGAAATAGTCCATCACCGAGACTACGCTCGAAAAAGTGTAACTGAAAATGTACACTTCCATAATACACCAAAATTCATAGACTGACAACGCTTCAACTGAAAATTTATGATTAAATAAATGTCAGCAACATTTAGTTAAAGAAACAACTTTTTACTAACTAACACTGTTACTACATAACACTCTATCAAGTTATGAAAAAAACTAATAATACAAGACCCCTGTTAACACTACCATTGGAGATAGCAATGATTAGATAAGCTTTTATCAAAACTTGTGAAGCGGAAATGAGGAATGTTGAATTGATTTTCACAACAGAATCATTTAAGATTATTGCAATATCAGACTTACCATTCTTATTTGCAGATAACATATAAAAGTCAGTATTTCTTATTATATATGTTTACATTAATTGATAATAAATCAAAAGCAAATCTTGCCAATTAAATTAATTAATTTATGGATTGAATGAAACTTGAGTTATAAAAAAATAAATAATAGATAAATTACATATCTTCTGGTAACCATATGTAAGTATTATCTTAAATAAAAGATGATGATAGATAAAAGTGAATTAATTTCCACAGAAAACATATACCAATTATCAGCAAAAAATCTAATTGGATTTGTTACATGAAAGTCCAATTGGAATCTAATAATTTGTTAAAAATAACTTACGTAGCAACTAGATTCTTGTGCTGCATGCTTATATCCAAGATAACTTGTGTAAGATTGTTTAGGGTCCATTGTGGATGATGCTTAACCAGTTCCGAGCACAAAATCCTTATGCTCCGATGGGATGGATTATCTCTGTACCTGGGCAGCACACTCTGTATAATCTTGCAAATACCTTTGACCACATTCTCTGTGATACCTAAAACAGAAAGCAGACAGTTAAAACGAGTCCCGTCCAACGTTTTATTCAACAACTGCAAAAATTAAGAAATAAAAGCCCTTACCAGGATTCTGGAGCACAGCTATGACATTCTGTATAACCTCTTTGCGTTCCTTCAGGCTGGACGTTTGGAGTCTGTAGGGCAGATCCTTAAGCGCGCGGGATAACTGAAAAACGGAAATCCGGTGAGAAACAGGAAGGAAATCGCGAGATAATCGCCGGGAAAATGCAATACACGTGACAAATAATTACCTCTGAATCTGCCATTTTTCAAGTGAGCTTCATACGGGGCTAAAAAAACTTTGACAGTTTGTCAATTTGACGTGATCTGATCACGATTTTCAGGGAATTCCCCTTCGTGCAATTGCAGCAACTGAAGGATTAATGAACGCAGTGAAATCCAAACTGCAATTATCTCATGAAAAATTATTACGTGTAATATTTCTCACAGATTTTTATAATAAATTGTTAATTAATTCCCCTGATTTGAAAAAACTGTTGGTAACGCGTTCTTAATGCTTTTTAATTAAATAACGTTTCATAACATGAAATCCATAAATTTATATTCGTAACAAACAAGTAATAATTATTATCTTCTATAATCATTTATTTATGGTGGATTATATAAATATTAAAAGTCCAATTGGAAACTTTTTAGTTTGGCTGCACTGATAGAGCATGCTTACTTATTGTTTACTAATTTACTTTTAAGTTAACCTTAAATGTATCTTTTGTAGCCAATGAGAAATTTAAATTTACTCCCATGTCGTTTTTAATTAAAACCGGTCTTCAGAGACTCGTCTCGCCGCAGTTCAACAAACTGCAGGTTAGGAATTATGCCAGATGGGCTGGACGCACACCCTTGAGGGTTTTGGGATCTGAAGAACATCCAAAATTCCAACCAAAAAATGTAAGTATTTTCAGATTTGTGACTTAATTTAAGCTGAAAAATCAGTCAATTATAGTTATTTCAATTATTATATAAGTAGTTCTAATTTTAACATTTTAAAAATTATTTGACATGCTACTTGGCAAGTATCTCTTTACATAAGAAAAGTATAGGATTTAATTTTTAGAAGCAGGATGAAATAAGAGATGGAGCAAGAATGAATTTTAGAAAGGAGGTTGCTACAGTGGATATGGATGAGCTGGAGCATCATGAAATGAAGAGTCAGAAAAAGAAGTATGCAAAACCGAAAAAGGAAACTCCTTCGGTGGATATGTTGGAGACGATAATAGATGCGAATGGTGATGTGGTGTATACGAAAATGGCTAATAACGATCCGCGCGTCGGCACGTTGTTAACAACTTTAAAGTCGAAGAAGGAAAAGGCGAAGCAGGATCTTATCCTGCTGGAGGGAAAAAGGTTGATTAGAGAGGCCCTTGAGACTGGAAGCAAATTAAAGTATTTGATATTCACGCGAGCGGAAGAATTGGATTACCTGAAAAAACATCTACCAAATAGCGGCGCCCAGATCTTCAAAATGCCGTACCGAGAAATGCAGATGTGGTCCACCCTGACTACGTCTCCGGGTATTATGGGTATGTCGATCAGGACTAGATCCAATAAAAAAAATAGTTAAATTCAAGGATTCTAGGAGTGTTCAAGACGCCGGAAGTGAATAAGTTCGAAGCGAAGAACACGATACCTCTGACTGTGATCTGCGATAATGTTCGTGAGCCTGGTAATTTAGGAGCGATTCTCAGGACTTCGGCAGCGTTAGGCTGTAAACGAGTCTTCTTAACGAAAGGTAATTTAACAGTCTGTTACCAATAGAAAACTTAATGTTAACTAATTGCAGGATGCGTTAATTTATGGGACTCCAAGGTTACGCGCACGGCGGCTGGTAGTCACTTCCGGTTGCAGATTCACACCAAACAAGATTTCCCAGAAATCAGCGGAAAGTTGAGCGATGCGGCAGTTAAAGTGTTCATCGCCGATAACAATGTGGTAACGGGTGATGGTCAAGAGGATTTGATGAATTTAGTTAAGGGAATACCTATAGTACCGTACTACAGTTCAAATTTTTCGCAAACCAATGAGAACGTACTGATTGTGGGCGGAGAAACTGAAGGTATCAGCCAGGGGGCGTATACTTTGGCCGCAAGAACCAATGGGATTCGTTTGAACATCCCATTAGTGAACGGCGTGGAGAGTCTGAACACAGGCACCGCCTTCGGCATCATCAGTTTCGAGATCAAACGGCAATTCAATACCACCTCCTCAGAAAAAGCGGACATCGGAAAAGAATTGGACGTTAGTTTGGGTCTGAGATATTTGTAAATAAGATAAAAATAAAAAGTATTATTCAAGTTTAAAATTTTTCTTTTACACATTTTTTTCAAATAAATACTTGCTGAAACTTCGCAAATACAGGATGTGAGGGGGATTTGAAATTAACATTAATTTTGTACATAAAAAATAGACTAATATAGAAACAAACGAGGAGAAAAATAATCATATAAACATTCTCACTTACTTATTTTGACAAAAAAAAAATGGAAAAAAATTGATGAATACTAGGTGTTTTACTCGAGACCATACAATTTCAATGTGCGATCCATTGATGTCGAAGCTAAGTAATGAGCATGCTTTCCGAACCTGACGCCGGTTGCTGCGGCTGTGTGATCGTTGAATACCTTTAATTCCTGCCATTGCTTGCATAAATATACCCTGAAAAGATAAAAACAAAATTATTAGTAAAACATATTAAGACTTGAAGGACTGTATGAGATTACCTGATGTCTGTTCCGGCTACAGCCAAGTATGTGCCGCTTTGATCAAAGCACAGATCCTTGATCTGGTAACCTTCGTCCAATTGTAGAGTCTTGAAATTCTTCAGTTTACGCAAATCCCACAACTTAACGCATGCATCATCCGCAGCCGTCGCTAAGTAATAACCGTTCTCGGAGAACGAGATTGATGTTATGGCACCGGAATGACCTAAATAATAAATGTGATATTTAAACTTGAGTGGAGGAAATTAATTTCTACAAATATCTTACCTGTGAAATTAGCGACGTTGCTTTGTTCTTTGAGATCCCAGATTTTCACCTGTGAATCTGCGGTGCCTGTGCCGAAGATGAGACCGTCAGGATGGAACTGTGCCGTCGTCAACGCAACATTGGATTGATCTGCAACTTTGGTCAAAAGACGACCTGTGCGGATGTCGGAGAAGGCCCAGTGCTGATCCTCGGATGTGGACAGGATGTAGTCGCCGGTGGGATGAAGCGATAGACCAGTTACAGCGTTTTCGTGTGAACGTAGAAGAAGTGTCGTCTGCGAGGTGGGTACATTCCAAATACGAATCGTCGAGTCCGGAGACGCGGTAATAACGATATCCTCGTCAGGATGATATATAACTTTCGTAACCTTCTTCGTGTGTCCCTTCAAAATGCAAACCACCTGTTCCGTATCCTTGTTAAAGACTGTCGCATTCCTATCATTGCCTCCCGTTAAAATCTTACTGGTATCTGATGGATTTATATCTAACGCTAATATACCAGGTACACTGGCAGAATGTAAACTCTAAAATAAACCAAAATTAGTTTAAAGCAATATTAAAAGAGAGATATTTAATTACGGGATGAGACGCCAGTGTTCTGAACGAACGCAAAACCTCTTGCGTGACAAGATCCTCCGGTACAGTCCTTCCGCGCCTTTTGCGCTCTTGTGTAAGAATCGTAGCTTTGTCTTGAAGTTTCTGAATTACCTCCGGGCTCATACCGGCCTGTTCTGTTGGTTGATTTGCTACACCACCTGCTTCCACTGCTACAGCCTAAAACAAACATAAAAGAAAAAAAAATGAAAATCCATATTGTTAATAATAATTTTAAAACTTACAGGTTGTGGGACATTTGTGATGCCTGCCTGCGGTTTCAATGTGGCTAAAGCCTCCCTGGCTGCAGTAACTTCCTTGTTCAATCTGGCGATAACTCTGCATGCAGCATCATGTTGATACAAAGCATGGCTGAGTTCTTGTCTGGCCGTTTGCAGCTGCTGCCTTTGTGTGAAACTGTACAGCATAACAGCATCCCACTCATCCTGAAGCAGTTTCAAAGTGGCTGGTATGCTTGTTGCACTTGGAGGTTTTGGTTTAACAATCGGTGGAGTCTTAATGTCAATAAGTTCTTCCGGAGTCAGCTCTTTTCCACTTATTGGATCTATGCCATTCTCAAGGATGTATTTTTCAATGATCCTCTTTTCGAATATCGCCCCAGAGGATGGGGACACCACCGGATGCTCGGGAACTTCGTTAGAAACTGAAACACAGAGATGGCATCAAAAATTGTTTGTCAACATGTAGCATCGGAGAGGTTAGGTGGAAACAGTTACGTCGCCGGTGCCTTTATCTAAGAACTAAAGACACAAAACTTCGATGCTTCTACATAAGGTACACATATTATTCCACTGATAACATAAATTTACTAATTCTAAGCGATAATTTCATAGAAAAGAGCAGAAAAATTCAACTTACTCGCACAACACAACGCCATTTTGTAATTAACAATGCCTAAACTAAACTGTTTCCCACAATCACACAAATTACCAACTTTTTAAGAACGCACAGATCACCAACTTAATAAAATTTAAATTTTTAATTATTTTCTTGCATATTCTTAAATTTTATTTATATATTACATTATGATAATAAATAGGATATTAATAATTATATAACAGATTTGATATAATTAGTAATAATTGTTTACAACGTTTTATTATGTTTAATTTTAATTAATCAACGCTAATTATTATGCCATAGCTCTTTGTTAGGAATAATTATGTAAAGTTATGTATAAATCCTTAAGATTTAACTTGTAAATTTTAAATTTCAGGTGATTATTTAATAGAGATGAAGAGTATACAGATGAGATGAAAGTGAATTTGTCCTTGTCTTATATTCGAATTTAGATATAAATTGAAAGATGTGAGCGAATCAAGACTGCATTTATTATATCATTGGAATTGCAGCTCGGTTGCCAGATGGATTATATAATTTAAAAATAAACTATACGAAATAAAGATTATTTTACGGATTTCTACTTGCATTATTTTGTTGTACAAACCTTTTATGCTCTGTGAATCTTTAAAATATGTATGCTGTTTTTTTTTGTGTAGATTTTTGGAAGTGTTTGGGAGGAGCTGGCAACAGGATTCGATAATTTGTGTATGTTGTAAGAGCATCCAAATATTGACAAATAGTATATATAAAAGTGAAATTACATAAATAATATGAATTGGCAAATTTCTGTGTTCAGTAAATAACCAAAAAATAATGAATGTTCTTCAATATACTCATCCTAGTTCTAATAAAGATCATGGATTTGATGAAATCAATAATGAAGGGTAAGGAAGGAAGGAAGAAGCTGTACAAATTCAAAGTGTTCAAGTATGAGGAACTGGAGCCGGATGAGGACATGACCAACTGGCCATTCCCACGGTCAGGGCACAGGGTTGTTGCAGACACCTGTCATCTGTATTCGTTTGGAGGTTACAACCCCAAGATACAGGGAAATCAGAGCCTGGAGGAGTTCTCCGTCAGCACGTTTCCACTGTTCCAGGAACTATGGAAATTCAATATTGCCAGGAAGGAATGGGTGCCATTCGAAAAGTCAAGGAGTTTACCAAAAGAGCTTGCCTCCAATGCCATCATCAGACATGGGGATTATTTACTGGTATTTAAATACCCACAAATATTTGTTGAAACTAACTTTGAATTTTTCAGGTTTATGGTGGCACAGGCACTCCTTTCGGCCAGAGGTGCAGCAATCAATTGTATATAATCTCATTGAAAGATATCAAAAGCAAAATGTGTGAGATCCTGACCACTGGTCAAGTGCCACTACCTCAGTATGGACAGGCTTTGGTCTGCAATGATAATTACTTGTATACCATTGGTGGAACTAATGGGTTTACTTATACTTGTGATGTACATAGGTAGTGATGCCTTTTAAACATTCATTACTCCCATTACTATTAATTTGATGCCTTTCCAGGTTAGATATGAAGACTAATGTCTGGGAGAATGTTTATATATGTCAAGGGAGGAATGATTCTGAACCTTTGGGGAGATACAGGCATGAGGTGGCCTTCAATGGAAGGTACATCTTTATTTTGGGTGGTGGAACAGCCGAAATGGCATTCGATTTTAAAAGAGTGCCTGCATTTGATATCAAGCAGAAGACATGGGTCTTAGTAAAGACAATACCAGATCCCAAATGTAAGTATTAAATCGGTGTACGGTCGTATGAATGTCATGTACGTTCGATCGAACAAATGGTAAATGTTATTTATTTTGTTTCTATGGTAATTTCCATATAATAAGTTTAGTAACTTAGTTAACTGGTGTTAAAACAAAGTGATTTATCAGTTTTAGATGTGGGAGGAGGCGTACCTGCACCCCGGAGATGCCATGGATTGGTGCAATTGAAGATCGACGGTAGTTTGAACGTCTTTATAAGCGGCGGTTACGACGGAGAGGACGTCTTCTACGACCTTTGGCGACTGAACCTGGACACCTTTCGGTGGTCCCTGATCCCTTCGTGCGTCCTCCCTTATCCCACGTACTTCCACTCTTCAGCCGTCACTCCAGAAGGTAAAATGTACAACTTCGGCGGGATCTACATCAACGGTGACCTGAAACGACACAATCTGGTGCATTCGACATGGCTGTGCATACCAAAACTGAGCGAGATGTGCTGGGAGGCCCTACTCTTCTACAAACCCGATATCGCCGATTGCGACCGGCTCGCATTGCTCAATCAGGGATTTCCCAGGAGCTTCCTGAAGCGCTTGGATTGATTGAAAACAAGTAGTTCAAATACTTCTTATTTCATTGATTACATTATTTCTTATACACACGGAAATTATTGTTTTTTTTCCTATTTAATACATTAAATTAATTCTTCTATACACTAAATCATTCGCATTTTATATATATACATCTACAATTCTTTTACGTTTTAACTCTATATCAGCTTATTGCGCGCTCGTTATGGAAATATTTATATTTTTTTGCAGACGCCGATGTGCATGTCCATTTTTTTCTTCTTGTTTGTTTGTTATTCCTTTTAATTGTCCACGTAAGCTATTATCATTTAAAAAATTGCAAACTTTACACAAAAATACATTTAATCGAGAAACAAACGTATCCTTGTTTTATTTAACTTTACCCATCAATTACGTCTATTTACTAAATATTATAAAATATTAGTGAATCATGTAATTCAATGTTAAAGTTTTTAGCGAATAATTTTCGCATCCGCTCGAGAAAATAAAAGTAGGTCAAATAATTTGCACAACAGCACTACTACAATTAAACTTTGTAAATGATGATTCAATTAAAATACATATAATCAATAATTAAATAACATTATTTTATGAAATTTAATAAATTAGTTCAAATAAAATAAAAAAAATCAACTTTAATAATTGATTACGGAAGAACGATAAAGACCACAAATATGATGGTAGGTTCATTGGAAAGGCCATAGATTTGCCTTTAATTTACATATTCGATGTTGTAATTAGCATGTGTGGTTATTTAGTTATTACATAAAACGTGAAGACGTTACATTTTCAAGCATTACTTTTAAAGACCATAATTTTATCGTTAATTTAAGAAATGATTCTTTAATATATGACAAATATAGGAAAATAATCACAAAATAATTCGCAATGAAATAATAAAATATTTTCGAATAAATGCAAGAACTATTAAAAAAATTCACGAAACATATCTTACATTCATATTCATGTTATATAATTACAGGATTTCGTGTACGTATGTAATTATTACAAAAAAAATAATTACAGGAATTTTGCAAAAAAAAAATCGTTTTCATATCACAGTGATAGCTGTAATTTATTGCTTGCATTTTACCTTCATTTCGTATTTTAACAATTCATAAATATTTAATGTTTATGAATATGGTGATAATAAGTGTTTATTGTTTTCAAGTTCTTTAAAATTCATGAAAAATAAAATTTGCGTAAATGTTTGGTCATTTAAAACCAATAGTTATTGAAAACAGCATGAAAGTAAAACTATTTAAATTTTGTAACTTATTTGTAAGTTAAAAAAAAAATTCTATATAATTTTTCCTAATTATTTTATACATTAATTATTTATATTCTACTTCACCTAATATTCATTCGTTCTTGGATTAAATCAAGGTTTTCTTACTAAAGTGCTAAATCCACTATATTTGAATAACATGATTAAGCCTGCTGATTACTCATAGTTCAAAGTAGAATAAACATTATTAGAAAGGAAATATGCACGAACAATGTTTATATTATACATTATTACGTGTTCGTTATTTGATACAAATTCTTTATTATTTTCAACTGAAACTGTACAGAAAAAACAGATCTATTCACCTTTAACCCTTTGCACTCGTATGTCGCCGTATTGGCGGCATGATGCGTTTTACCGTTGCGCTCGTATGTCGCCGTATTGGCGGCAAGATGAGTTTTACCGTTGCACTCGTATGTCGCCGTATTGGCGGCATATCACGTCTTATCATTATAGCGGGTTGGGCGGTCTGTCATCCCCTAAGCCCATTTCTAATATTGCTAAATTGCTTTATTAAAGCTTCGTTGAGTACATGTTTATGTAAAAATAAAAGAAAACATGATATTTATTTTAGATTTGCTATCTTAAGCTTCAGTATTAACATGTGCACCATTTTTGCGTTTTAAATATTACTCAGTTTTATAACTAACACGATTGGGTAAACTTCGGTGTGTTTTTTCGTTATATTTTGTAAAATCAATATTTGAAATGCCCATGAGATTTTTACAAGATTAAATTGAAAATGAGTTGCAAACTACTGTAGAATAGTTTACTGCATTTATTGGGGTTGTCCTAAATATGGGTACGATAACTGTATCTAATATCCAAGAGTATTAGTCACAACAGTTTAACGCCAACATACCTTTCTTTAGTAGCATATTTAGAAGGGAACGATTTTTTTTGGATGCTCCAGTTGCATCAAAACGATCCAAATGACCGAACTCTTAGTGCACGAACTCGGAAAGTCAGCCACTATTTAGATCATCTGGACAAACAGTTCAAAGAACATTTTGTTCCGTCAAGAGTGATATCAGTAGAAGAGTCTGTTGTTGTATTCAAGGATAAAATTAGTTTTTTAACTTACAACCCTAACAAGCCTACGAAATGGGGCATCAGAATATATGTAATGGCGAATGCTACCACCGGCTAAGTTTATACAATTTTGCTCAGACAAGGACGGTGTAACCAACATGATGCTCAAAGCCCTTCCGCACAGACCGGTGATGCACATTGTTGCTGTCATTAATGCGATACTTCCCGGAGATCTGGAAATGTGCAGATGTAGTCCTATTTCCGAATACCACGTACGACAGACACATACCGGAGAATTACCGTTCAATCAGCTTGCTTCCGTGCATCGCCAAGTTTGCAGAAAAGGTGATTCTCTCCAGACTCAAGGAACACGAAATCCAAAACCCCATCATACTGGACGAGCAGTTTGGATTACCGAGAAAGTCACTCCACCACGGGACAGGTTCTTCGTGTTGCTGAGTACATTACCCAAGGATTTAACAGGAGGATGCATACCGGCGCAGTCTTCTTGGATATAGCAAAAGCCTTCAACAAAGTGTGGCACGAAGGGTTCGCGCCATCAGATCCGGTATGCCTCAGGGATCCATCTATATCAGTAACAGGCAGCTTCATCGAGAGGCTAATATTCCTACCATCTCAGAAGCCATGAAAAAAGTGGCAGAGAAAGTCTTCGCTTCTGCTTCGCAACACATGAATCCTCTGTTCAGGAACGTAGTGGACTACGACAAAGATGCAAGTCACCGTCACAAAATACCAAAGATGACAGTAGCAGACTAACGTTGCTGATCTTCTGGCCTCACTTCACGTGCCTTTCTTGGGCTGAGTCATAAGACTCAAGAAACTGAAATAAATATTCAAACCACACATCACTAACATGTTCCCAGATGATCATAGGGAAAATAACTTGTTTTCGACCTGTATCAAAGGATGTCAAAAAAACTCAATTTTTTTTATCAAAAAACCAACATTTGCCGAAGATAACACATTTGCATGCAGATCAGGTAATTTGATGTTATTGGCATGGAAAGATAAAAGGATCGTTACTACACTTAGTTCCTGGGATATTTCAGGAACACAGCCTATCAACAGAAGAGTACGTGGAGGTAACTTACAAGTTGTAAATAAGCCAAATGTATTGGTCAATTACAATAAATTTATGGGAGGTGTCGGCCGCGCAGACACTTATTCAGCATCATACTGTTTCCTGAGGAAACCATTGAAATGATGGCGAAAGTTATTTTTCTGGGGACTCGAATTATCCAGTGTCAATGCTTATTTATTATATAAAATTTCACAACGTGACCAAAACAAAAAACCAATGACACATCTAAAGTTTGTTGACGAGCAAACCATCATCTGTAGATACAGCAGAGCGACTAAATGGTAAACTACATATTTTATGCCAAAATGATGAGAAGAAAAAAGACTGTGCTATGTACTCGCACTAGGTACATTTGTGACACTTGCACCCGTAAGCCTGGACTACATATTGGTGACTGCTTCGAACACAACAACATTATAAAACGTATTTTTTTTAACTTTTGTATAAATTTATTTAATTTGTGTTTCTCGCTCCTCAAGATTTATTATTTTTGTAAACTTTTATTTTTTTATTTAGTGTTTTCCAAGTTTTTTTTTATTTAATTATTTTTCAGGCGACTCATAGCCGAATGGTTAGAGTTGCCCCCTCACGATCTTGTGAGTGCGGGTTCGATTCGCAGCCAAGCAAGGCTTTGGGTCAAAAAAAAAATGTTGTGATGGTTGTAATAGCATAGTTAAGGATAGCAGCAGATACACAGAGAAAGAGAATAGTGATCGCAGCGCTTCAATTACGAATGACTATTAGCCATAAATACACAACAGCCAAACCAACAAATTGAAATAATTTGTACAAAAAATATCATCAATAAAAAATGGTAAAACTTCCATTGGGAAAGATTTACTTAATGTTCAACACGAATAGTAATAATATAATAATAAGTAATATGCAAATAAAAATATGCCAAAAAAAAAAATTATTTTTCATGTTATAATAGTAATAAATTATTGTGTTTAAATTGAATAAGCATTTGTGCAAAAAAATTTTTTTTTTAAATTGAGCGATTTTTGTTTTTTTTTTTAAACAATATATTTTTTCCATATTTTTATTTTGTTTTACACTAAGTGTATCTACTACGCAATTTTAGCACATTTTTAAAAAAATCGCATGTAAAAAAAAATTCCGAGTTGAGAGATAAGTAGATGAAATAATAGCCCGAGTAGAGTGGAATCACATAAGAACATATTCACGAGTGCAAAGGGTTAAATTAATATAATTATGTACAAATTTTAGTTTCAATAATTATTTTCTATAATTATTTATTTCAATTAAATTAATTAAATATTTTTTTTGTACATTCATATACTTTTATCTGCGTAAATTAATTTTCGTTTACCAATTTTGACATTTTGTTTGACATTGATTAAAAATTTGACATTGACAATTAACAATTTTGACAAGTTGTCAAACAAAATAATATACTTGTAATTAACCTTAACAAGAATTTCTACATAATAAACAATTTTGACATTTTGTAGACGTTAAATAAACGTCAAATAATTTGAAGTTATTATTTACATTTTATGAATAAACATTAATTTCAAATACAATTTTTGAACGAAAAAAATAAATTAATTTTCATTTATTACAAAATTTCATCCAAGTAGATTTAATTAAGACAATAATATTAATTATTTAAATTAGTTTGAACTTTAATTTGTTTTTAAACTAAACAATAACAAATTATTGTTTATATTTAAATATTTAATTGAATCAACTATTTTTTTCCAATCTCATCGTAAAATCGCATTAAGTATACTAAGCATAATTTTAAAACTAAATTTAATTGCGACACATAACCTACATTTTCATCAACAAATTTATTGTCGATTTGCAAATATTATTGTGAACTACATTTTATACAACTTTGCAGAATAAAAAAATCAGCAACTTCTTACTGAAAAATAAACGAAGAAACATTTACGACGTTTAAATGCGAAATGTAAACAACCACTATCAAAAAACAAAACGCTTACAAAAAAGATTACAATAGGAGGAGTCTTTCATCGCTGAAAACGAATCACGCTCAAAGATGTATTTAATTGGTCTGCAGATATTTGGTATTTCGGCGAATCATAGGTTGTTTATTTCCTCCAAAAATGGTCGAAGTTTTATTACGATAACATTCAATATAATTATACATAAAAATAATTTTGCAAATAATCAATTCGCAATTAATTACATAATTAATTAAATTTAGCCATTTGATTGAGTAAATATTATTGTTTTAATAAAAAAAATATTTATTATTTTCATATTGTTTTTTTTTGTATATTAAATTTATTCTATTCTCAAATAACATATTATATAATTATAAAGGGTGCATTTAATTTATTCGTTAAAAAACATAACTTTAATACATTATTTTAGATAAACCAATATTTTTTTTTAGTTATAAAAAAATATAATATTTTGACGATTTTTTTTTATAATTAATCAATACTGTAAATTTTTTGAATATTTATAAAATATTTTACATTCTAATTCACTAATTTTACATTGCTTATCACATTTGAAAAAACATACAAAAGATATATTTTGACAATAAATATTTATGTTGTGACAAGTTCATCTACGTCAATTGTTTTAAATTTGAGATACATATGAATGAGAATTTTGTTGATTTATAATTATAAATTTTTGGAATTATTATATAACGTACTAATAACTTTCTGCTACGTAATAATTAGTATTGTGGAACATTATTAATTTTTTTTTGTTTGACATTTAGAATTTAACGATTTTGACAAGCTGTCAATAAGATTATTTTGATATTGATATATAAGTTTAACAGAACTTTGATGTTTATGTTATTAAATTAATTTTTAAAATAACAACTATTATATAATCGACCTTTACACCAATTAAATAATTTGGATAAAAATGTTATCAAATAATTATTTTCCAAGTATATATTACATGTACATGTGTATAAAACAGATCATCGTTTTTCAACAAATGAGTTGCGACATGACAGCTGTCACATTGACAGTTGCCACTTAACTTTGAACAAAAGAAGCTATCAACTAATATAAAATATTTATTATCAAAGTAATTATATTGGGAAAACATTACATAGATTGTCAAAAACATTAATCACGTAAATATTTTAAACAATTAATAAAATTTTTATATTTGATTTAAATTGATATTAAAACGTAAATATTTTAAACAATTTATTTAACTTTTATATTTTATATAAAATGATGTTAAGTTTCAATTATAAAATAACTAGATCTCAAGAATATTTAAAATAAAATTTGGAGTTTAAAAAATATAAATTTTAATTGTAACACAATTTCAATTCCTAATTACAAAACTAAATTCCAACTTAAACTGTGCAATTTAAACTTAGATTGTCAAAAATATCAAACACGTAAATATTTTAAGCTCATGGTTTAACTTTTATATAACATAGTTTATAATATAATTGACATAATAAGACAGCTGTCATTTTGAGATCCATAGGTTTTTATTAACAAAACAAATTATGACACTTGTCATTTTGCAATTATATAATATATTCACAATATAATTAATAGAAAATTAAATATTTTATGATAGTCTTCTAACTAAATTAAGACACCTGCAATTTTGCAATTTAAGTTAAAATTTAGTTTAGACATTAGAAATTAATATTGTGTTAGAATTAAAATTTGTATTTATTAAACTTCAAATTTAAATTTTAAATATTCTTGAAATCTTATAATGTAGTTATTTTGAAATTGAAACTTAAGATCAATTTAAAACAAATATAAAAGTTTTTTATTTACGTAATTCAAGTTTTTGACATTCTATGTGTAAATTTTGCTTTATAAGTTGCAATTTAGTTTAGAAATTAGGAATTGAAATTGTATTACAATTACAATTTATGTAACTTATAATTAATAAGAATTAAACTCCAAATTTTAATTTAAATATTATTAAAATCTCATAATATAGTTATTTTGAAATTGAAATTTAAGATCATTTTAAATCAAATATAATAATGTAGGTGATTCAAGTTTTTGACAATCTAAGTGTAAATTTTGCTCTATAAGTTGCAATTTAGTTTATAAATTAGGAATTAAAATTGTGTTACAATTAAAATTTATTTAACTTATAATTAAATACAATTAAAGTTTATTAAAATCGCATAAAATTTGGAGTTTTAATTTAAATATTCTCGAAATCTCATAATGTAGTTATTTTGCAATTGAAACATAAAATTCTGTACTTTAAGTTGGAAATTAGGAATTGAAATTGTGTTGCAATTAAAATTTCTATTTAATAAACTTCAAATTTAAATTTTAAATATTCTTGAAATCTTATAAAGTTATTATAACTGATGCAAATATAAAAGTTTAAATAATTGTTTAAAATATTTACGTGATTAATGTTTGTAAATTAAGTTGGAATTTAGTTTAGTAAATAGTATTTGAAATTGATTTACAATTAAAATTTGTATTATTACATTGACTAATTTCAGTCAAGATATTCTTGAAAACTTATAACTTTATTATTTTGTAATTGTAACTTAAGATGCAAAAATAAAAGTTTAAATAATTGTTTAAAATATTTACGTGATTAATGTTTTAGACAATCTAAGTGTAAATTTTGTATTTTACGTTAGAATTTAGTAATTGAAGTTGTGTTCGGATTAAATTTTTTGGATCACCCAGTATTTTAAAGATTTGAAAGCTTGGCGGGAAAAGATAATCCGATGATTAGCGAAGATGACCGAGCAAGCACCACCTGACGTTGCAACGAAGAAGCGCATAATCTCTCGAATGGACACATCGATTTCCGTTGACAGCTCTCTCACACGTTTTGCTATGCAAAAACCAATATTTTTTTCTCCTCTAGCAAAAGGTGCAACCCGAAAATCGGTCGGTAGGTGGTGAGGAGCATCGAGAAGTGACAGTCCGTCAACCAATGGGCGTGCGTGGCCATCCCCACCACCGATCCTAGGTTCCTCGAGGCTTTCAGGCCCGGTCGATTCACCATAACCCGGAGAGCGATAAGTTTCCTTTTCCAAAACTGCGTTAGCACGCGCGCGTTGCGTCGCGTGTTCCACAGCCATACACACTCGCCGTCGCGAAGATGTCCATCATGAGCTATCAACTGTCCAGTAAATATCTCTGATACATTTGACATGCGTCCCGAGCTGCTGCAGATCTGATCCGGGTTGCACCACACACACCATCAAAATTTTCATCCAAAAACACAAACATCAATACCAAAATTTAATTTTTTTTCTCTCCATCATTTTCAACTATAATAAATCAACATACACAACACTCGAAAACAGATTTTTTTAAAAACTAAACAATTGAACAACATCGGAAAACAATTGTCAAAATATCATCGGTGGAAGCAGCTACCGCCATGGACAAGCCCCAGGAAAAACGGGTCTACAAACTCGTGCTCACAGGCGGTAAGTCAACCACAATCCACGTTTTATTAAAACGCATAACGTTTCATTGTCAACCTCAAATTATCCATTTTACTTATTTTTAGCACACTAAACACTCCAATCAAATACTTAAATCTTATTTCTACCAAAAACATTTAGTATTTTTAGCGGCAAGGTTAACTTGCCGACATGCTGTTAATTATTATTTTGACAAAACTCTCATCCAATTCATAGAGAAAATTTTATAATACAGAGTGACTTCGAAAAAAAAAAACACCATTGCGAAAGTTAAATGTAAATATTGGATGGTCCAGAGTGAACTGATAAATCCTGATGATAAGTACACTTTTGCAGCGATAAGTTTCATAAGCAGACAAAATAAACACTTTTTTTTTATCTTCTATGTAATTTATTTACTTTTCCAACGTTTGCAATAATATTTAGACAACTTTTCCTACTCATACTTGTCAAATTGTTATTGCGAATATTCTAAAATTAAAAACTTTAGTACACTTTTCCAATATTACGTAATATTAGTTCATTCATAATTTCCTATTAAATTTTATCATAATTTATATATAAAATTGAAACTAAGTAGTAATTTAATTATTAAGTTTGTATAATTTAATTGACAGTTTAATAATTACAATTTGCAAGTTAGTTGTTTTTGGTGTTTAAATTGAATAATTTGCAAATGTGAATACAATTTCTGGCGTGGAAAAGTTTCGTGCGAAACTTTCATGGAAATTCTCCGCTTGATTGGGTTCGGTAACTGCAGGAACAGGTAGTGGTGGGAATTTCCCCATGTCAATGCATGAAAGAAAACCTTTTCGGTTTCGAAACATCTGGTCTTACGCCTTTATTTCAAACACGTTTCAGATAAAAAAAACCTTTACAAAGCACTTACATGAGTTTTACAGTTACAATTATTCTTATACAAACTCAACTTACAAAATCTTTAATATTTCAGTTAACATTTATTATGTATTCGTAACTTAATTGACAGATTTTAAAATAAGTTTGACGTATTAAATTGACTTATGTCAAATTGATAGTTTGAAGTTATTTTATATAATATTTGAATTCAATTACATTTTGACGTTATAAATACAATTAATCTTATACAAACTCAACTTACAAAACATTACAAAATCTTTAATATTTCAGTTAACATTTATTAAGTATTCGTAACTTAATTGACAGATTTTAAAATAAGTTTGACGTATTAAATTGACTTATGTCAAATTGACAGTTTGAAGTTATTTTATATAATATTTGAATTCACGTTATAAATTGACAGGTGTCAAATTGAATTGAGTTTTAAATTAAATTATTGACAGTTTACGAAAAGTTAATCAGTAGAAAATGAAACTATGCTACTAATTCGAATATTTCCATGAATGCAACAATTGTTTTATAAAAGATGTGGAGGTATTAATTTCTACGGCACGCGATTACAATCAACACCTTCATAGTGAAATGGTGGTAGCCTTGTGTTGCGCATTTGAATCAGCAAAGGAATTGCAACATAAGTGTATAATAGAAATGCACGTCTAAATGCCTTAACTTTAATTACAACCATTTCCTACTTAAAAAGTAATTAATATTACTTGTTTAAACTTTCAATTTTCGTGCATTTTTTTTGAAAATTTACTTCAACTTTGATTGACGATGTTTGAAGTAATTTATCATGCACACTTTATGTTACGCTTATTTTGGCATTCATCCATTACAACAAATATCTATGCCTAGGTGTAGGTTGTTATTTATTTGTTTGTTTTTGTTTTCAAGTATTTTCCAATTGCGTCGTTATTTTTTTATCATATCGATGTTTTCATTTAGAATTATATAATTGCGGTTAGTGTAAAAATATGATAATAATGTTTACTAAGAAAAAAGTATTTTTTTATGTAATTTATTAAAATATAAATTCAAACTAATTTTAATGAAAGAGAGATTAAAATGGAAGAGATTTTGCGGAAACGAAAATGTTGATAATATAATGATTATTATAATATGTAATCGCATTTGTGAAACTGCACAGAACATAAAAAATTTGCATCATTCAAATAATTATAAAATATAATTAAATACTTTAATAATATTCAGTTAATTTAATGCAATTTTTGACGTAAAATGTCATTTGTCATATTTTTTTTTGACAGTACATAATTTGTCGCATTTTAAAAATTGTTTTCTCTATGTAATAAATTGAAAAAAAAGAAATCATGTTTTCTAAACTGTCAAATAAGTATTTTTAAGGTTAAACGTCAATTGTCATGTTTTTTGACAGTATTCAATTGACAGTTTTTTGATATAAGATTTGTTTTAATAATTGAAATGTGAGTTGGATTAAATTTGTTAATATGTTGTTTATAGCTTAAAGCAAATAATGAATCACGTATTAGCTATTCGTCATCTTTTAATGTCGTAATTAACGACGAGTTTCGGATTCCAATGAGACGTTAAAGGCGACACCGTGTCTGTACATAATCCAATTTCGATTGAGGATGTTTATGTAACTTTAGAATACTAACAATAATCATGATATCTTGAAGAGGAAACTACTTCATACATAACTTGAAATGATAACAATAAATAAATTATATAATTTTTTTCTATTGGTTTCAGGTCCCTGTGGTGGAAAAACTACAGGACAGAGCCGTCTATGCACGTTCTTCGAAAACTTAGGATGGAAGGTAAGAAAAGAACCAATTATTAAATAACTTTTCAAATTTGGTGAAGAGAAGGTAACCAGAATATCAATATAGAAAAAAAAAACTTTATCTATCTGGAAGTCACAATAGTAATTTTTTTTTTGAATCAATCTTCAACTGTCAGATTAATAAATATATATATTTATATATATAATTTTTTTTGTATTTTTTTTTCTGTTTATTTTTTTTTAATTATAATTGTGATATTATTTGGATTTGGGGGGCGTTTGAACATTGTTGGTATTTCATCCTTGTTTGCAGGTATTCCGCGTACCTGAGACCGCAAGTGTACTACTCAGGTAGGTATTTTAATTACGGTAATACAAAACAAACCAAAAAATAAAAAAATTAAAATAATTAGTCAAATTTCAATTTGAATACTATTTTTGAGAATTTTCTTTACAATTTTTTGTTTTCTTCTTCTTTTCTTTTGTTCTTTTCTTATCTTTTGATTAAGCGTTTGAGCTTAAAAATCACGTCAAGTTTAAAAATAAAAATTTATTCAACTGAATTTCCTTGCAAATTACTTCAATATTGTTCAATGTTTCTGATTGCAGTGGCGGCGTCAAATTCAGTGACCTCAATGAAGATGAAGGTGAGTTCAAATTTTCCAATTTGACATACTGTAGAATAATTTAATAATCGCAAAAAAGTTGAAAGAAAATTAATGTATTTTAACCCAAAAATATATAAATATGACAGTTAAGACATAACTATCATAATATAAGATACTGTAGAACAATTTAACAATCGGAAAAAAGTTGACAGAAAATTAATGTATTTTAACCCAAAAATATATAAATATGACAGTTATGTCATTTCTGACAGTTATGACATAACTGTCATGTTATAACAATGAAATCAATGTCATTTTTGACAGATATGATATAACAGTGAAATCAATATATTTGACAGGTTATTGAATTAAAGTAATTTTATTTCAATTAAAAAAATCCTATAATTAGTAGACATATTATTAAATATGTTAATTATTCTTCAATTAAATAAGTAATTATTATTTAATTAAATTAAACTTTAATTGAAACTTATTACAAAGAATTTGTGAAGTGTAAACTAGTTTTTAATTGACTTATGTTTATATAAACTTGGTTCATGTATACACGAAGTTTGGAATTCTGATAAAAACTAATTAAAAAAAATATTTTTTTAGTTAAAATTTACAATTATTTTCAGTATTTGTGATTTAAAATATGTTATTTTTATTATTTTGATTTTTCAGTCAACATTTTCAGTTATTTTCAGTAACTGAAATATAATAATGTTATTTCTATAAACATAAATTTTCAATATTTTCAGAAAATGAGATTTATTTATTTATGCGAGTTATTTTTATCGATATAGTTTTTTTATGAAAATGTTTCTGTCATAATGGCTGGAATGTAACAAAAATCGTTGTGTGTTATATTTGGCCCGCGGGCCACGATTTTGATGTAATGGATATGTTATGCAAAGCGAAGGTTGAATGTAATTCGTATAATTGGATATTAAGAATTGATTTATAAATGTTATCGATAAATCGAATCGTATGCCAGGATAAACACATCGGCGGATGCTTTGGGCTTGCGGCCAGAAATTGTCGCACGTACACCGAACTTCTCTCTCTTTTTCTTTCCTTCTCTGCTACTTTATCTATATCTATATATATACGCACACATACATAAATATATATGTATATTCTTATATATAGTAGAATTTGAAATTTGAAATTGACCGGATGTCACAAAGACTTTCGCGCCATTTTTTGAAAAAAACGAATTGTTCATGAGGTCGCATCAAAATTGTTAATTGGTTAGAGTTTAGTTGAATGAGTATCGTAATTCGTCATCAATGAAATCTAATTATCATAAATATTTGTATTGTTAACAAGAAAAACGTGCTTTGATTAATTAATTTAGTTTAGTGTAAATTGTTGACATATCTCCAAAATGCATGGTAAACATATTATTTTTAAATTTAATACAATTGATGATTATATAACGATTTTGTACTATTGATGTCTGATAATATGATAATCTTTATTAATGAGTGCAAGTAAGCAATATTTGTCAAAATAATGTGATTCATATTAAAATTAATGATTCATTTCATTCAATGTTTTGGCAAATACAAATATTTTTTAATCTTGTTTTAAATGTAATTGAAAAAGAACTAAAAATGTTTAATGAAGGTTTTAGATACTGAAAATGTTGACTGAAAAATCTGATATATTGAAAAGAACTGAAAATATGATTAAAATATCTGTTTTAACATTTTTAAATTCCAAGTATTAAAAAATGTTTAAAGAAATAAAGTGTTGATGGAATTAACATAATTATTTTAAATATTGAGAAGAACTGAAAATGTTGACTGAAATATACTGAAAAATATAAATTTTTGAATTACATTTAAATTTTTTTTGCTACATGAAATTGTATGTTGTGCGGCAAGGATATAAATAAATAATTTACGAAAGTGAAGAGTACATATCATAATCAACCTATTTTGTGTCTATTTATAACTGCAGAACAACGTACCACAGTTTTATTTAGATAAGAAAGAAGCTCCACTTTCGGATTGAAGTGGTGCCAATTGAAATCATTTCTAATAAGTTAAACTGTAGTGAAATTACCAACACGAGGCGCGATCATCATAAGCAATGCTAGATTACGTAATATTACTTAGCTAGGAAAAAAACCTAAACTTATTTACCAATTGAAACTAATGATTTTGATTGTATGACGTATTATAAAAAGTTTCAGCTTATTTTCGAAATAGCTCGATGGAACATTCCTGTATTCTCTGAAAAGTGAACTTTCCACTCTTTTGTTTGATGTGTTGCCAACCGAAATACGTAGGGAATTTGTTTTTAGGCCTGAAGAAGTGCCAACTGTAAAAGCTATTTCTATAAGATATTTATAAAAAAAAAGAAACAAACTTTTTTCTAATGCTGAAAATATTGTCTTTGTGGTACAAAAAATTGTAATTTTATTATTATTAAGTAACTTGTCAAGTATATGTATTTGGTAACTGGAATATTTCTTGCGTACCAACTTAAATGAAATTTGTAACTATTTATAGTGTAATAACTAAATGACAAATACTATTCAATTTTGCCAAGTAACTGAAAAGTATTGTAAAAGTATTAGTTTTCAACATAAATAGTCAATCCTAGTTATATAATGAAAATAGAATCCTTTTTATATTTGTTCTTTTCTCGTATATTTGTTGATTTTGTTTTCTTATTTTTGGAGGACGAAACGGATATTTATTTGAATGCCATTCTGTCAAGGGAAAATGAGTTTCGTAACATCGCACGCTCTTGAGATCTCGTGCTTTTCTTCATTACGCCGCAAAATATATTGGCAAAATATTTCTTCACTCGATTGGTGAAACCCGGCGCATCCACGTCGATCGTAACGACCATTTAATGAATCGTCTTTTTCCCAATTTTCCTTCTGAATGAATCCGTCTAATTTTATCGACATTTCGCCGCCAACAGTCTAGAAAATTGTTGCGCGAAAATAGATTTCCACGCAATAGTTTTTTTTGTTGTTGTTGAGTTTTACAATTACGTTTCTTCTTTCCATGAATTTAACAGTTTTCCTCGCAGATTATCAATACAATTTTTACTTATATAATCAGTCGTGAAATTAAGCAGAAAATAATTATAAAAAGGCATTATTTTACGTACTTATTGAAAACGCCATCTATTGACACATTATGGAATTACTGAAAATAGTAATAATTTTCAATTTATTCTTAATATTCTCTTTTATATAAGAAACATGAATTTATGTTAAACTATTTCTAAATGAGTATAGAAAATTATTAATGAGTTTTACGCAGACAATTATGTTTATTCTTTCCACGAATTTAACTGTTTTCCTCGCAGATTATCAATACATTTTTTGGTTATATAATCAGTCGTGAAATTAAGTAGAAAATAATTGTAAAAAAGCATTATTTCACTTACTTATTTAAAACGCCATCTATTGTCACATTATGGAATTACTGAAATTAGTAATAAATTTCAATATAATCTTAAGATTCTCTTTTATATAAGAAACATGAGTTTATGAAAAACTATTTTTAACTGAAAATTATTAATGATTTTGTTATTGTATTTTTGAGAGCAACATTTTTGCACGTGCGGAATGCAAAAATAAACAGATTCATTACAATGTTGACGTTAAACTGATATGTGCATACCGAAATTACAGGAAAGTCAATATTTGATTGGAGGAATTGGGTAATTCAAGTGTAGAAGCGAATTGGATTTTGAATAGTTCAGTTAGCATTTAAGTTATTTTTATTTCCAATATTTGCTTTAAAGAAAAAACGAAGAAATTTCAACTATTGTAAAAAAAATAATTGTATTATTTCGTAATTTATCAAAATTAAGTTTTATTACAAAGTTGTTTACTTAAATCAAATGTTGATTAGTTATTAAATATTTCGAAATAGATAATAAATCAAGTGCAGTTTGTGGAGGAAATTTTCATTTTTTTTTTTTGAAAAATTTTGCAATAAAGAAAAGTCCTATATTTTGTTGCGTATTTAAGAAGATAAATGATCTTTTTGCGAATTGTTTGAGCGGAAAATGTATTTTAATTCTGCGATTTCTGCCAAAAGACGTCACGCGATTTCACTCACGAGTTTCGCTATTTTTTTTTGTGCGTTTTCGATCGGATGTTTTCGACAGAATAGCGTAATTCTCCGTCGACTCACGTGTTTCTTCCTAGTTACACCGTAGTTACGCAGTAGGTGTGTTTTTGTTATGAACGAAAGGCGGGAAATTCAAATAATTAAAAAAGCAATACTTAAAAAAGTTATTATCCTTGTTATATATGGAAATTCAAATGGTTTATTTTTATTAATAGTTTAAATAAAATTCTACGTTACAGAACTACAAATAATAATTCAAGAGTTTTGTTTTACCCGAAAAGCGGGAAATTCAAATAGTTTTTTTTAAAGAAAATTAATAGAAATTAAGCTACAATCTAGTTATAATTATTGTTATATATGAAAATTCAAATGATTTATTATGAGTTTTGTGTTACCCGAAAAGCGGGAAATTCAAATTAATCTACATTAATCGTAGAATAACAGCATTTTCTTCTTGTGTTTTAATGTGATAAAAATGCGGGAAATTCAAATATATTTTTTTACTGAAATTATAGCTGCGATCTCGGACATAAATAACAGCGTTTCGTAATTAAATTTTAGACATTTTAATCGCTCGACATATACGAATTTAGATTATTGACCTTTCTACTTATATTACGACGAAGTAGAATATTTTGTTTTCTTTATTTCGTTCATTCAGTTTTAAAGTTGTTTTTGTAGTAATTATTACATGCTAATAATAATACTGATTAGTAAGCATTTTTTTTAGATTTTGTACAACACATTTTTTTTTTTCAATGAAGATTAAATTTGTTTTCGTAGTTATTAATTAGACTTTAATTAATAATAGTTTATTTTATATATAAAAATATGTAAAATTTTGTAAAAAAGAAACGTTAAAAATAATTTTAAATATAAATGGGAAATCCAATGACTAAGTTTACAGGATTTGCTCATAAAGGATAAAAGATGTGAATTTATATTTGGAACGTGTTTTTAGCACAAAGTTTGGATGATTTTCAATTTCATTAATTTTTTATTCCAAATCTAAAAAGTTTATTAATTATTAATATTTTTAAAATTTAATAATATTTTTCAAATGATTCATTCATTCGTGTAATCAGTTGTAATAATAATTTTAAAAAAAAAACGGAACGATAGGATACGATATTAAAACCACGCGGAACTTGTTTACGTAACAAGGTTATAGAACAAGGTCTGTGCGCGGAATGATTTTTAAAATTAGAAAAATAGTACAAAGCGAAATTGGGTCGAATAAAACATAAGTTTTGTATGGACGAAGTATGTTACGTGTTTCGCGATAAAATGCATTCGATAACGTTTATTTATAAATAACAAGGATTGATATATTTAAATTTTGATTGCAAAAAAAATATATATATATATCAAGAGTTAAATATAAAGTCTCAATGCTGATTGGATTAAATAAAAGTGTGCCCTAATCCAATGTCAAGATTATAATTAATTACATTTTATAATCGTATATTTATATTAATTAATTTAAACATTTTTTTAATTAATTATTTTCGAGTGAAATTTTAATTAATTATTATATTAAAATTTAATAATTACATAAAAAATGTATTTTTTTTGGTAATTATTATATAAAAACAAGTGACGCCATCTCAGGGCTCAATGAAAAAGTTTTCTTTATAAAAGTGATGATCTAGAATTGTTTCTTCAATTGATGTAATTCTTATTAAGATTTCCAATCTAAAATTGTTAGTTTTTTGCTATATGTTTTTATTATTGTATCTCTATTTTGGTTATGAAATCGTCCTGAATTTTTGATTATTTGTTTTTTTTTTTTATTAATCAATTAACATCAGTAAATAAGTAGTGTTGCGTGAATTTATAAAATATTTATAATAAACTTAATAGAGAAACGCCATCTTTTGGTTAAATAAAGAAACTCTCGAAATTAATTATTATTAAAAAATAATAATATTAGTCTGAATTTCATGTTAGTAATAGTTTGTTATTGTGTATTCTATAAAGTTTCGTAAATTACATGATGAATTGCAAAATTTGAGTCATGTTTACAAAATAGTTTTGTGAGAAAATAACAACAATAGATGATTATGATGATGATGATAGTGGATGCATTTGTGAGGATATTTTTTTCTCGTGCAAATTATTTAATCAAAATTTGAATCGAATTTGTTGAGAGTGGAGCGAATAAAGATTGCAGGAAGCGGATGGTGAACTCGTCTTGCATGTGCACTCCACGTGGTCTGAGTGTATTAAACCATCATTAAATGCCGGATGTCTGCAAGTAATGATGATGTGTGAGTTGTTGAGGCGAGAGCAGGAGCAACCTGCCGTGACTTCAAGAACTTCCTAAGTATTTATACTTTGCACTTGAATCTACATAGTCTCATAGTTTATATATAATTAAAAATTTAATTATTAATTTGTGTCATTAAAATTTTAATTATCAGATTTGAGTCAACAATAACTTATAAAATACTAAAATTTTGACATTTTAAAATTAATTAAAATCATTTTTCATTATGACATTGTCACATTTTATTGTAATGTCAAATTATTATATTTTGACATTTTATTAAATAAATCAATTTCTATAATAAGATTAATACATTTATTCACCATAAACTTTATTTAAATAAATCAATTTTCATAATGACATTGACACATTTTATTGTAATGTCAAATTATTATATTTTGACATTTTACATTTTATTAAAATAAATCAACGATTAACACATTAATTCACAATGTCAAATCACTAAATTTTGACATTTTAAACTTTATTAAAACAAATCAATTTTCATAATGAAATTGACACATTTACTTATAATGTCAAATTATTAAATTTTGACATTTTACTTTTTATTAAAATAAATCAATTTTTATAATACGATTAACACATTTATTCACAATGTCAAATCACTAAATTTTGACAATTTAAAAAATTGATTAAAACCATTTTTCATAATGACATTGACATTTATTTGTAATGACAAATTATTATTTTTTGACATTTTAAATTTTATTAAAATAAATCATTTTTTGTAAAAAGGTTAACACAATTATTTGGGTCAAATGTCAAATTAGTAAATTTTCACATTTTAAAATCGATTAAAATAAATCAAATTTCTTAATGACATTGACACATATTCTTATTGTTAAATTATTCAACTTTGACCTCTTTTATCTCTAAACTACTTGATTAAAATAAATCAATTTTCTTAATGACATTGACACATTTATTTATTTTATAAAATTTTGACATATTAAAATCGATTCAAATAAAACAATTTTCTTAGTGACATTGACACATTTATTCGTATTGTCAAATTATTAAACTTTGACCTTTTAAACTTGATTAAAATAAATGAATATTCATAATGACATTGACACATTTATTCGTATTATCAAATTATTAAACTTGATTATAAAAATTCAATTATCCTAAATGACATTGACACATTTATTGCTATTGACATTTTAAATAAGATTTATTATACAATTTAGAATAACCTGTAAACCCAAGAAAAATTTCACATTGTGTACGTGTTTAGGTCATGTTTAAGGACTGTCATTACGTATTAAATTAAATAATCATAGGATAAATCGATTCGCCAGTTTGTTCTGAGAAAGGCTAATGCTTGACATTGAACTTGTAATGAAGGATACAAAAATATTGTAGAATGGAGAAATGATGTCAATGTTAATTTATTACAAACGTTCGAGCATTTTCCATTTCTATTTTAACATCAATTGAAATAATGGTTATATTTTTTTGTAATTTTATTTGTAGAACATAACTCCAATTAAAGTAGAGAGAATGGAAATACTTCGTTTTAAAATAACAAAGCTTTTGTAAGTTTTCTTTTTATTGGATTTTATTAGACATTGAACTTGTTTATTTTTATGTTTGTGACTCATACTTAACTTAAATTGAAATCACAAGTAAACAGTTATTTGTTACATGTAAGTGAAATACAGTTTATTTAGAATAATTAATTGCTGATTAACACGAGGAAATAACAAATGTTTAACAACCTACTTATAAGTAAAAAAAAATGTATAAATAATTCAATTTAACACGAAGATGGAAATACTAAATAATTAATAATTGGTTACCGGTTAAAAAAAATATCTTTAACTTATAAGTGAATTGCAACTTATTATAAATAATCTTATTAAATATAAATAATGACAGTTTAACATGAAGATGGAAATAATATTTTTTTAACAAACGGTTACCGGTTAAAAGAATTCTATATAAAATATATAAATAAATAAACTAAATGTTTACCGGTTAAAAATATTTGTAAATTATAAAATATTATTTTTTTAATAAATGGTTACCGGTTAAAAAATATTTTTAACTTATAAGTGAAGTAAAATTTATTGTAAATAAACTTATTAAGAAGATATAAATAATTACAGGTTAATATGAAGATGGAAATACCAAATTATGTTTAACCGGTAAAATTGTAACTTATTAGTAAACTAAAATTTAAATAAATGTAAATGAGAAGACATAATCTTTAAGGAACGTTTAAAAAACTAAAATTATAGATTTTTTTAGTAAAAAATAAAAAGATTTAATATTTAAGAAACGGTTAAAAAATTAAAAATACATTTTTTATATTGAACTAAAATTGTTTATAATGAAATGTAGGACGTCTAACCCGAAATGTTATTGTTCATTTATGAACCGAGGTTAAAATAAGGTGAATCCGTTGGTTTTAACAAACAAAAATATAACAATTTGCGTGCATTTTGTGCAAACAATAACAATGCTCGTCGCGTCTTTCCGACGTTACGTGCAACAAAAATAGATCCATTCCGTTATGCATAAACTAGAGCGAAATGTTTTCGTTTGAAAACTGCACAAATGTACAGATCTTACCAGTTTCAATGTATTTTTTTTGTTCTTCAATTAACCTAGAATGTTTACATCTGCCTTCAAAATTCATTCATTATTCTCGTAAATTTAGGTAAAAGAATTCAGTTGCAATTAGAAACAACTTTTCAATTAGCGTAATAAGGTCAGATATTTCGTAATTGCAATACGTTGTAATAGTTTCGTTTATTAATAAATTTATTAATCTCTAGCAGCGTTACATAATGACATTTGTAGATAAAATGGACAATTTATTTGCAATATTGATATTTCGAAAAGATTTTGAATGAAAATTATGATGAAACTAATTTTTATTAATTGATTTCTTTCATTTCGATCGGCGTTACAGAATGACTTATGCAGATAAAAGTAATAAAAATTGATATTTATGAATATTTTTAAAGAATTTTGTATGAAAATTACGAAGAAACTATTTTTTATTAATTGATTTCTATCGGCGTTACAGAATGACATTTATAGGTAAAAGCATTAAAAGCAACAATTTAATTAAAAAAATGGTATTTTTAAAGAATTTTGTATGAAAATTACGAAGAAACTATTTTTTATTAGGTAAAAGCAATAAAGGCGACAAAGGATTTTATATTTTTATTAATTTAATTTTTGCATGTTATGTTTGAAGATGCATTAAATATTATAAAAATTATATTGACTTAAATAGTAATAATTATATTTAAAAAATAATTTCATAATTTTGATTCTTTTTGTTTAAATAATAGATGTAATTAGTAGAAGACTTTAATGTTGAAGCAGCTGCGATTTTTTTTTTTTGGCACAGAATAAGAAATGGAGTCGCGAGTTTCGCGTAGTTATTTTAAATATGTAACGTGAATATGTAATGCTGTGGTATGACCTAGAAATACGTGCTTTATTTTTGGTCGCCCATCCCATGCGAACTCGTGCTCAGTCGGATTTCTATGTATTATAATAATCAATGCTTATCCCAAACATAAATTGAATTTTCTTTAATATAATTTGATTCTGGTTTTTAATCATTTATATTTAGAATGATGTTTAAGTTTATAGATTTAATTTTTTAAAGCTTAAAAAATTAAATTCTAGTTTTTATTTTTTAATAATTTATATTTAAAATTGAATTGATGTTGAAGTTTAGCTTTAATTTTTTAAAGCTTAAAAATTAATCTGTTTCCAAAAATTTACAAAGAAATGTAATGAAATTTACCAATATATATTAGTTTTTTAGAATTTATATTCAGAATCGTGTTAAAGTTTAAAGATTTGTTCTTTAAAGTTTAAAGAATTATTCTATTTTCAAAGATTTACAAAAAAAATAATGAAATTTAGCAATATTATTAGATCTTTTTTAGTTTTTTAGAATTTACATTCAGAATTGTGTAAAATTTTAAATATTTGTTTTTTAAAGCTTAAGTAATTTACAGATTCAAAGATTTTAGAAAAATGTAATGAAATTTATTAAAATTACAATTTTTTTACAATCTCATGTAATTTACTATTTTTTTACGAATGTTTTTAACGATTTATATTTTAAATTATATTAAAGCTTAAATCTATTTTTAATGCTTAATTAATTAATCTGTTTACAAAGATTTACAAAAAAATGCAATAAAATGTATCAAAATTACAGTTTATTGTACGATTAAAGTTTATACATTGACTTGTTATTTGCATTTTATGCAGCAAGAACAAATTCCTTAATTTTTTGAAAATATATGTAAATTTTTGTATAAAAATATTAAGAAAATGAAAAAAAATAGAAATAGATTTAGTTTCCTGTTTATAAAAACTATTAGATTTTATTCCACAATTTTGCATCTTCATAAAAAAAAATATTGCAAGATCTAGTATTTCTAAACATTATTTTACTTTATTTTATAAAATTTTCATTGATAAATATTATAACATAAACAATTATATAATTTATTATAACACAACATTTTATGGATTATATATTTTTTTGTTTATAATTTGTTATGCACTTGATTTTAGAAAATTGCATAATAATAAAAAATTCTGAAATTCAGGAAATTGCAGTATTTTTTATAACTAATTCAATTGAAAGTAGATCAAAACTAGATTAACTAAATATTATTAACCTAACCTAAAGTAGTTTCGAAATTTGATCTTGAAAATCGTTTAAGAAAGACACATGTCTACATAGATAAAACTAATATTAAGTACACAGTCAATACGATAAGAGTTATGTGCGTATAACAATGGTCTATATGCATTCAAGTTTTATTTATTTATTGCACTTATCAAACAATTGCTCTTACGTATCAAAGCTTTGTCCCGTCTCGTCTTGATAAATTTATTATATTTTTTCTCGCTCACTTCTGGTCTATTTCAAAACGCAATTTACTTTTATATAATCTATTTTTATCGCAAAATTTAGAGAACTAACGTCACAGACATTTTTAACTTAAATTAGGTTTACATATTTCAAGTACATTTAGCTGTCAATTATCCTTTCAACCTCTTTTTTAATGTTTATTTCCACAATATAATTATTACTAAGATTTAACATAAATAAACAACATTAAAAATATAATTGATCTTCAAAGATTTTTTTTTTCAAAGAATCAATGACCCCAAAATTATTTTAAACTTTTTCTAAATTTTTAAATAAAATAATTCTTTGATATCATTTTAAGCTATTATGTAAAATTGCCTTGGTTATATAACGCTCAAATTCAATCTGGTAACCATGGTGATGCATTAACAAAGCTTATTGCCATGACAATGCAATTAATAAATGATTTCGCGTTTCGTGCATTCAAATTGATTGTTGAATAATCGAGATTGCAAATTTTCGTGCTTCCAATTTAGCTATTTCCATAATTTTCATTATAAATTTACATACATTATCGTTAAAAAAAATATTCTATATAATTATAGCATATTGAGTACAATTTAATTATAATTAAAAAAATATTTTATAAAAGAATGAATGAATGAATGTAAATGTCGTTTGAGATATAAACAGACAATTATGTAATCATTATTTTAATTATTAAAATTAAGCAATGTAAACATCGACTGAAACTTTGTAATCTTATCCTTAATTAGATGGTATTTTTTAAATTCCATTGAAGATTTCAAAATTATTTATTTTTATAATTACATCCTTGTTAAATAATATACAAATAAGTGATTTATTTTGTTAATTAGTATCGACTATTTTTGTACTACTTAAATTTTGTACTAAAAGTGATTTATATAACAAATAAATGACTAAAGTTAATTTTTAGAATGTATAAATTCTAAAAAACACATGATTGAATCATTATTTTTGGTTATACAATAATCAGGTAATAATGATGAAATTGCAATTAAAAATGTGGATAAGTTCGCATTAGTTTCTAACCGGAACATTGTTTATATAATTATTACCTAATAACAACAATTGCGAGCGTTATCGATTCCCAAGGTCGCGGTGCAATCAACATGCGTATTATTGATTTGCGCGCAAAACTTTTTTCAATATTCATTAAATAATACGCAAAGAGAGCGTGCGTGTAGTCGACGTAACGCAACAGCCGCATCGTCGTTACCGCATGCGCTCCAACTAATCCAAGGTTAAACTAACCCAAAAAGAAAACAAACAAATAGAAAATATCAAATATGATATCCAGATGAAATCTGCAAAAATGAAACTAGGTTTTGCTTCAATTGCCTTTAATTACAATTAAATGTATCTTAGCTACGATTTTATTATCATTTAATGTTGCATAACAGATTGAATCTCTCTTAATCCGTTTTGTTTATGTAATTTAGCAACAATTTTTTTATCAATTGATGCTACATAACTTATCTTGTTGTCAATTGATTTGATGTAACCTATTCTCTCTTATTCCGTTTTATTTATATATATTAGCAACAATCTTGTTGTCAATTGATTAGACGTAACATATTCTTTCTTAATACGTTTTGTTTATGTATCTTAGAAATAATCTTGTTGTCAATTGTTTTACGTAACTTATTGATTCTCTCTTCATCCACTTTATTTATGTTTTTTAGCAACAATCTTGTTGTCAATTGATTTGACGTAACCTATTATCTCTTAATCCGTTTTGTTCATGTATCTTAGCAACAATGTTGTTGTCAATTAATTTGCCGTAACCTATTGTTTCTCTCTTAATCAACTTTGTTTGTATATCTTAGCAACAATCTTGTTGTCAATTGATTTTACGTAACCTATTAATTCTCTCTTCATCCATTTTTTTTATGTGTCTTTAAGAACAATCTTGTTGTGAATTCATTTGACGTAACTTATTCTCTCTAAAACCGTTTTGTTTACGAATCTTAGCAATAATCTTATTGTCAATTGATTTTTGGTAACCTATTGATTTTCTCTTCATCCACTTTGTTTATGTATCTTAACAACAATCTTGTTGTCAATTGATTTTACGTAATCTATTGATTCTCTCTTCATCCACTTTGTTTATGTATCATAGCAACTATCTTGTTGTCAATTGACAAATTCATCCACTATGTTTATGTATCTTAGCAACAATCTTGTTGTCAATTGATTCGACGTAACATATTATCTCTTAATCCGTTTTGTTTATGTATCTTAGCAACAATTTTATTGTAGTAGTAGTAGATTTTTTATTGGCATCTGCAAAAAGTACAAATTACAAAAAGTAATAATAATAAAGCAAACACAAATGCAGACAGTCGCAGCGCCAATGGGAACCGAATCAGTTTATTCCATGACAGGAATAACTGATCTTCCTTCGGTCCCCCAAAAGAAAAAAAAAAAGAAAAGCACATAATTATACACAAAGTAGCACAGGGCACGCATGAAGGCACATGATTAATAAATAAATAAATAATAGGTAATAAATAAACAAATAATAAATAAATAATAGGTTGCACATGATTGAACAACATATAAACAAATAACTCGGTACTAAAACACTACAACTGACCCCGCAGCAAAATCTCCCGATACCTGCCACCCAAACCCTGCAACGTAACACCAAGGGAGCGCATAGCATTAACTGTACCAACAACCCAATACCGAAAACTCCGTTTAAATGACTCCAAATTGTGCATTGGAGTCGTTAAGAGGCCGCGACTGCGTACGTTAATGCCATGCACATCCCCACGATACCTAATTTTACGTAGCAAATACGGAGGACACCCCGTCGAAAGCACCCTGAGACAGAACCGCGCCGCATGCAACAGTCTTCTGCTCCGCATGTTAAGGATCCCCTCACACGTCATCCTGACCGATACGTGAACACGTCTATGCAGTCCGTAGATGAAGCGTGTACAGCAATTTTGCATCCTCTGAATCCTGCAAGCGTCGGACTGCCTCAGACACGGCCCGTAAACTACATCGCCATAATTGAACATGGACAATACAAGGGACTCACACAGAACCAGCCTCACCTCCCTGCTAAGAACAGCACGATTCACATACAACAACTTCAGACCCGCAAAAGCTTTCCTTATCAGAAGTGATGAGTTCTTCCCAAATCTTAAGTCGGGCTCCAGGACAAAACCTAGACTCTTGACTTCACTAGCGAACTCAACAGTTTCACCCATAAGACCAATTTTCATATTCTCCATCACCACACGCCTAGATCTAACTGGTCCGAAAACAATTGCGGCCGTCTTACGCGAGTTCAAACTCAGGCAGTGCGACTCGCAAAATTTAACAATCGCAAGTAAGTCCTCGTTGATCCTGGCTTCAGCCTCGCTCAAATACCTCGGATCAAAAGCAAGATAGAGCTGCGTGTCGTCAGCGTAGAAGTGCGACTTGCAGTGCAATAGAACACCAGGCATCCGGGAGACATAGATATTATATAACAGCGGCCCAAGAATTGATCCCTGGGGCACACCGGACACAACACCAACCGCACGAGACACCGAGCCCCCCGAACGTACCCTCTGGGTCCTGCCCCCTAAGAACGAGGACATCAATGCGCAGGCGGAACGGCTCAGACCAACAAACCCCAGAATGGCCAGCAGCAGTTCATGATTAAGACAATCAAATGCCCTACTAAAATCAAGGGAAATCAATACCGTGACCAATCCCTCATCCGTTGCCGCCAAGATATCGTCCACAATGTGAGCGATAGCAGTCGTGCAACCATACCCCCGCCTAAAACCGGATTGGTTCCCAGGAATAACGTCATGTGCACTCAGATGTTCACACAGTTGGGACGCCAAGATCTTCTCAAGTACCTTCGACATAGTTGGGAGAATGCTGATTGGTCTCAAGTCACTCAAACAAGATGGTGGACACTTCTTGGGTACAGGGACGATCAAAGCGTGCTTCCAGCAATCCGGAAAAATGGAGCTCTCAATAGACGAATTCACAATGTGAACCATGCAATCCATGAGCGGGGCCGAGATCAGTTTCAGGATCTTCAGACCAATACCGTCCAAACCAACAGCGCTAGACTTTACAGAACGAAACGACTTAAGGACATCCAGCTCGCCAACAACCCCAAAAGTCAACTCAGTACCAAAGTCCAACAATCTATTGTTGTTGTAGAACTGCATGGTCTCGGCAGGCGGGGAATCACACGAGAAATGTGACTCAAAATGAGTGCAAATATCATCAGGACGGTCCAAGTGACCAGGGACACCGCCAGCACCTGATCTACACATATTAAGGTTTTTTACTTCATTCCACATTAAAGTCTTGCTGACGCCATTCCTACAAACGAACGCGAGATAAGCCCGTCGTTCCACTCTGACCGCCCTAGTCGTAAGATTCCTCATTGACTTATAAAAATCACGATCGGAGACAGACCCAGTCAGTCTACACTTAGTCAAGGCACGGTCCCTAATCTTCATCATTTCTCTGATGTTATGAGTTATCCACGGTGTACGTTGTCCCGCCGCTCGAACAGATCTAAGCGGAGCATGAGTGTCCACCACTCTCAAAACATTTTCGACGAAGAAACGCACCTTGTCATTTACGTCCTGCAGATCATACATATGAAACCAATCAACCCCGAGCAGGTCAGAAATGAACTCCTCCATATTTACACTAGCCAGATTTCTACACTCTATCATCCTCCTCGGAGACCCTTGCCTACTAATCTCAAGAGAAACATAACCCAGCCTGTGATCCGAGATATCGCTCGCATCCAGCGTACCACTGCTAATGACCCTCAATCCCCGGCTAACGAAAAACTGGTCAATGAGAGTCTCCGACCCAGGAGAGATACGAGTAGGCTCATCAAGTACAGACACAAGCCCACGCTCAGAAGTGATCGACAGCAAGCTGCACGCAGACGGATCAGCATGGTTCAACAAATTCACATTGAAGTCCCCAACACACATCAAAAAGTCAGAACCAATTGCAAAATTGGACAAGGTTTCCTCAAAATCAACAATGAATTGCTGATAACTAGAACGCGGTGGACGATAAACTACACCAACAACAACACGTCTACTACCTACAAACAACTCCACCCACAAACTTTCAGAATGAGAGCAAGAGCAAGCACTAATAATTTTATGTCTGTAGCAGCTTCTAACATATAGAGCAACTCCACCCCCCCGAGCCCCACGATCCTGCCTAATTAGTTCATAATCTGAAATAGCCACCCCCCCCGAAGGGACGTCCCCATCCAGCCAAGTCTCCGATAACGCAATCACATCATATCCAAATGAACCCACACTCAAACTAAAGGCATCAAAACCAGAACACAGAGAACGGACATTCAAATGGCAAACAGTAAACAGGTGACCAGTCATGGCAGACAGCGACAAATACAATTATACCAACAATCAAGTGCAACCATGAAAAAAAAAAAAATTTTTTTTTTTTTAAATAAAAAAATTATAAATTATAAATTATTCAAAATAACAGAATCAATAAAATGTGCGACAATGAATTTAAAACAAATAAATAAATATAAATAAAATGAATTGTCAACTGATTTTCCTATAATCTTAATGTATTTTGTTTATAAGTCTTAACAACGATTTTCTTGTCATTAGATCTTACGTGATCATTGATTATCTTGAACCGTTGCGAATTTATACCGATGTGAACTTTGCTGAGGCGTCTATAATTGGGATTGATGCGTGGCCAAGATTCAGACCTCTCTCAATGATCCCAAGGATCAGTTATTAAATGAATGCACGAAGGACGCTCTGTTTTGATCATAGAAATCAATTTAGATGCGGATATATGCAGATTTTTAATAGTTTTTTTTTCTGTAAAAACGTGTTTTGTAATTTTGTATTAAGAATGATACATCTGTAGTTCAATGATCTTTTCGAAGCAATTTTTTTTAAATATTCCAATTCTGTTGCATGGATCGAAAAATCGTGCGAGGTCGAATGGGAAAAACATGTTAATTCCGTACCATTCCGTTTTCAGCAAATTCGATTTAAATAAATACCAGAATTGCATTCCTACAAAAGTATATTTTTAGTATTTAAAGTATACAAACTTTAATTTTAGTTATAAAATAAATTATAAAAGAATTACAAATTTTAATCATTTTAAATTATTTTAAATATAACAAATATTGAAGATAAATTTTAAATATTAAAAATTTAAAAAGTTATCATTCTACATAAAATAATTCCGCTTATATTGAGGACAAATTTAAATTGATAAAATATAAAAAATAAATTTTATTATTTTTCTTTTATATTTTGTTCTTTTAATAATTTGTAAATTTTCCGAAGCTTCCAGTGAATCGCAGTAAATTATCATGTTATTGTAAGGAAAATTATTTAAATCTTCCTAAAGTAAATAGCGGAAAAAATATTTTTAGATATTGTTTAATAAAATCGACATATTTAAAAATTTTGAATTATTCTGAAAAAATTGTAGAAAACTCAGTAAATGTTGATGTAAAGTCAAGTTTTATTTTATGTTATGTAATATAACAAAATATTAGAAATTAGATTAGTTTTAGTAGATAGAAAAATTTGAAATATTTGGAAAAATAATCAAAATTTTGAGAATTTATTACATGAGATAATTTTTTCTTTAATTTGCATATAAGATTAACCAACAAAATACAATAGATTTTAGTGATATAAAGAGATATTTTTGCAATAAGTAGACAAAAATATGGTGGACGTTGCAGTTAAAGTAGAGATGAAATGAGTTCTTTTATGCGTTCAATTTTAAGATGGAAAACTACGTTCTTTTTATGACTTGCGGAAGGAAACCTTTTATGTGTGTGTATGTATAAAAGAAAAAGGGGGTTGCCTTTCGAGGGGTGTCGTGCAAATGCGTCGTACTTCCACCAACCACCCCTTCAGATGCTCTGGTTTCAAACACAGTTGCACCCTTGAAACGGTCAAGGTTTCTCTCGTGCGACACCCTTCCGGCTTATTCCCACTGCGAACTGCGCAGATTTCTGAAGCTCGTTACATCAATATACAAAAGGAACAAGAACAAACTAGAGAAATAGTACGAAGTATAATAATCTACAGTCTGCGCAGTAAATAGTCCATTAATACATGAGTCACGTATATTACGTAAATCCCAGTTTTCATTAAATAAGCTGAAACAGTAAGAATTGAATTGGAAAATACGATGAGGATGTTATTAAAGGTCAACAGTTGCGAAATTAAGCGTTTAATGCGTATGTGAATCAATTATAAAAAAAAAATCTTTTTGATACTGAACGTGTGTAGTATTTGGGTTGCATCATCGTCGACGAGATTAATTCATGTCGGAATCTTGAGAGAAGCAAAACATGAGATAATTCTGAATCACGAATGCGATTTGATGCTGTTCCAAGGAATTTTTTGTAATTAAAAAGGATTTTCCTTCATCTCTATCAAGATGAAAATGTTTTCCAAAAAACATCAACATTACAGTTGTAAAAAATCAAAAAACCTCATTAATTACAACATAATTATTAATTCGAATTACTAAATTTTATTAGCACTTATTTAATAATATTATTACTAAAAGTTAAAATAAATACGTTATAAAAAATAATTATAATTCAAATTTTTAAAGCAAAATCTGTTTAATTTCTGTAGATTTCAACATACTTTCTCCTGTTAGAAAAAAAGTCAACGTTTTAACCTTATTTTACTTATGAATATTCATTAAATTAAATTTAGAAATTTTCTTAAAAAAAAATATTTAATTATATTTAAATCTTTATTAAATTATTTACTTAAAATGATTTTTTTGCAAGAAATTCATATTTTTTTGTATATAATAATTAAGAAAGTTTCATTCTCTATTGTTATGTCATTCGTGTGCAGCAGGGCCGTGACGTAATCATTATTTCCAGCTTAATAAGTTGAGGCGCAGCTGCGGCAAACAAGGAACAAGTAATTTCACCCCGACGAAGACGAGAAAAATAATTACGCTTTGGAAACGGCACCCCCGGAAAATGGGTTTAACTTTAATTTCATCCACACCACTGGCTTCTTCATTGCGTGTTAATTTAATTGGTCTCAATTCTCCAACTTTCGTGTCTTTCGCAATTAAAATATCTTCGTAATATCTCCACATATCTATTTTTTTTAGTTAACTAAAGTAGAAATAAAAAAATAAGAATTTATTATATATTATTATATAAATTTTTAAATATCTTCAAAAATAATGATTTTTTTTTGACAATTATTAAAGAAATTCTATAATTATTGTTCTATAATTAAATTATAATAAAAATTGATTAAAGAATAAATTTATTGAACTTTTATTTTAATTATCGTTTTATAAATAATACTTGATAACGCAATATAAATACGTTTTTTTTATATAAATTATTTATAAAGAATATTAATTTAGTTATTTTATTTCAAAAGAAGTTTAACTTGGATTGGTGATATTTGCCAAATAAAAATGTGTATTAGTTTAGTATTGAAATCATTACGCTTTACTTGATAAGTAACTTGTCGAATATGAGGTTAAGTATTATGAAATGTATATTATAAATATGATTACTTGTAAAAGTCGAAGTAGTTTGACAACTTGTGCAAATTTTCAAATAAAATATAGTTCTTGTCCAAGTAGTTTGACAACTAACTTTAAATTATGAAATAAAATCATTTTTTGTGTTAATTAATTTGACATTTAGAAATTGGATCGTAGAACATGTGCATGTCATTTTCTAAATATCGTTGATGATTCATCCAAGTAATTTAAGTTAAATTAATGAATGTCATGCTTGCAATTATATCGATTCTCCGTTTTATTTATATATTATTTCCATTGGAAGGCAATAAAATTATGTATAAACATGAACATGAACTGAGGAAGCGCGTGACAGCTATCAAAGTTCAAAATTGATTGGCAATGGAAATCGGATCGGAAGTTGAATGTAATCATGGCAACAATAAACAACGTTGTTATGGTTAGATTCGTGTTGGTTTGGGAGGCTCGCACTTGGGGTCTAGGGAATTCCGCCGGCCGAAAATACAGCTCCTGATTCTATTTTAAAAATACCTCTCTCTCTCTGTACCGCTCCGTGGAACTGGTTTTCAGCGGAGAGAAACATTTCCACTTTAGGTGTGAAGACGAGAGCCTCACTCATAATCCTCTCTGAAATACGTATAAAACTTTTCATCTCTTTTTACCAAACTTTCTACTAATTACTTTTACAGAATAATTTGAAGAATTACACGTTCCATCTCTATAATATATTAAATTGGATGGTCCTAACTATAAGAACGTAGAATTAACAGAAAAAAAATGAGAGATAAATAAAATAATAATAAGTCTCTTTTATGACAACTTAACCCAAGCATAAATTTACTTAAATGTCGATTTATAAACATGAAATACTGAAAAACGTAAAAAAAAGTAAGAAAGTGAATGAGTTTCTCAAATTTGATCAGCAATTTTCCACTATATGTGAATTTAACAGTTGAGAAAATAAGAGCAGATATGTTGTCGACTCGATGGGACTGTGAGATATCGATTCGCGTGACAGCAATGCCCGAAATGGATTACGTAATGTATCGCATTAAGACAATGGCATTTTACGTAATGCGGCCTTCGTGCGCGTGCAGAATGAAGACCATCCACGTAACTTCACCGGTTTCCGTCAGCACACGACAACGTTTGGGTGTCGATAATCAATTCATTCGAAGGCGGCAGACCCCTCAAATTATTCAATCGAAAACCTGAAATTATCCAATTGGAAATTACTCTGCAATTAATTAGTTGATTTATTTGATGCTGCAGGGGATCAGATGAAGAAAAACAGTTCGTGCAAGCATTGCTTTTCAACTGCTTCACCAACGAACGATGGTGAGGAGTACTCAGCTAGGACTCCCCTCATCATGCTATTATTATTATTTGTGTTAATGCTTACACTGTGAATTATATAATATTGTTGATTTTAATTCGATGTTTTATTCGTTTGTTGCAGCTCTGGTGTTTCAAGAAAATTTGCTGAAGACCATGATTCAGATCGAGAACACGTTCTTCGAGCTTGGAAGGACGTGCAAGAGGAACTGCCTCATCATCTGCGATCGCGGCGCGATGGATGCCTCAGCTTTTATCTCGAAGGATAAATGGGAGAAAATCAAGCGCGACAACGGTTGGAACGATGTCGAGCTGAGGGACAACAGATATAATCAGATCATCCACATGGTCTCGGCGGCAAACGGAGCCGAGGAATTCTACACGACCGAAGTGAGTAAACATATTTTGCCTTACGGCCGTGCAATTTCAGCAGAAATTTTAATTGCAATAATAATGTAACCCAGATGCATAAAACCTACATCAAAATTCAACAACATTGTAATTAGCTTCAGCTCTGCTGCGTAATTCTTCATTTATCTGATTTCAAGATTCAAACTGAAACATAAAAATGTTATTCTTCAGTGATGTATTATTTCTATTGAACTTTTTCGTTTTCAGGACCATTCATGTCGTTCAGAAGGAGTGGAACTTGCGAAGGAGCTGGATCATAACGCCGCAACAGCTTGGGTCGGTCATCCGTACTACGATGTGATCGACAATTCGACAGATTTCGAAGGAAAGATGCGTAGAATGGTCGGCTCGGTGTGCCAGAAGATGGGTCTGGATACGGGCGATCGTCTCCTCAAGAACTCCAGGAAACTGAAGTTCCTGGTCAACGGTCCTCTGCCCGCCGACGAGAAGTTCCCGCGCTTCCAAGACTTCGAAGTGGTCCACACGTATCTGCAATCGAATTCGCCCAACCAGGTCAGGCTGCGGAAGAGGGGCCAAAAAGGTGAGAAAAGAAAAGTATTACAAGTTCGCTACATCTAAGAGAGAAAAAGTTTCATTTTGATTTTTCTTCTTCTAATTATTATTTTTGTTTAATGTTATTTCGGCCATAGATATTGTTAATTTTTGAACTATGTTTGTATTATTATTATTATAATTATGGTATGAATCTATATATATATCTTATATTTATATTGTTTCGTTTTATGAAATAGCGTTACGTTCATTTTACGTATTTAAATTTATTATTTATTTTCTTTCGAAATGTACGTTTGTTAAAATATACTTGATATTACTTTGAGTTTGTAAATACATTGGGAACACGAAGTGCATGGATTTATTTCGACTAAAATCTCCATCGTCTATTACTAACCCGAAAAATCACCTGGGGTATCGAAATCATCTGATATCAATCAAAAAAACTAAACGAATTAAAACTAAACGAAATGCGTTTCAGGATATTTCAGTTATATTCACACGATGAGGAGGCAGAGGCAAGCCGGACAGGTGATCGAGGTTAAGACGCAGATCACCCACAGGGATTACATCAATCTGCTGGCGCAGAAGGATAAATCGCATCTCACCATTTACAAGAAGCGCAGATGCTTCCTCGTCAACAATCAGTATTTCCAGTTGGACATCTACGAGGAGCCCACGCATCCCAGATGCAAAGGTCTGATGCTTCTGGAGACGTATTCCGCTTTGGATGAGGTGACGCTGAGGAAGTGTCTTCCGGAATTCCTGAACATCGTCAAAGAGGTGACCGGCAACTCGGACTTCTCCATGTACAATCTGTCGTTGCGCGAGGACTGGAAAACATCAAAAAAGTATTGGAGATCTGGTAAAGATTTTTGCGCTATCGCGACCCTAATTTACACTTAAACTCTGCGCAGATGCTGAGCAACAGCAGCAACCGGAGTCCAGGACCAACGGTCTACCCAACGGCCTGGAAGTCTACAAGATCCTCAGCGAGAACAAGCCGCACATCAACGGCTCCGCCGGTCTTCTGAAATGCTGAACCCTCACCAACCATTCGGCAATTTTTTAGATGATACAGAACATCCTAACACTATTTTTGTACAGTTTTAAATTTTGACCATCGACGGAAGAAAACATAAAAATAATAACCGAATACCGGAAGAAACGTTGCTTAAAAGGTACACATCTTATAATTAACAATAATATTAATTAATAACTTAATATTTAAACTAAATTAGATTCCAGTAATAACTGTTAGCGAGTTTTTGATGAACCTTAGCTAGTTTCTTCGGAGTATTTAACGTAGCTGTGTCTACAATACACACACAAGACACCCCATTGTTTAGTTCTACAGTTTCATTTTCCACTTTTTAGCGTCTCTTAGGACTTATTTATTCGATTAGAGAAGTAAATAGTCTTAATTCAAATAACCGTACCTGGAGTTAAAACGGAACGTGCTTCAAATTTACTGTTAGTGTCACCACAAACTTACTACTACTTCCGACCTCATCCTGCGGTCAGAGCAAATTGTTACCTTCCAAAATAGGAAAGAAGAATTATATTTAAATAATTAATTGTGATTAAAAAAAATATATATAAAAAAAATAAATATATGTACTTAATGATTAAATAATAATACGAAGCTGAATATATAAAAAGAAAAGAAGAGGAAATCAACAGCAGCAGCAAAATTTAATAAGAAAAAAAAATAATACACTTATCATGTTATTATATTCTATACTAATATTTACTCTTTGATTCGTTTTTCTTTAAATTTTTGATGTAAAAAATTATTGATAATATTGTGGGACTATATTTACAAACGTCGCGTTTACACTGAAGACACGGAAAAAATTTTAAAGGAAAAAATAAGTTGATGATGAACGTGAATGAACCATATTTATATTTTTGTAATCAGGACGAGTTTTGTTGGCATGGGAAGATGAAAATATATTTTATTGTAAAAAAAAAACACATAATAATTGAAAAAAAGGAGAAAACCGAAAACAAATAAATTTTTGTTGGGGTTTTTAAAAATTGAATAATTTACACGTTTCATTGATTGATTGATTGTTTTGACTCGATTTGTTTCTCCAATTATTAAATGTTATTTTCATTGCAATTTTGTTGTTGTTAAATGTGCATCAATCGATACCAGGTTTCTATAATATTTTTGTAAATTTCTCTCTTGGACTTTTTATTAGTTTTGTTAATTTTTAAGTTTTACTATTACTTTGTTCTTCGCAATTTCTGTATCAACTCTACTTAACTAAATAAATATGTAAATTAAATATCATGTTTGTTTTCTTATTTTATAAACTTCAATTTGCTGAAATAAATTGAAATACATTTATTATATTATTTATAAAATTATCTGTCTTATAAAAGCTAGTTTTCCATTATTAATTCTAATATAAATAGTTACATACTACGCATTAATGGAAGAACTGATATAGTATGACGTAAGTTCTATAAATAATAATTTAATTGCTGTTATTAAACAAACTATTTGGATTAAATATTAGAAGCGTTGTTAGAATATATAAAAGTTTCAATTATCTCAATTTATATAAATTTTTACACGTAACAGAATCTACGATTTCGATTTTCATCAGTGTAAATTGGGGGATTTTTTTTGGTTTTGAGGACTTTTTAAAAGTGTTTTATCGCAACTATTTTTAGAATATTTCACTTTTAATTATTTTCTTTTGCAAATATTCCTTGATAACACAATGTTACGTAAAAATTGAAATAATTATTTGCGTCGTAAATAAACAGTAAATTATTGCAAATATTTGTTAAATTAAATTAGTTTAAATTTTTGAATTTTATCGGAAATATATTTAACAAATATCATTGAAATATGTTCAAAGCTACAAATATGCTGCAAATCAGTGGAGATAAAGAGTATTTTATCTTCCTGATAACAGATTTTACAAGAGTTCTTGGTAATCAATATCGCATATTTTGATACCCTACGTAGATTATTTTATAGCATTTTAATTCAATATTTTCGTTAATTTTCTTTGAATTCAGTGAAAATTTGGAGTTTTTCAGTATATTCTAAAGTCAGAAGCTTATATTAAGTAAATATAACTTTAATAATAAATTGAATATTGAATTGGATGGATTTATTTAATTGAAAAGTGTATTTAAATTTGAATTTCACTAATCCCCGGTATTTTATTTACACGATTTCGTTATTAGAAAGTGCTTTATTTACATGGTTTTCTGAGAAACTTATCTTCAGTTTAAGTAGGGGATAAGTGTATTAAGAATTTATATAACACAGGCTTAAATTTGGCGCCACAAAATAAAGACTAACCTAAAACTAGCCTAACCTTAAACATCCTTACCTCTTGTTGTTATTTTGTAATAGTAACATTTACAATACAAGCAGAGATGTCTTTGGTACCTGATTATGAAGATTCCTCCTCGTCATCCTCAACTTCAGAATGCTGCTCGGACGAAGAGACCACGAAAGTTGCCGTAAGGTAAAGTATAGTAGAAAACAAACAAGTAAACAAAAGAGCCCTAAAACAACTTTTGTTTTGCATGCATAGTTGATTTTTAGAAACTGTTATCCTATGCAAAAAATCGGTCAGCTTCCATACATTTCAGCTGCACAGAAACCCCAATACTTAAGGCAAATAAGCTGCCAATCCCTGGATTCTTGGGTGTGACTGGAGGACCAGTAAAGTCTACCACTTCAGTATTCACAAATCCCTTCATCGAGGCTGAACAGACCGAGGAGGCCATCCTCGAGAAGCATGTTAAGATGGTCAGCAAGAAAGACAATGTGGTCATCAATGGGAAGAAGGTGTGCTGGAATTACAGGAAGGGCAGATGCAGGTTTGGACACAATTGCAAGTACGCACATGACTCGGATCTGCAGAAGACCAAGGAGGAACTCAGCTTGGAGAATAGGGTGGAGAACACGGTGATCTGCCAAAATCAGGAGATGACGCAGCCCAGTGCACAAGAGCTGCTGCAGATCAAAAGTGAGTCAACAGCAGGAAACCAGAAGAGAAAGAGGCCTGGTCTGAGTCAGGGTCTTGTACCTGGAAAGAAAGTAATGAGGAGCTACAAACGACAACACAATAACACGCACTAGCCTTATTAATTATAACATAATGTAATTTATACAAACTTAATACTTTTCTCATCATTTGAAAGTAGTGTTTTATAAAATGATTATAGCATTAGCAAATTGATAATAAAAATGATAAACAAATAACAACTAATACTCAACAGTATTTTGTAAAAATGGTAAATTAATAAAAATTGATTACAACTTAATCAGCGTTTCCTGCCCTACCTGTAAATCACAGCTTTTAAAAATTGTTAACCTATGCTCATCATTAACTTCTGTAATCTTAATTGTAGTATTTGGTACAGTCTTCCAGTATTGTCCACAACCTAGTCTCAGATTGTTATCCCATAAGGTCACCAAGTTTGTCACGATAAAAGTGATATGGTATTCTTCAGAGATGAATCTCATAATATTTACAGCATCTGTCAACAATGCATTCGCCCTAACTTTCTCAATTTGATAGAAAAGACAAGGCAACGAATCCAAAATAATGAGCCTGACTTTGAGCTTCTTCAAATTACTCTTAATCTCGTATAGCGCATTGATTAAGTCATGTATGGTCCAGAGTTGTTTGATTAGGAGTTTCTGCAGACTATCTCTTTGTGGGAAAAAGTCTAAATGAGATTGTATCTCATGTTTGGTATCGAGGTAGAAGCAGTTTGTGGTATACTTTGTGAGGTAATTGGAGAGGATGTTTAGGCATAGCTTTGTTTTCCCACTGGTTGGGGCCCCACATATCTCGTAGATTTTTCCTGTCGAGAAACCTCCTGCCAAGAGAGAATCAAAACTGATATAGATTTATTAAATTGTTGATAAGTTTCTAAATTAAATTACCTCTCTATTCCTGAAGAGATTGTTGCTGTATTGCTTAGCGCAGCTATGTATTTATCCAACGCGTTATAGCAGTATGCAGCATTCTTGTTCAGGATGTGTTTTTTGATGGTGATAATATTCTGAAAGTTGCAAACAATTAGTTTATCATTGTTTTAAATTTTAATTGTTACTTTATAGGTGAGTTGCGTGATGGTGACCAATTGGTTGGAATCCTTCTCCAGGAAATGGTGAATGCTGTGCACATTCTTGTGATGCAAATTTAAGAGGATTGTTTTGGTTAGTAGAGGATGCGTTTGTGTGGTGAGGCGGGACATTTTGAAAGCAGAGGAATGTAGGCTTCCGAAAGAGCGCGCATCTCGTTCGAATGCCGACTCACTCTCTATTGTGAAGAAAGATTTAACAATAAGAACGTATTCTGCAGAACGTGCAGACGCAAGAAAGACCTTGTGGTCAATGGTATCTCGGAATCTTAGCAATAAACACAAAAAAAAAGGAACGTAACAATAGAAACCAATTTATGTCGTAACTAGTTCAACAGGTCTTGCGTGAAACAAAGAAATCCACGTCGAGATGATGGAAACTAAATCTACCTTTAAATATAAATAACTGTAACTTAAATTACTTACAAACTAATGAAAACATACTAAAATTGTAAAATATTTTAGATTCTTTATTAATTAAAATCTAGTGGATCTAATTTTTTCTTAGTATTTACAAAATAATGAAATTAAAAACAGTATTGTTTTGTCGATTTATCCTATTAGAATACGTTTATTAATCTTGTGATAATTTCATATTAATTACGCGTTAATTTCGCATCTCTTCATATACTAATAAGAAAATAACCGAAATTTAAAGATATTACAAATTTCTTTTCAAAATTTATCCAAATAAATAAATTAATCGATTTTTCTATTATTTCCTATATTCCAAGATTGTATAAGATGAACTCCTTCAACGAAAATCGTTTAATACAATAGTATAATATTGATTTTTTTGTAAAGTAAACATTATACGAATCGTAATTACATAATTAATTATAGTAGATTGTATAGTATTATTCTTACATATAGTATTATTCTACTATCAATTTATTGAATATTTACGTAATATTAATTTATAACCGAAATATAACTAATTTGTACTATAAGTTTTCTTACCTGTAACTAGTTATCAATATATAATTATGTACTGAAAATAGACGTGAAACTGTATGAAATTCTGAATTATAAAAGTTTAGGATTGTTACTTTCGTAAGTTATAGAATATGTTGTATGTTATATGTGCAACAAGTATTGTTAACTGTAATTAGTTTTCAATGTGAAAGAGATCATGAATGATGACTGAAAAGTAGATGTGAAATTAAATAAATAGAGAGTTTGGGAAAATTGTTTTATCGAATTGTTGATTTGGAATATGTTGTAGGTTATCTGTGCTATAAGTAATGTTTATTTTATGTTGTTATATGAGTATTGTTATGAAATAAATGTGAAAAAGATCGTGAAGGAGTGAAAAATGTTGTGTAGGCAAAAGATGTGACAAGAATGGTAGCGTCGATGACGTGTCCAGGGCCCCGCCAGGCGTCGCTTTTTGAAACGTGCGCCTTTTCCCCGGAAGTGAGGGTGGGAGTTGCATGGTTGCTGCGCAGGCGCGCGCGCGTTCTTCTCGTCTAGGCGTGCGTGTTCCGGCCCGGGTATAGGCATCTGCATCCAGTTGGCTTGGGTTGGGGCGTTTCACAACGATGGATTGACGACGAACGGCCAGTAGCAGTCGCCATGTTTGGAAAGGACGAGGCGTCCTTAGCTGCGGTAAAATGCTGAGATTGCGGCGAATTACGTGCGATTGGGCATAAACGCGGTACACCCGGACCAAGTGCGAGCCGCCCCGAAGACGATCCTTGTATTTTGAGAGTCGGATGGCCCACCAATGCGTCGATATTTCGTGATTACATGATGGTAAGTTTCCGTTCCCGTTCAAGATAAAATGGCGTCGAGGCCGCGGCGTGCGGCCTTCGCCAACTCGTCATCATACTTACCATTTACAACCGAACACCTAAGATCACCAAAACCATTCAAGACATCCTTTCAACATTCTCATTTAATTTTAGCATTTCCACATCACCCATCTTTCTTTCACTCCCTGTTCTGCATTGATGATATGCGCACACCAATTCCGACCGCCACTCAATAAAAACAAAAACTAAATTACCAAAAGAGAACAAACTTTCCGACGTGCCTTAATTTTGAAGAAAACTGAAAACCCAAGCTTCCAAGGTACAATTTTCAAAGACGCCGGTTATTACCGCCAAAAATCCTCGCCGCATTAAACAAGCGACTCCAGCCCAAATGTTGCTATGTTTACAAACCGCCAATTGTTTTATTATATATTCTGAGTGAGGTTTCTCCCCATTGCGTTATTTCCAGAAATAATTTAGCTGCAGTAGACTCTTACCGTAAACATCCTCATGTTCTCCTTAATCAGTGTTTGCAACTTGCAGATATGTTGTTAGCAGTGATCTTCAACTTCAACATAATCTTTGTGAACGGTAAGGGTAGCCTGTACATTTTTATATCTGCTCTTCGTAATGCATAGCAACTTTTCTCTCTTAAAAGTTAGATGTCTCTTATTTATTTTTGTAATCTCCCATCCAATCTTAATTTATGTTTTTCCTCCTCATTGCAGAAGTATAGGCGATGAGTGATGAAACTCCAGGGGCAGGACACGGCTCCATGCCCCTGCGGGAGGGCGCAGCCTCCAGACCTGTTAGGTTTACCCAAGTCTCTGGAGGCCAGTATGTCCTCGCAACTCAGTCCCATTCAGTACCTGCCTTAACTCAAGTAAGTTTTATCATTATATCCAATTTGAAAAATACTGTATATAACATTTTCTAAATTTAAATTGTATTCAAAATTTCTTCAAAAACCACGTTTTTATTTTTGAAACGAAGACATAACCTTACAGAAAATACATAACATTTGAATAATAAACGGTAAAATAAAGGCAGAAAGTGAAATTCAGTATATTAATTAAAAATTTCTAATTTCCACCGACACGTGTTTCGTAACTAACGGATTTTCTGTGGTTTCGCGCCAAAATCTGTGAACATTCAAAACCGGCTTCCTGATAACAAGTTCTTACCTCGAAATTAAAAATAAATACCAAGATTATCTAACCTCAAAAAATGGTAACCCAAAACCACGTGGTAAATTTTAAATTTTCCTTTTTTTGTAATATTTGCTCCTAATTTATTTAAAATAATTTTAAGAAATTTAATTTGAAATATAAATGAGAAATTAATTAAAATTTTATAATGGTTTACAAAATTTAAATATTTTATATAATAGAAATATTTTTAAATATTAGAAATTGAGTATTTTTTTGTTATAACTATGCACATAAATTAAGGTTTATTAATGTGTTATAATTTTCTACTTGTGAAAGTTAAGCAATGTCATATAAATGGGTGATTGCTGCATGTTTTTAACTTTTGGATAAATATATTAGCATACAAGTTTAATCTTAATATTGCTGAATTGTGTTGCCTTTTGCATCATTGTTAATCTTTAAATAATATGACGTAATTTATAGCATGATGATTCACAAAGTATTTTGTGTTGTAGATAAAGCATTTTAAACTATTAGAAAATACGTTTGGTAATATTTTGTAGTTTAAAACTTTTGTATAGTTAAGATTTATACCAGCATTTGAGAAAGTTGTACTTATTTTTATGTAACACCTACACCTATAACTGGTATAATTTGATATTACTATAAAAATACATAGCATGACACATCATCATAGGTCGTTGTAATTCTATATAACTGGAATTAATAATTATTTTTCATTGATAATTTTTAATTTACATGAATTTACGATTCAATAACAATTTTGTTAAATGAATGCAGTTTTATTGCATAATTAATTTATTAAATTATTTTTCGTGTTGAGAATCAAAGGTTATTTTGCAAAAAAAAAACACCAAAGAATGTATTGAAAGTTTGCACTTTGTGCTTCTTATAAATAAAGTATATTATTATTAGTTATATAATCATGAAGACTTGTGGGTATTTAAAGCCATTTCATTGTTGAAATACAATATAATGTTGTGTATTTTATTAATATTTAATATTTTCTACTGTCGATTAAATTCTAATAAATATCTAATAATATATTGGAATTTAAAATTTATTAAATTATGTTTGTTTACTGATTTTAATTATTTGTTTATTATGTAAACAAATGAAGTTAGTATATTTTCTATACTTTGATACATAACAGTAATATTATGGTGATTATAATAATTTTTCAGAATTTCCATACATCTTTCACAATATTTTAAAATGTTAGTAAAGTGCAATGGCTCGAATCTCACATTTCCGCTACAAATTCATTCCACCTGCCTCGATGTTATTGTTTTGTACTTTAACCGTTCCGCACCTTTCTCTCATCATATACACAATGCCTGACCATTAAAAAAACGACAATTGGAAATTCTATACGTGTTAAAAAATAATAAGTAAAATCCATTCATCAGCAATGTACGTTTATGTTGTGATATAGATCAAAGTAAATAAATATGATTATGATTTTTATTTAATGAATTTGGTATAATTTGGAGAATCAAATTATATAGTTAATAATAATAAACAATAATATTTATTGCAATTATTAGAGTTACATAAATAATTACAGAAATAAAAGTGTGATATGAAAAAGTGTGATATTGGAACGGAATATTGTTTTTCCGCCCTTTAATTCTTATTTATTCTCGTTGTTTCTTAAAGGGTAACTTGATAATGTAATGGTAGGAAGTAAAATTTAGTTTGGTAACTTGATAATGTAATAGCAGGAAGTAAATTTTAGTCTTGTTTCTGAAGATACGTTTTTGTTTTTAATGAAGTTTACATGATGAAATTATACACTCAATGATGGTATAGAGATCCATTCAACTCTTGCCAAGTTCTGATTATATTGAGGCATTTGTCTGACACAAATAGGAAAAACATATTTTTCATTGAATGTGTAAATTGCGATTAGTAACTCTTTTTTTTTGTAATATTTCAGATAAGTGGAACAGCAGGTATAGTCCAACAAAATGTGAATTTGCAACAGGGTGGCGTAACGCGTATAATAAGTATAAGTCCGTCGAGTAGTCAAATGTCATCGCCGTTGCGACCGAGCCAAACGAACCAGAGTATTGTAAAAGCTTTAACTACGAAACCCAGACCTAATGCGAATGTGCGGCTGCAGCTCTTCGGCGATGGCGGGACGAGATCTTCGTCGGCGAGGACGCCGATCAAAAGGTCACTTCCGGCTACCCCGGAAAAGAAGGACACGTACGCGGCGAAGCTGCAGCGGGTGATGAACCACAGGAATGTGCGGTCGAAGATCGTCCGGGAAAAGTATAATGAACATTTATTAGAAAATTATCACTTGGAGATTGGAGGCAACATATTGGACCTGTATCAGTTCGCAAAGCGGCCTAAGACGCAGCAGTTCATTGCTTACATCAAGGAGAACGCGATAGACCCCAAGGAGTACCAGCAGGATGAGCCTAACAACATAGGTCAGACTGTGCCGCCGATGCCTACAGCGACGGCGGTTAGTTCGTTGCCTGGCATGTCCTCGCATGCTTCAGTACCGACAACCTCAACACCTCCGACTGTTGTACATACCTCGACCACAACCACCTCCACTGCACATCAAGAGAAAGAACCAGTCAAGACCATCAGCTCCACAACGACGAACAAGATTAAAACTACTCCCGTCACATATCTTCCCAGTCCGCAGAACAATCAAGAGCAGATCGTTGAGAAGGCGAAGCAGGAGGCGTATGTGGTGCAGAGGATAAGCGATCTCCAGAAAGAAGGGCTGTGGAGCGAAAAACGTTTGCCGAAGGTGCAGGAAATGCCAAGGGTGAAAGCCCATTGGGATTTCCTGCTGGAAGAGATGGTTTGGCTGGCTGCGGATTTCGCACAGGAGCGCAAATGGAAGAAATCCGCTGCTAAGAAATGCGCTCGTATGGTGCAAAAGTATTTCCAGGATAAGGCTTTAGCGGCCCAAAGAGCGGAAAAGGCACACGAGCAGCATATCCGGCGGGTGGCTGCCTTTTGCGCAAAGGAAATCAAGAATTTCTGGAGTAACGTGGAGAAACTGGTAGAGTACAAACAGAACACCCGACTGGAAGAGAAGCGGAAAAAGGCTCTCGACCAGCATTTGAGTTTCATCGTCGACCAAACGGAGAAATACTCGCAGCTGCTAGCAGAAGGCATGAACAAACCGATTAATGACACCAGTACTGTAAGCAATCCCGTCTCACGAACAAATTCAGATGGTAAATTTGTCATTGCATTCAAACGATGTATAAACATTAATTTAATTAAATTTATTTAAAGATGAGTTTCAACCAGACACTGAAAATAGTAGTGACGATGAAGAAACGATCGCTCAGGAAGAAGCAGCAGATACTGCTGAGAAAAGTGAAGAAGTTGCTGCTCTTCAGAGAGAATCACAGATGGATTTTGAAGACTTCCTAAGTGAATTACCCAAAGACTACTTACAGAATAGGGATAAAATTAGATTGAGTGCTAGTGAAGATGAAGCAGTAAGTACAATTTTCTATATTTCACACATTTATTCAAAATTTAAAATGATGATAATATACAATTCATGATGGTTTGAAATCCATTCAATTCATTCCAATCTATGATTATAAACGAGGCATTTGTCTGACGACTCGCAAACAATATAATTACGATTTACAACCGTGACATTGCATTAAACTTGAAACTTATTTTTAGGAAAGTTCTGGAAATGACGACAATGACAAGCCTAGCGGTAGCTCGAAACCATCTAAATCGAAAAAGAAAGATGAAGATTTCAAAGCAGATTTCACTAGTGACGACGATGAAGATACTATACAAGAACAGGAGAAGGCAGAAGGCGTTCTAGACCATAAAGAAGAAATAGATGATTTGAATGCCGAAGCCGAGATGGATATTGAAGAATTGCGGCGGAAGTACTCGAGTTTGCCTGCTACAGAGGAAGATTCTAATATGTCTGCTGTCACGACGGAAACTAGCAATAAGTCGTCTGATTACGATCCAGATGAAGACGATGATGATAGTGACTCTGGCGATGATTCTGGAAGTGAAAGCGACTTGCCACTACCTGCTATGGAGATGTCTGAAGCTGAAGAAGAAGAGGACGATAAAGAGGTTGGATTGAAATCTCTGCTTGATGACACTAAAGAGGGAGAAGATACAAAGACTGATAACAATGACCTTATCAATGATGCTGCTGCGATTGCAGAAAGTATACAACCTAAAGGAAACACATTGTCTTCCACAAGCGTAAGTTCATTTTCATTTCTTAGTACTATTATATAAATTAACAAAAATTTAAATGATGATTCAAACTTGACTGAAGGTGGAGAAATCCATTCATTCAACTCCTACCAAAATATTGATGTTAATCGAGGCATTTGTCTGAAAATTTACTTAAAATAAATATTTATTTCTAAAAAAATATTGTATACATTTTAATGATTTGTTGTGTGTATGTTACAGGTTGTTACAACAGTGCCGTTCCTACTGAAGTTACCATTGAGAGAGTACCAACATATTGGTTTGGATTGGCTTGTGACAATGTTTGAAAGGAAACTGAATGGTATCCTGGCTGATGAAATGGGCCTTGGAAAGACGATACAAACGATTGCGTTGCTTGCCCATTTAGCATGCGAGAAAGGTAATTACCGTTGCGTAACGTCAATTTCACTTAGAGTTAGTTATACATAGAACCCTTTCACATCCAATGTGCTTAATGCATCTGAAGTTTTGCACAATTTCACAAGAAAGGAGAACAAAGAGAACGTAATGTACCAATTGGCTTCCGTTTATCAGTGCGGAGGTTAACTGACCTATTACTAACATTGTTATTATTTTAGCTACTGTTTTCATCTAATGTTTAAATAAGTTATTAATTGATTGATGCGTTTGCAGAGAATTGGGGACCACATTTGATAGTTGTTCCCACCTCCGTGATGCTGAATTGGGAGATGGAGTGCAAGAAGTGGTGTCCGGGTTTCAAGATCTTGACCTACTACGGAACGCAGAAGGAACGTAAACTGAAGCGTACCGGATGGACGAAACCTAACGCCTTTCACATCTGCATAACTTCGTACAAGCTAGTCATCCAAGACCACCAGAGTTTCCGGCGGAAGAAATGGAAGTACCTGATCCTCGATGAAGCTCAGAACATCAAAAACTTCAAATCGCAAAGGTGGCAGTTGCTGCTGAATTTCCAAACGCAACAACGTCTTCTGCTCACCGGTACACCTCTACAAAACAACCTGATGGAACTGTGGTCGCTCATGCATTTCTTGATGCCCAACGTGTTTCAATCGCACCGGGAGTTTAAGGAATGGTTCTCAAATCCCGTCACGGGGATGATCGAGGGAAACAACGAGTATAATGAGAATATTATCAAAAGATTACACAAGGTAATTGTTTTTTTTTGTTTCCTTATGATTTTAATTTAATTAACATGATGATAAAATACACTCACAGATGGATTGAGTATCCATTCAAACTCTTCCAATTAATGTTGATAAACGAGGCATTTGTCTGAAGACAAAATTATATAATTTATATATGAAAAATTGTTAATGGAGCAAGAAGTAATTTTTATTTTTTTTTAAAATTTTAGGTGCTTAGGCCTTTTTTGCTGAGGAGGTTAAAATCCGAGGTTGAGAAGCAAATGCCAAAGAAGTACGAGCACGTCGTTATGTGCAGATTGTCGAAGCGGCAGAGATTCCTTTATGATGACTACATGTCCCGGGCGAAGTAAGTGTTCTAAAAATAAATTTGAAAGGAAAAATACAGTTCTCTTCCCAGAAACATTTCTTGATCGTCTCCTTATTAGGCTTTTGGTTTTGTTTTATCATTTTTTCAAACTGGGAAGTATATTGAAGAGTCAGATTCTAGGTGAGGTCGGAACGTATTTTTACCAAGTTCACGCCCTCAATCCGGATCCGAACATTTAAAACTTTATTATTTCTGATACTTTAAACGTGCGTCATACAAGTTTATTTGTAACGATGGAGAAGTTAAACAAATGTGTAAAAATAACGTATTTACAAGTTTAAAATTCTTCAAATATTTTCATGTTCAGATTTTTTAAATTATTAATTAAACTATTTGTTTTTCAGGACGAAAGAAACCCTAGCAAGTGGAAATTTGCTGAGCGTAATCAATGTTCTTATGCAATTGAGGAAAGTATGCAATCATCCAAATTTGTTTGAAGTAAGACCTACGATATCTCCTTTCCACTGCGAAGGAATTTTAGAACACATACCATCAATAATCTACTCCGCTGTTTCTTATGATGTCTGGAAGGTAAGAGATTCACTCAATCATTTTTTTTATATAACTTTTGTACCTTTCAAAACATACACGGATAACATATTCGATTGGTTGTCGGTTTTGTTTCTTTGGAAGGAGATTAAAGGTGTAATCCTAGGTGAGGTCAAAGTTGTATACCAAACTTATGCCCTCAATCCGGATTTCAACATTGCTTCATTGAAAATTATAATATCAAATCGAGGTTGACCATAACATTAATAAGATTTTTCTTTTAAGGATATTGATTTGAATTCTCTGAACTTAAATCTGCTGCAGTTGGAATACAATTACAGCGCGTATCAGTGTTACCGATTGCGTCAGTATTGTACACCAAAGAAGTTGATCGAAGAGATCGATGCGACCGAGGTGGAACAAGCTCCCCCTTGTCCACCATCTAGGTTGAGTCTGAAGGTGCACAAGAATAACGTGAATAAAGCTATCAAAGCGGAGATGAGGGAAGAGGAGAAAGTGGTCCTTGCGCCACCCCCGGTTGTAGCTCAGCAAAACCAGACTAACCAGAAGGTGAATATCCTGGGGAAGTCGTCTTACGGGATGATCAAAGCTTTGCAAATCGCCGGGTCAAGCGCGACCACTCAATCGTCTGGTGGGATCCCGATCCCAGGATTTGCGCAATTAGTCCAAACCTCTACAGGCAAGCACATCTTGCTCACTCCAACGTTGAACGCAAATAACATCGGAATTTCAGGAACGACGACGACAGGTATGTTATACAATCACGATTTGAGATTTATTCAAGATTATCATCAGACGCTAATTCTAATAATACATTTTTAGTTATGTCACGTTAGAAGTAGAGAAAATTTCCTACGTAAGCATTGTTTTGCATTTTAAATGTTTTACTAACGTACTAGTTTTTTCTTCTACTTTTACAATAAGCTAATCTATAATCAGTGTTATTTAGAACTCTTGATTAACATAAACTTTGGTTTTCAGTGAGGACGTCTAGTGGTCAAAAATTGACAGTATTATCAAAGCAGCCAGTTGCAACCACGGCGAACGCCACGCCTTCTCCTGCTATTGCTAAAGCTATAGTAAAGGTACAGTTGACTTCCTTAACATCAACCGCTATGGTAATTAAATGAATTGCAAAACCCTTAATCCCATTAAATTCGTAATGTAACGCCTAACTGAAACGTAGCTTCCTTTACAGTCTTCTGAAGAAAATAAACTGGACGACAATGGAAGCCGGAAAACCGTCGGCACTAAATTCATAGAGAAACTATACTTGCACAATTCCAAAAGTACTAGGAACTTGGATGTTCGGTGGCAGAACTCCGATGAAAAATTGGATATCAAAGAAGAAGTAAGTGTATACAAAATAAATATAAATGGGATGCATCTAAATCAATTACGTTTTTTTTAGAAAATGGATCAGACCGAGGAAAATTCTGAGGAAAACCACAGGATGAAACTGAATCTGATTGCGCGTGTGAATCAAACCCGATGCAGCGCGGTTCCCATCTATGGAAAAGACTTTATTGAAGGCATGCAAGTGTTGAGTTTACCGAATCACAAGTCGTGGGTCGGAGGTTTGAGACATTGCTCGAATGTGCAATGGGGTAGAAAAGTCGATTGCACAACTGATGCTCTCAAGGAACTCATCTACACGCCTGTCCAAAGGATAGAAGAGCTGACTGACATTTTCAATAGATATATTGTTTACGTACCTGCCGTTCACGCTCCTGAGCCTGAACTTCAAATTTGGAATCCTCATCCTAGTTTGTACTGGGGTAGGATCAACGAGAAGAAAATGTTGGTTCAAGAGCTCATGGAGCCTACTACGCCGCTCCATCAAGTGGCTTCGGCCATGGTCACTCAGTTTCCTCATCCCAGACTTATACAATACGACTGTGGTAAATTGCAAACGTTAGATCGTTTGTTAAGGAAATTAAAGTATGGCAGTCATCGAGTTCTCATTTTTACGCAAATGACGAAAATGCTCGATGTTCTCGAAGCTTTTCTCAATTTCCATGGTCATATTTATCTGAGGTTAGATGGATCCACCAAAATAGATCAGCGACAGGTTAGTAATCTTAATAATATATTTCAATATAATAAAAGCATTTACGATCAATTATTTATCTTCTCTATGATAATTTAATTTTTGAAAAAGTGCAAGAATAAAATACGTTGCCAGCGAGCAGCAAATAATCATTTTGCCAGCTTTCTAGAACTTCGCAGACATTTTTATTTTATCAGAATAAACTTCATGTAATTTTGTTATATTTTATTAACATTTGGTTTTCGTTTGGTTTAGATATTGATGGAACGGTTTAATGGAGATGCAAGGATATTCGTCTTCATTTTGTCCACCCGTTCAGGCGGCGTTGGTGTCAATTTGACCGGAGCAGATACTGTGATATTTTACGATTCCGATTGGAATCCAACTATGGATGCTCAAGCTCAAGACAGATGCCATCGTATTGGACAGACGCGAGATGTCCATATTTACAGGTAATTATACTTCCAACTTCTTAATTATATCAATATTAATTATAATTGACTTTGCAGACTTGTTAGTGAAATGACTATTGAAGAAAATATTCTGAAGAAAGCGAATCAGAAACGTTTGCTCGGCGATTTAGCTATCGAAGGAGGAAACTTCACCACTGCGTACTTCAAAAGTGTAAGTTTAAATTTTATTTATTTGCGATTTTGGTATTAATCTTGTTTTATATTATTATTATAGACAACGATTCAAGATCTATTTAATATTGATGCAACGGAAGGAAGTGCCGCAAATAGGATGTCAGAAGTTGTTGAAATTAGTAGGGAGCGTGAAAAGGGTTCAGAAGAGAATAACCATTCGAATGATGAGAAATCAGCAATGGGTGCACTTGAAAGTGCTTTGGCAGCGTGCGAAGATGACCAAGATGTGATAGCGGCACGCACGGCGAAGGCTGAAGCTGTTGCAGATTTAGCGGAATTCGATGAAAATATACCTTTGGAAGATCAAGAAAAGGATAAGGAACCTGAGATCAGTAAGGCGGAGCAAGAAGTGGAAAATCTCGTGAAACAGGTAAAACGGTTGATCAGAATTAGTCTACGTCTTTATATAATCTACGCATTTTTAATAAAACGGTTTACGATGATGTAGTTGGCTGTTTGCACAAAATGCAATAAAGAAATCATCACGGAGCCAGCAAGCTGCAAAATACTTAGTTTTGTTGAGTTCCTAGAACTCCGTGAACATTTATAATGTTGAAGTTAATGTTATTTCATTTGTGGCGAAATGGTGTTTATGTAATTGTTATGTTTACAGTTGACACCAATTGAGCGGTACGCGATGAGGTTCATCGAAGAAACTGAAGCTGCGTGGTCTGCTGAGCAATTGGCAGCCGCGGAGCGTGAAATTGAAGATCAGAAACGGGAATGGGAGGAGAATCGAATAGCTGCCATGAAGGAAGAGGAGCTTCGTCGGGCCAGGGAACTGGAGGAGGAGAGCGAGTTGCTCACTTTCCCACGGGAGGACGCAACAAATCAGGTCAGCAAAATTAAAAAAGTAAAACCAGATAATAAAAAAGTAGTAAAAAGGGCGAACGTAACTAGAAATAAAGCAGCCAATAAACAAGTAAACTCGTCGTCGCCACATGCGACGCAATCAGAAGGTAAACGAATTTCGAACAGGTTGAGGCATAAGAGTGTGACGAAAAGTGAAACTGAATTTTCTGAGGATGAATTGAACGGAAATGATGAAGATGATGATGATAACGATAATGAAGATGATAACGATAATGAAGAAGATGATGACAACGATGATGATGATGATGACGAGAACAGTCGAACGGAAAATTCTCAAAGCGAAACGGAGAACTCAAACTATGATAGCTCAGATCCGGATTCGCAACCTCTGCAACAGACTCCATTCATTAACAGGGTTGATCATAATTCGCCAAGGACCCGGTCCAGGGGAACTGTAGCTATAAATCTTTGGACCTTGGATGTAAGTCCGATCCTTCCAGGAGTGAAACCCGTGAAGAGTGTGTTGAAGAGAAGTAACTCTTCCGAGGATCTGGAAAAAGATAAGGAGAAGGAGAACGTCGTTGCGAAGCCTGTGCAGAAAAAGAAAAACCAAAAGCAGGTTGTAGATGAGGATAACGATTTGAAAAATAGTAGACCAAAGAGGGCGGTGAGGCGGAAAGTTCAGATAGCCAACAAAGTAATGATGAATCATAAGACTGATAGTAAGATCATATTACAAGAAGATGACATGGAGAAGACGGAGCTCATCATTTCTTCGGCAGCCGATGATGATTCGTGTAGCAAGACTGATACAGTAATCGAAGAGAATGGCGATGATAATTCCACAAACGAATCGCAGAGTATATCGGATTCCTTCAGCCAAGTCGACGAAGACACCAGCAGCACCGTAGGCGAGGTTGTTACGCAATCTTCGGAAAGCGCGAGTGAAAAGCTCGAAACCGAGATTTACGAAGACGAGGTGGATAAAGAGGAGGACGACCGCGGGATTGAAACTTGTAATGATAGCACTGAAGTGGATAAAACGGTTGTCTCCGATCCAAGTATTAATAAAACTGACGATGAGACGAAGGAAGAAGGTGCTTCATTGAATCACGTCGACGAGGATGTGAATAAGAGCGTCAATAATTGTGATAATGCCGAAGAAACTTTGAGGGAGTGCAGCGTGTTTGTTAGTGATATTATGGCATCTGGGGAGATAAATAAATATACAGTTAGCAATAGATCAGTGGCTACAGTAGTTGAGAGCAAGCGTAGGGTGTTGAAACGAAATCGTGATGGTTCGAAAGGAAAGCTCTACAAAGGTGTCAATCATATGACCAACAATAGTACGCTCGACGTGTGGCTGTCCACGAAATCGCCGCCCCCGCAAAACAACGACGAGGAAAATGCGATTCCCGCCGAATCAAACGAGTTACTTAATAAAAGCGAGTGCCCCGGTAGTGACGATGAGGATAATTGTATTAAAATGGTTAAAACCGAATGATGGTAATATTGAAACAAAATAAATAGGCTGTTATATAATTAATAATGATTGAGAAAAAAAAACAAATAGTAACTTTTGGACGTTCACCGAAACGCGACATATTTTTGTGATTCACTTGGTTTGGTTGCTTGGCCATTTGTCAACCAAATTCTGTACATATTAAAATATAGTAGAGTTTATAGTTTTTTTACTAAACGATGGCAGACAGGAAAACTGAAACTGAAACAGGAAGGAAAGAAAGATGAGAATAGGATGCAAAAAGAAATGAGTAATGTTTTTATTGTGTATAAATGAGAATGTAAATTATTCTGGTATGAGTGTGTGATTTGTTCAGGAACAGTATATTACCATGAAAGAAACATGTTGTTAACTCTTTCAAATTAAGTTGGCACTGAAGAATAGTTTGAGAAAAGTTACACAAGACTTTTATAAAACAGCTACAAATGAAGAGCCGATAAATCAAAATGAAAAAGGGCAACCATTGCAAATCTCCACACATTCCATACACTAATAGTTCGACTCGCTCCTCTTTATTGCTCAATTTAATTTGGAAGGGTTTCTTGCCCGAAAATTGATGATTGAAAATGCGACTAAACTTTAATTGAAAAACTATTCATATCGTTATTTTTTTTAATACATATAAATAATTATTTTTTCACGCAATTTTCATGAAATTATTTATTTATTTTTTTTTTCGTTTTCGCCACACTTTTTTTCCACTTCTTGCGATCGCATTTTGAATCATCTTCGGTTATGATTCGTACGTAATCTCAGTGCTATGTTCTGTTAAATGTTTAAGATTGTACATACATAATTTAATATTAAATAAATAAAGAAGTTCTCTTGCACATGTGTTACTATTGTTTCAAGAATTGTTGAATTCGAAAAGATTTCGCGAGAAGCGGGGTGGGCGTAGGTTTTGGTGCCATCTTGCTCCGGCGTGCCGCAGCGGGCACCAAAACACTGCCCCGCTGGACACAAGAGCAAGTGGGCTTCTTTATAACCTACGCCCTTTTTACAACCCCCCTCCCACCTGAAAATTCCGTAATCCTAATCAAAAACATCCCTCCGGAGAGTATATCTGAACACACTTCACGGTATGTATCCTTGCATATATTCACCTCTTCATCCTCGAACTTGAACCTCCCGCAATTCTCACTTTTCGTCAACAGTTAATAATTTCGATTTCAATTGCGTTACAGATTTGGGTATGCGCTAATACCAACGAGCAAATGCCGGTAAGTCACCTGTGGGAACTCTTCGCCTATGCAGGACAATCGTTTGTTAATATGCGAATGCAAAATGTTGTCTTACAAAGGTTGAATTCATACCAAAAATTAGCAAAATTAAATCATTTTTCTATAGTGATTAACAAATCTTGTTTTTTAGATGTGGTGTCCTCCGACTCCTCCGCAGCAAGATGGTGATATGTATCTTGATCAAACGATGTCATTCCTTTACGACACCGGTGTCATGACGGAGAATCAGTTACCTCCAGTGTATGTAAAGAAAGAAGTTAAGAGAACGCGCACAGAGGCAGGTCTGCCAGATCCGCGTAGAGGCGCTGTCAAGATTCGGAAAGAGGAATGCACGTATCCACCGCGTTCGCTATTCGAAAGACCTTCACCTACTTTGTTGAAGATCCGAAGAAGCGATGTTAGATTACACAAATTCAGGGGGGCTATTTATAAGTCTACTGGGCCGGTACCGGGTGTTAAGTATCCGACGGTAAAGCCGTCAATAGAACCCCCGTGCCTGCACAATTGGACCATTCATGAAGATAACGCTCTTCTGAAGGTTGTTCAGACTTATCAAGGTTCCGCTTTGAATTTGATGATCAGACAGGCGGGTCATACGCTTAATTGGGACTTCGTTGCGGATTATGTAAACACGGTATCAATTGCCTACCGCTCTCCGAAGCAGTGCAGGAATCGCTACGAAAATGTTCTTGTTGATAGGGAGGAGGGCAAGCAGGCGATGGATACTTCGCCGCGTAAGAAAAAGAACCAGAAGGGTCAGAACGTGTATAACAAATTTCCCATTCCGAATAAGTCGAACAGACCTATGTGCACATCTCAGCTGTATCAGCAGGACAATAATGCAAGCTTCACGCAGTTGATTACACAAAGGCATGACACTTTGATGACGTTGGTGTCAACGAAGAAGACCTGCAGTGCAAAGGCTGTGGTAATCAATCCGGTGTTGAAGAATCCAAAGCACGCAATGATCTTGAGCGAAGCTGGTATCGATATAGACCATCCTATTTTACCGGTGGAGGTGGCAGCTCGAAGAGCAGAACGTACAGCCAGGGAGAAGAAGATTCCACCGGAAATGGCGCAAAAGATCCAGATGATGCGGGCTGCACAAAATGCGAGTGCCGCAGCTGCGGCTTCCTCCTCTGCTTCAGCATCTACTGCGAGTCCAGTGCATTCAGCATCTCCGTCTCCACAAATAACTGTTGTTCAAAGCTCCACTCCCGCCATTGTTTCATCAACCGTAACTCCAAACACTCCTCCCACCACCTTACGAGCTCAACGGATAGTAGCATCGCCTCTGCAGAATTCGACGGTCGTTTCTGTTTCAGGAATAATTCCGGCGCAATTGCAGAACGCTGCACAGCGATTGATAGTATCAGGTAGTCAGGCGAAAGCTACGGTCGTTAGCCCTGCAGGAACGATGTCTGCGAAGAGTATAAGCCCTGCGCAACTTCACCTGATTCGACAAGCCAGTTTAAAGCAGCAACTTCGGCTTCAGTCTGGAAGCTTGGCTGCTCAAGGTGTGAAAACCACCACCGTGACTATAGCTGGCCAACCAGCTGTACAGGTTCAATTCACACAAGCGCAGCAGAAGACTCAGTATATTAAACCGGGAACGGTGACGGTTGCCGGAAAACAAGGCATGATGCCTAGAACTATAACTGAAGCGGAGATGGCGCAGCTGATCAAGAGGCAGCAAATCGCTCAGAAGTTCGTCACTGCGAGCGGACAGCATGCGACGTCCATGCAGAGTCTGAGCCCTCAGGTCATTCAAGCCATACAAGCAGGTCCGTCTGGAACTCAGGTTGCTACCTTAGTCAAAGCAGTCTCGAGCGCTGGTGTCACGCAAACTGTGATCGGGACACCTGTGAAGGCTCTATCTCAGAGCCTGAAGGCGACTCCACAGCAGCAGTTGCGTACGCTGCAGATCCACCAGCAGATTCTAGCTCAGAAGAAGCTTGCCAACTCGAAGCTAGCGGGTATCGCTCAGGTGGCCGGCAAGAGCGGCGTCGCGACGCAGTTGATCGTCGGCTCGAAGCCCATGTCAACGGCGATGACCGTGCAGCAGTTGCATCAGGCGATGCGAGCGCCCATTAACCAAGGGCCCGTATTACTTGCCAAAGGTCCGCCCCCCCGTGTTATACCACTTAACGGTCAGGGGACAAAACCGACCATTCAAGTAAGAAAATACAAGCAGTTGGTAAGATATAAATACAATAATTCTCTTATTGTTTATTACTTTTATTATTATTACTTTTTCGTTTTTTGGGTTGTTGTAGTCGTTTACTGATTCCTGTAGTCTTATTTATTCCACACGCCAATATTGAAAATAGAGAATAATTGTATATTATCTTAAAATTACGAATTCCATCCACCACCACAACTATTACTAATCATACTATCACCAAACAAAAGCGATAATCAACACCAAGTTTATCGCCCATCAAATTTATTTTAACTCCAATTGGCTATACCACAAATACACTGAATTTACTCCATTCGCAATATTATTACTATTGGTCTCATTAATTATGCTTTTATTTAACAAAAGGTGGTTGTATTATTTGCTATTCCCATAAGTAACTCCTTTTTATTATAAATTGTAATATTTCATAATTTTCAGAAATTGTTTTATGTTACATATTTTCTAATGTGGCGCTACTTATTTTAAAAATAGTTACTAATTAATATTAGTTACTTTTATTATAAGTATTGAATATTTTGTTAAAATTGTAAATCATTAATAATGGGTTAAGGTTTTAATATGTTGAATGTGCAGGGTGAAGGATTTTGTAAAAGCATAATTAATAACTCCTGTAGTATATAAAATAATTATGTCATTTGTGTATGGAATAAGTTGAACTCCACATTTATTAGATTATGGTTATTATTTATTGCATCAACTTCGTACGAAATCGGACAAAACGAGTCTTGACGATCTCCATTTGTTTTAGGTGGTACAGGCTTCGCAAGGCGGTATCACGACGACCATAAGGCCCCAAACGTCTTCCACGTTGGCCGGAGCCTTGGCCGGTATAAAGGTACAAGGTTCCGCCCAGAACCAGCAGACAATTCTTTCGCACGTGTCCGCAGCCCTTCAAGGCCAACACGTGCGTCAGAATAGTCCGGTGCGGATTCAAACTGCGAGCGGCACGCCCCTCGTCGCCGTAACTGTCCAATCGGGCAGTCCGAACGTTGTTCAGGCCGGCCTCTCGCAGCAAAACGCCGAAAAAGGGGCGGATCAAGTAAGTAGATTTTTGAAGAAGTAAACAAAAAAAAAGACCATCCATCCACACCAGTTCAGGCCCTTCCCACCAAAACAAACGTTCGAGCTCATTTATATATTCTCGCGTCTTGACGATTTATTTTTTCTTTACGTAGTTTGTGTATAAAGTGCATTTCAGTATTCCCTTATTTTTTTTCGTTACGTTCTGTTATCGATAACAAATAATTTAAATAAATTACAGTAAACATTATCAATTAAACGGCGAATTTTGTAAATACATGTGTATAATATTATATAAACCAAACGAGAGAGTAAAAAAGAAAAAAAAAACAAATACAAAAAAGAAGAAAATATTGAGATATAGTTTTCATTTTTATTAATTATTATTATTATTTTCTCTATTATATAAAAAAAAACATTTTTGTTTTCTTCTCTTTTTGGTGCAAGTCGAATAGTTACAACAAGAGTTTTAAAAAAAGCTACAGCCTTAGTACATAATAAAAGAAAAATACAAAAAAAATGCTGTGATAATAATATTTTTCTTTACTTCTCTTTTAATTTTTCTCTTTATTTTCCACGTGGATTAACAGATAATTGTAATAATAAATAAATGGTAAATATTTTAATAATATTAGTGAAGAGAAACAATGTATTTATAATCCCTTTAATTTAATTTAGTTTTTTTTTGTACGTTTCGTTCTCATATTATTTTTTTCATCATCCATCATCCCGCAACCCCTTTGTACAGAAACTCATCGTTCACCATTATTATTTTGTGTGCCGTGTAAATATATAAATATACATATTATTATTTTTTACTCTTGTAGTTAGGATTTTTGTTTTATTTTATTTTCGTCCCATCTCTGAAAATCTCGAATTTTTATCCCATTCGCATAAATAATAAACACCATCATAATCCATTCGAATCATGGTCTAATCTTATTACTCTTTAAGATTATTTTCTTTCAGGCTTAAAAGTTATATACAGAAATTAACCTCAAGCAAAAACAAGTAACAAAAGATAATTGAAAACTTATTGTTATATAATATATATATATATCTAATAACAAATATATATATTGTGATGTAATTTTTTAAAATAAAGAATCTTGGTGCATTTTATTTCCTTTCTTTATGTAAGTTATAAATTGGTGTTTCATTATTTGTGTCTGGTTTACATGTTTTTATTTGTAAATTGAATGTGAGCAGCTTCTCTCGATTTATATGTGCCTTAGGTTTCACGATAATTCAGGGAAATTGTTAAAAAATTTACTATATTTTCAGTGGGAATAAAGTACAAGTATGATGTGAAGTGTGTATGTGGTTTTATTAGAAATTTCAAATTAAAAAATAGTTAATTGAAGAAGTTTAGTTATATAAATTTTGCAACGAGTATATCTGGTTGCTCGTAATAAAAAGTGTTTATGATATATGGTAAGTCTATTATATAAATTCTCATTATAAATTAAAGAATGTAAAAATAATTGAATAATATTTTGGATTTAGCTGTAAATTGGTGATATTTGTAAATAAAGTTGCTGAAAAATGCGATGTTGGTTGCATCACTAAAATTAGTTATGTAACGACTGTTTAAAATTTGAGATAATCATTGTAATTCCATGTGGACGTACAATTTCCGTTACGTTACCGGAAATAACTAATAAATCTCATTCTTTTTTTATATCTTGTATAATTTAAAATTATTAGAAATAATAATTTAGATTAAAAATTAAAGCCGGAAATACCTAAGGTATTTTTATTTAATTATTGTTATTATAAAAATATGTTTGATTATTATTTAGTATAATTTGTAAATTAAATGAATTATGTATATATCATATTCATATTAAAGAAAGACACCTGTCTAACAGTGGTCAAGATCAACCTAAATCAATGAATGTCAAATATAAAACATTAATTTTGAGAAAAATCACATTAAGTCTTTTTGGATATAAAATTTTGAAAACTATTAGTATTGGAATTATTAGTAATAATTGCTAATATTTAAGGTAATTAATTAATTAAACTATTCAATTGTGCAACCAGCAAATCGAAGGTACAAATTATCCAAAGATTTCAATCAAAATGTTTATGCCACGTGGCTCATCACTACAAGTCAAATACATGAAAATTACCTCCATATCACCTCAGAATAGAATACTAATGTTTAGTATCAAATACAAATCTAGTTTGGAATTACATAATAATGTTTAGGCTATTAACCTACTTGAACAGCAAAGCAACCAATAGGTTTAAGCGTTATAAACCATTAGATTTAGTATAAAGATTTGAGTAAATTATTAATAATCATAAATATAATAATGATAAACACATTGAATAGGTTATATATAAAATTATTACATCATGATAAAATAATATGATTTGAAATGTTAAAGAGTAATTTCAAACTAAAATTTATAAAAACAATTTTTTTCTTGAAAAATAGCGTAAGTTATTGTTTACAATATTATATTCAAATTTTCATGTAGTGGTTAAATTTTTACGGTGATTGACGATTTTGGAAAATTAAAGTTGTATTTTTTATATATTGAAATAAAAAAAAATTAATTAATTAATTTGTAAGATAAATTTGATTTTTCTTTATATAAATTACATTTTTTGAGTGTATTAGACAAATTATAAAAACATATAATTGATTGCGGATGAACACATTTTCAACCGTCAAAAGAGAAATTGCTGTGTATTATTATGTTGTTATGTATTTTCTAACATAAGTAGAGCCTCTGATATCATGTTTGAGAGATCTGTCTGAAAAAGATTACAAATTTTATATTAGCTCTGTAAAAGGTAAGGCGGATATATCCGCCATCAATGGGGCAAATGTTTTATATGTGCTTATTAGAAATAATAAAAGGATTTCTGCTCTGGAATTAATAAAAATAGTATTAATATGATTTTAGCATGGAAAAATTGAATTATTGCTAAAATATTTAGAGAAAGTAAAAAAGAAACATCTTAGAAAATTCACATATTTTCTATTTATAATATGTAATTACCTGTAGTTATTTTCAATTATTTTTTAACTATTAACCAATGACTTTCTCCTATAGTTCAAATTATGTTTTTTTTGAAAAAAAAAGTAAATATTTTGTATTTTTAAATTTAATTACAATATGTAACATTCAAATAAAATCAAGTAAATAATTACAGATTATTTTAAAAACAATTATTAATTATTAAGAAAATGTATATTCTTACAATCTTTAGAATTGTGTTTATTTTTAATATTTGAGATTTAGAAATGTTTAATTATATAATTATTACGTCGAATTTGTTTGTTATTAGTTAGCAGCGGTTTCTAAACTGGAGGGTTTTGAAAATAGACAGGGGTGGCTTCAGAAATTTTCAAGAAATTAAATATTTTTGCATTTATGAATATATTATTGAAAATATCAATGAAAATTTTTTTTTGGAAACTACTGGATTATATAATGTAGAGTTTAAATGCAAGAATTTGCAGCAATGCAAGAAACTGTTATTAAATTTATTTAAATTGTTCTTGTTTACAATGGGGACATTCAACTTGACCTAGAGAAGAGTGCACCCCCGAACCCGGGTTCAGTTCCACGATTGTTACGTAAGGATCCACAAGAGATGGCACGATGATCGTTCATCTCGCCGTCCTCCTCCTACACACATCAACCGGCGTTCACTTTCATGCACCGTGGCGCGAGTGTTCAGTTCATCGTGCGAAGCCGACGTCGCGTGTCGCAGTGACAGTCCGCGTACCAACTGTGCATTTGTTGTTTTGGTTTCGGACACGAGTCGGCGTGGACTACCCTCTGTGTCCTTTGTTGTTATATCTTCCAGGTGTGGAGCCTGTGGGATTGGAGGTGTTCGAGGACCTGGGAAGAGCAGGATATGGGAAGAACGTGAGTGGTCTTTGGTTATAACCTCTCGTGTCACAAGAGTTTTAGTCTTGTAGCGGTGCGCACCACGTTACATCCATCCGCGTGCACCAAACAACACGACCTTTGTTGTCTAACAACCAGGTTTTCAGCTGTTTTTGTTGCTCAGAACAACAACAATAATAAACCAAAGCGGATTACGTAGTTTTCTCTATTTCAATTCAATTGGAATCCACTTGACGGACCCTTCAAAGAACACCACCCACTTGTTGGATCGCTCTATTTATACTTCCGACCACCAACATTGGATTTAAAATCCAGAATTTACCATTTATCATATATTTTAAGATCTCCATAAACACACTACTTATATAAGTTTCATCCGTTAATATTTTAAGGGATGAAACTACGTCAGATTCTCGAATTCAATTAGGCTAATTAACGAGGCGCGATGCACTCCGCTTCAATTATTTTCCTTCCGTTACCATCATAATAATATGAACTACAAATTCACGAATATTCTTCTACGATTTTATATATTCAAGATTTATGATTTAGTTCCATGCTACGTCAAACTCTCGAATTCAATTAGACCAATTAACGAGTCCCGATGCACTCCGCTGCGTTTATTTTCTTTTCGTTACCATGGTTACATATTATGTTACTCTAGCGTTCAGTTTTCCACAAGTAACTTGTCAAATATCGTGTAGAGTACTTATTTTTTGTTAATCATATAAAACTTTGGTACTTAACGCAAGTACTTTTCGATATTGATTTGTTTAAGCGGAAGTTGACAGATCGTTGATACAATGTGACAGCTGTCATTTCACGATTCATTAAATATTTTGGATAGCTTGAGAAAAGCAATTTGTGTCATTAATACTAAACTTAAGTACTTGTTTAAGTTAACATGTAGATAAAGACAACTAGAGCGTACATGTTGTTTATTCAACGTTGCAAACTATTTATACTCGCGAGAATCAAATGGGACAAGTTAGTAAATATAGTTATTTTCAGTTGATGCACATAACGCAAGTACTTGTTAAAGTTGTCAAATAAATGTATTATGTAATAAGTATTTGTTCAAGTTATCAATGAAACGATAATAATATTTTATCCACTTGATATGTATTGTGTTAACAGTTTAAGAAGTAAACTAAGATTTGAATCTTGTTCTGCGTCTTTTAAAGGGAGGAATGAGAGTAGGAATGCATTGGAGATGTTTTACGTTGTAGTCGCGCATCTGCCGACCAGACCCGCATATCCTTGTTTCTTGTCCATTTTTCTCTGTCCGTCTAAAAACCAATTAATTCTAAGCAGCGAAACTGGCCGCATTCTAATTCCACTGAAATTCTAATTGCGTTCCACGAAAAGAACATTTCCAAAAGAGAAATGTTTCATTTACCCTTGATTTTATTTATACTGTATAAAAACATTTTAATTACTTCACTATAAAAGTCTATACATAATCATTTAAATTGTGAATTAAATATTAACTTTTATGAGAATTTTCTTTTACAAAATATGTATTTTGTTGTGAATTTATGTGTAGCTTCTGTGAATATCATCAAAGTTTATCAGCACATTTGTATACATTCTTAGTAATCAGTTTAACGACAAAATATTTGCAAATAAATCAGTTTTAAAGAATATTATATATTTGATAATTTATATAGTAGATTATTTTAGAAATAAGCACATAATATTTATTTCTTCTGCATTCTTATATAATTCGTTCATAGAAATATAATTTGTTATATGAATTATTCTATTTTTTTTTTTCGGATGTTGCATTTTGTAATTTTATTGTTAAATTACGTAAATACATTTTATATATAGATAAATATTATATGTTTATTAAATAGTTGAAAAAATTTGATGATTGACAAATAATAATAACTATTTAAAATAATGTACACGAAGGAAAATAATTTAAGAAATGTTTCGTCTCATACTCAATGTTGTTTCCCACACGTAACGGTAATATTTGTGAAATCAATATAATATATTTGTTACTATTACGATTTCCCATGCGCTCAATTGCGATATCGTATCTGAACAGGATTTATGGGATGACAAACCATTCAGGAAATCACAACAATTTCCTCAGCTGCGATTGATTACATATTTATAAATAATTATAAATTATATTCCAATAAAAATATAATAAATGTGATTGCTTTATAACAGTTTTCAAGTAACATGAAAAAAATAATTATTGAGCCATTAATGGTTTATTAGCGCCTTTCCAGAAGACAGGAATTTATTTTTAAGGCGCGAATTTTATCGTAAAAATCTGTCCGTAATAAATATTTCCAATTTGCCAATTTATTTATTTTTGGTCAGTTTAAGTGCTTTTGTAACCATAAAAAACAGGATCCATTCATTAATTCAGTTCGTAAATATAAGTACTTAATATGATGTAATAAAATTAAGTAATAAAAATAGTTCATTGACAGTCAAATTAAAGTGACAGCAGCAATTGATGATGTGGCATTAGTTTTTGACATATTCATTATATTCAATGACAGTCTAATTATAGTGACAGATGTCATAGTTATATGACGTAGTAATAATTATAGTTAATAGAATACGATGATAGTGAGATCAAAATGACAGCTGTCATTGTTAAATGACGTGGCAGTAAGTTATAACATTTATGTTACTTGAATTACTTTTCTCACATGACAATTATGTAGATGGACCATTACGTAACATAAAAATAGTCAAATTAAAGTGACAGCAGCAATTGATGATGTGGCATGAGTTTTTGACATCCATGTACTTAAACGGTTATATTCAATGACAGTCAAATTATAGTGACAGCTGTCATAGCTATATGACGTAGTAATAATTATATTTAATAGAGTACGATGATAGTGAGATTAAAATGACAGCTGTCATTGTTATATGACGTGGCAGTAATTTTTCATATTATTTTCATATAACATTAACTGTTGCGATGATATTTAATGAAATACGCAAATTGCAATTATATGTATGCATTTGATTCGTGCGGTTACTTCGTTTTTGGCTTCGCTGATTTTCAATAAACTGGCCAATTGAAATTCCATTCCGAAACCCATTACGTCAGTCCGGTTCAATTCAGCGGGATGACCGTTGCCGTTGCTGCTGCAATGGTGTTGCGTGGCTCCTATCGTTGCGTAATAGTTCTGATGAAAACTAAATGACCATTGTCACAGGAAACGCATTATTCACTCACTTCGCTCATTCGATTGCATGATTTCGTCTCTGGCGCAGTTAATTACACACTGAAATATATGTATTGTAAATTATTGCCTTACGATTTTCTTTCTTATTTATTGCTACAATTTTGTTGCGTAAGCTTAAACAAAAAAAAAAAAAACTAAAATGTGCTTATTCTACTAAATGTTTGATAATCATCTCACGAGATGGCGTTACAATTTTAATTAGTTAAACGCTATTAAAATGTATATTATTCATTGTAAATTTACTGAAAATTAAAGCAGAAAAATTATATAATTAAATTGTACTTGAAAATAAATGTTTAATTACTTTTGCTAATTGTGTTGTTAATCAATATGTAAATATCATCATCAACACGTTTTCTTTACGCCTTGACTTATTGATCAAATAAAATTCTTAAAGAGTTAGCAATAAATTTCATATCGAAATTGCTCTTGCGACAGCTGTTTTTCGTAGTTTAAGTAACGATTTTTTTTGTGAAATATATGTTTAAACGCAACGAACTGTAATTGAAAACATGTCACGGGCTTAAAGCAAAACTTTAACAATCTTCACTTTACCCAACCTCTTAATTAGTTATTAATTACTTTGTAATTGAGTTCCCGTGCGTTACGTCTAAAGCACTTCGCAAGAGATTCTTATGACCGCACAAGACTGTTAACCCCTAATAATAGCGCAGCAGCTTAATAATAATGGGTTAGGCCTAGCCATATCCTACATGTGTTAATATTTAACTGGAGGTTAACGAGATGTTTAATAGCAAGAGTTTAATTGGATGTTTTTATGATCAAACGAGAATTTTTAACTTAAATAATAGATGGGTTAATATAGGAGATTAAAAACAAGTTTAACTCTTTTCTTACGGAGATTCAACTGTCAAAAGCGAAACTTAAATATATGGCGGATATATCCGCCGTGAATTTTTAATCTTGTTTTTACTTCATAATTTAGTTGTTTTATTTTTGTTTTCTCCTTTATTTCTATTTGCATTTGAACTGTAACATTTAATGATCGATACGTAAACAAGCGAAACGAAACGTCAGTATCGGGGAGCCCACATTGTTTTGTTTTTCCCCATACGTTTGTTTGTTCGGTGATTTTCCGTTTTTTGTTCGCGTTATCAAAATGGAAATTGCTGCATTTAGAAAACGGCGATCATCCAGGTCCGCTGATTATTATTTGCATGGAGAAATTGCGTTTTCTCTATTTTCCGTTTGTTCGCAATCGCTCAGCGATAAGTAAAATTACATGTAAAAAAGAACAAATTGCATTTCTTTGTTACGTTATTTATTGTTTATTTATTTTAAGAGATAATTTCTCTATCAATTATTATAGATAATTAAGTAATATTATTTTCTACATTTAGAACTCGTTTTCTTTTAATTACATAAGATTTGTATCGATAAACGTCAAATATTGATGTAGTACTCGAATTGATGATAGATGGCGTTAGTGTATAAAAGTCTAAATTTACTTTAAAAACGTTACGTATTTCGTAAACTATACTTGGTTCAGTATTAATTTATTACAGCGTAATAGCTTGAAGTTTCCGTTTCTGTTCTACTGATTAGTTGTAGTAATTCGCATCGGTATCAACCGTTAATTGTTCTGGCCCATAAATCTGGTCTGCAATTTATTTATGACCCATTATTCGGTCTCTAATAATAAATTTACGACTCGATTGATAAATAGCTGCAAAATCGCTTGCAATCAGCAAAAAATAAAGCGCACACTAAAATGCCACGTTTACAATTATAAAGCAAAGAAAAAAATATGAATTTTAAATCGTTTTATGAGGAAATTGAGTAATAATTTTATGTAAATGATTAGTAAATCATTATTATTATATAAAAACTAAATTTTAGTAAATTTTAAATTTAACCCAATCGCCATCTATTGGATTATTATATAAATAAATTTGTAATTAATGAAAGAAATTCCTTTTTATTAATTGTGAAATGTGGAGGTAATAATTTATTAACTTTTTTTTTCTATACGGAAGCAACAGTTTTTTTTTTGTTGGAAATAAAATGTCGAAGCGATGTCGCATCAGATGGCAAACGGTGAACTTTGAACTTTAATGTTTCTGGTAGCACGAGTTGTGCTGACCGACGCAACAAAATCTGGGGACAAGAGTTTAAATGTTACAAGTAGATTCGTGAGGGCACGCCTTCAAGGGTCGCGACTTTTCGTGCACGTTTATCGTTTACCTTTCAATAAACAATCCACATTCTGAACTGATTTCCTTCAAATAGTTTGTGCAAATGTAGATTAAATCTTTAGTTTATATTGAATCATACCTATTTAAAATATGCAGCAAGATTTTTAATTTATATTGAATATCTTTAATTCAAATAATTTGCACAAATATTGCTCATCATCAAATATAGAATTTATACAAATTTTATAACTGTATAAAATCGAATTTGTACAAATTTTATAACTGTATAAATTGCAAAAATGTTATAAATTATAAAAGAGTAATTTGTGCAAATTAATGAAAATATTTATAATACAAACAATATTTAAGTAATAAATTTTTAATTCAAATAATTATTAACATCTATAGATTTGATTTACAATTAAATTTGTACAAATTTTATAACTGTATAAAATGCAATAATGTTATAAATTATGAAAGAGTAATTTGTGCAAATCGATGAAAATATTTATAATACCAACAATATTTAAGTAATAAATTTGTACAAATTATTTGATTAAAAACTATCTAAATGTTGGTTTTTATTTTAATATTGTGTCTCAAGTATTTGCACCATTCTATGGCTTTGAAGCAAGTTACTTGTCGTGTATTACGCAATGAGTGACTGGTTTAAAGAATCATGCGATTCCATTAGATAATCTGGATTTTATTTAAATTAAAACTCGTGCGTTTTTTTTTACGAAACTCTGATTTATCCTCGAGATAATAAAACCGTTTTCTCTTCGGGCCTGAATTTCGAGCTCTGCTGTATCGATCGGGTAAATAATATTAAAAAACGTAGCGAAATGATCATAACTATTTACATTTCATAGGTGCATAAACCGTGTCAATAAAGTGTAAAGCGCTGCGATATATTTTTTTGAATGGTGAAAATAAAATGCAGATAAATGTGAAATAAAATAAAGCAAATCCGTATATGTAGGTCCGCTAATTAAAACTAGTTTTACGTAATCGCGGGTCTCCAATTTACGCGTGCAATTACACGCATGCAATTAAGGTAATTAGTCCTCATCCCTTCCTCCATTTACCAAAATCGGGACAGTTTACATTCAAAATATGTTTCCGTGAATGTTGTCTGTTTATATTTGAATATAAACGTGCGTATGAGAGCATTGAAAACGTGTGGCGAAACGGAAAAGAGCAGAAGAATAGAACGTCGGAGCTCCTCTTACGTAACGAGCGGTGAGAAGGTCAATACTACAAAATGAAAGTATGCGTGTATGCATGCACGCTCTGCCACCTCCATTTAGATTGCCCTTAGTCTTAGTTTTATTTCATGAAAGTAGTTTGAATAGTTTCTTTTTTTTTCTATCCGTAATAAAGTTTTCAAGTGGAAAAAAAATTAAATAAATGCAAATATTCAATTTCGGAATAACGATTTCCGCTAATATTTGCTTTCGTTCAGAATCCGATCCAATTACAATTATTGATTTTGTTACAGTTTTCAGTGTGAGATGAGCACACATTAAATGAAGTACTCGTATATGTGTATTGGAGAAAGAGAGTAATTACTCGACGGGGGAGCTTTGCTAATACGTCTTTAATGAATAGAATATATACTTCGTGCGCTTCTGTGGAGTTTGCGAATGATGCAGTGTTTACTTAACAAAGATTTAATTAGATTGGCTAATGAAGGAAAATAGTTTCCTAGAACTTCTTTAACTGTTTTTTTCTTTCTGCTGTAGCAGCTTGAGTTTTTATGTGCGAGCGAAATGAAGTTGAAGAGTAGTAACATGTTCGGTTGAAGGTGCTGATGGGAATTGGTATAATTACAGAACGGATTTGATGCGAGCTTCGGTTAATTAATAATACAGTCGCTTTGAGGATTTGGCTTATAATGATAATGCGTTTAATTATTAACATCTAATTAGGAGATTACTTTTTAGAGAAGCCTAAGAAGTAAAGTAAATCATATATCTGAAGGATATTAGATATCTAATTCAGATTTTTTGCTAATTTAACGAAAAGTATTTTTAATTAATGCATTGTATTAAATAGATTAAAATTGCCCTGATTAGAGAGGTTAGTTTAGTTATGATTTGGCCATTTTGGTTAACATTACATCAAATGGCAAATTTGGTTAGGTTTGGCTAAATTGAGTTATTTTAGTTAATGACAATTTAATTTCAAATTAGGTTAGGTTGAGATATGTTAGTTTTTGTTTTAGAGAGGTTAGGTTACATTACATTATGTTAGGTTAATTTATATGAAATTAGGTTACATTACATTTGTTATGTTGACATCATGTTAGGTTAATATATATTGATTTATGTCAAATTAGGTTAGTTTGAGATATGTTAGTTTTTGTTTGAGAGTAATTAGATTAAGAAATTTTAATTAATTTAAATAAATATATAAATTAATTTAATATTCCTAAATTAAATTAATTTAAATATTTTTTTTATAATTATTTCTATTTTTTTTTTGTATGTTTTAAAGAAGAAGTGGATATAATAACGTGTTAAGCTATCCGATAACTTAATAACTCGATACAGACCACACGTGAATAAACCACAAAACGGTTTTCTCTGCGATAAAAACTATCATAAACTCAAGTGTTATATAATACAAGTCATATATAATATAAGAGTTATTCAACGTTGAAATTGTAATCTCAAAAGTCAAGTATTTTTAATATAAATTAAATTAAGCGTGTAAAGGATAGGGCGGATATATCCGCCGCATGTCCGCTAACTTCCATAAAGCAAAAGTACGTATTTTAACGATTAGAAACAATGCAAATTTTTAAATATTTATGATCCATTCATTGAGCAGATAATTGTAGTTATTGACCCCATTATTTCACGCTCGGTCACCATACATATTCCATAATCTAAATGAGCTCAATAATTCTAGGACAGTCAACGAACTTGATTTTGTTACGATGTTTACGTAATCTCTCGTAATAATTCCAATTTTGTTGCACGAACAAATATTTTCTGTTCTATTTTATTATTAGTAATCTCTAATCCACTGTTAAAATAAATTTGAAAAAAATATTGAAAACTACTAAAAATATTAAATATGAATTGATTTATGGAAACTAAAATGTAAATACTAATTAAGTGCACTAATTTGGATTTAATTGATTTTATGTATTGCCTAAATAATTTTATTATAATGAGCTAAGAGAAAATTTATTTTTGAATACATCGAGATTTAGTTTTGTGTATGAAATATAATAAGAATTTAGAAAGTGAGAGCAATTTCTTCTCATCTAGATTTTATGCATAATTTTTCTTTGAGCAGCAGTCAAGAAGTGAAGGTTAAAAGGAATGGCAATTCTGAATTGTTACCCAAATGTCTGCACTAATTTAAAAATGAATGCATAATAAACCTTAAAAGAAAACTTTCTAAATTTTTAGTCTTTGTTCTGAATATTTTATTCAAATCTATTACTAAAATATTAAAAATTTAACTAAAGTAATTTTACAATTATTAATTTTTTTTTGTGATATTAATATAAATAATTTACTTTAATTAATGTGAAATAATTAAAAAAAAAAATATTTATAGTCTTTTCGTATTGTTAATAGCAATTACATCATCAAATATGCAAATAAAAGATAAGATTCTGGCTTTTCCAATGAGATTACTACAATTTATGTATATTATATATATTACAAACTATTAAATTTGAAAATTCAGGCAATTGGCGGATATATCCGCCATATGATATCGCTGTTAGTGAGGCGCCGCTATAGTTTTTTTTCCCGATGGAGCGTCATTGTCATATGCGGTTATGAATCTTTGTTGTTGTTAAAGCTTTGACGTCCTTGAAAAATTCCAGTCCGCAAAGGGTTAAGAAAGCTGAAGCCTCTTAAGAAATAAAGTTATTGCTACTGCAGCTCAAATATATCAATTGTTCCAAGTGGTTTTCGTGTTTGCTTCTATAGTTTTCTTCGCTCAAAGTCACCGAGCGAAGGAATCTGTTCATTATTGTAATGGTCTGCACGTATACGTATACATGCACACAAACGAAAAAGAAAAACACACAGTTTGGTACGTGTAATTGTACACAAATGGTCAAAAGAACTTATGGAGTAATTAGCAATAAAATAAATTAAGTGCGGCGTTCGTTCTTTTATTGTCGCTTTAATTCCTCCTTTTTCTTCGTGGTTTCTTTCTTCCTGATTTTTCTTTTAACTGCTGCAAATATAGTTTCACCTGGGAATTCTATTCTCAGTGGACACGTTTTTTTTTTAACACAAAAAAAATGTGGTGGATGTTGCAGGGAATTACGGAATCCGCAATAAATTTGTCTTCTGTTCTCTGGAAACCGTCGAGTGTTGAAATGATATTTCGCGAATCGACCGGTTTGCAACATTTTCCTGAGAAATTTTCACTTCAATCCATCTATTATTATTATCTTTCTTTGAAATAATAATTTCTAGTTTGTATTAACAAAAATATATTTAATTAATAATATATTACATAAGTTGTGTTTGGCATGAAGTGTTTATACTTGTACAAGAACATTTATTAATTTATCTGATTTTTGCAATAACAAATATTTTTAATTAATTTAAAAAAAAAAAAGTTATTGTGATGATGTAACGTTTTACGACTTTTCATATTAGTGACGTTTTTCGTAATTACACCAAAATAAAAATGAAACAAAATGAATGATAACACCTATTCTTTTGTTTTTATGTTGCCATGGTGATACGAGTTTTATTTTACGACCTTGTTTTGTTAGGACCCCAAAGTGAATTTACAACAATTTTAAATATAATTCTAGTAAAAAATATAAATAAAATTTTACATATCACAGAATTTATGTACTTTAAAAATAATTTGGAGATTCTTGTATATTTATTTTGTTCTTCTACTAAAATTTTTACATAATTTAATTACTTAAACAATGACAAGAGTTTTATTTTACGACTCTATCAATTTAATTAAATTTTGTACATAATTCCAATATAAAAATAAAAATTAAATTGTAAATATCACAGATTTAACTTATTTTTTAAATAATTTGGCGATTCTTGTATATATTTTTTGTTCTACTAAAATTTTTACGTAATTTATTTTCAGGAACTTTGTTCGACTTTATCCTTTTTTTAATTACACCAAAATGAAATAAAATAAATGCTACCACTGCAATACTTACTCTTTTGTATTGTCATAGTGCATTACGATGATAAGAGTTTCATTTTACGACCCTGTTTTATTAGAATCCCAAAGTTAAATCGTAAAATTCAAGTCAATTTAATTAAATTTTGAACATAATTCTAATAAAAAATAGAAATTAAATTTTGAGATATCACAGTTTTAACTAAGTTTTTAAAAATAATTTGAAGATTCTTGTGTATTTTTTTTGTTCTAAAAATTTTACGTAATTTATATAATAAAATCACCAAAATTAAAGGGAAATAAAATAAGTGCTAATACTGTAATACTTACTCTTTTCTTTTTATATTGTTTATATAATGCATTACGATGATGAAGAGTTTCATTTTACGACCCTGTTTTGCTGGAACCCCAAAGCTAAGTCGTAAAACTCGTGAGATTATTAACGTTTAAGGACCTAATTCGTCGATATCATTATTTTTATTTTATATAATTGTAACAGACCCAAACTTAATTTGGTTTTGTTTTTATAGCCAAATTTTTGTTATTACGTTCTTAATTTCTTCTTAATTAAGAAGAAAAATATTAAAATTTTTTAAATTGAAAATATTTATTTATATAAAGTTTTGATTATTTTTATAAATTAAAAGAATTTATATATTTTTTTAATTAATCATAAAAATTTTACGATTCGCTACAAAATTTATAGTTTTCTCATTACATTTAAATGGAAAATTTACCGATGCAAATAAACTTTGAAATATTCCTCGTTGGATCCAATTCGTTTTTACATTAAAAACAAAATAAGCAAATCCATTTACTCGCGCAGAATGTGCCGAGAAATCTGCGCGTTTTATGTTTTATTTATTTTTTTCTCCAGCAATTAAATTTAAATAAATATTAATAGAAAACTTCTCTCTACGAAAGCATTGTGCATCGGAGAAAGTTAAACTTTTACATTTGATTATATAATTTTTATTTTGTATACAACAACATATACATTTTTATTATTTTATGAAATATTAAATTTTGTTAAATTGTATGGGGAAAATGGATTCGGTTTTCGAACAGGAATTATAAAAATTTTGTTCGATAACCGAGGTTCATCTAAAATATTCATCTAAAATAAATACAATTTTATTAAAGTATTTGATGATAGATTATGTAATTGGGATTAAGGTGGAAATGGATTCGGTTTTCGAACAAGAATTTAAAGTTCGATTTTTAGAAATACACGTGGAATTGGTGTATAAAAAACGTGGGCGAAACTGGTTTGATTAACGAAACGAATCGATTGTCGAGCGAATAGAGAGAAAAAAATTTATACTGATGATCGCACGAGTTTGACGAGAAACAGATTCGTTGCATAACGAATTTCGTTACGTAATAATGAGCCCGATCGTAGGATTCGATAAAGCTAGTTAGTGTGTTGTTCGAAAGAGGATAAAGATGCAAATGCCAGAAGACACTTATTTTTTCTTCTTGCGCAATTAATCTATTTTTATACATTTGATGATGTACTGAAAGCCTGAAATTAATTTTTCTCGTCGCTCGAAATGTGCCTTCCTGCTGAAACATTTGCGTTTCGCAATTTCGCACGTGTTTTAATCATCTGCAGGATATGTAAGCTGCAACAAAAAAAAAGCGTCTGGATGATGGGTTTAACACTCTCGTCTTCTGCAGAAAGACTGTACTATTCTCGTTCTGCTATTAATTTCATTCGTTGTGCTTATTTATTTTATTAGTACTTAATTTAACGTGAGAATTTCATTAAAATTGTGGACAAAATTTTTATTTCATTTCTGATAACTTAATTAGAATTTAATTATTCTTATTTTGTTGATGATTACATATAAATATAATTAGTTTTAAATTTAATTGAATTGATGTTTATATATATTTATGCATTTTCTGTAAAACATTCGGCAAAATATTATCTGCTTGTTATTTGACAAGTATTTTTTTAGATTTGCGTAGATCTATCTTTTTTTAATTAGTTATATTTTTCAGTTGTAATTTTTTCAAAATATTATCTACTTGTTACTTGACAAATATCATTTATTTCTATATTTTTTTAAATTTTATTAAATAAAAATAGATTAAAAAAAAATACGCTAAAATAGATTTATTGCGTTACGTGACATTTTCAAAATCGCATTAATCACCGATCGCGAGAGTGATATCATTAATAAATTTCAATAAATTTTTAATCCGCTCGAAAAACCGAACTGGGTTAAATTTTGTATACATAATAGTAATAATGAGTTCGATCATTTTGAAACGGAATAAGTATGTTTCTTGTTGTTTCCTTTCGATTTGCTTCTTGCATATTATTTTTTTTTTAGTTTTCGCAAATTCGTTTAATTAAACCCGAGCCTTGCACCAAATATGGATTAATATTTCTTAATTGGAAATGCTTTATAAATTTTTATTATCAATATGATATTTACCAATAGGCAATTATTTATGTTTTATCGATTTCTGTGACGGACAGCGAAACGCAAACTGCAACTGGAGCGAATGTTAACAGTTAACAAAGAAGTAAAGCGAAACGGATCGACGATGATTATTAATAACCGCCGCTCGTTACACTTGAAATGTGAAGAGAACCTATTTATGTTGATTGCAACGTCGCTTTTTCGCAGACTACAAAGACATTCCGCAATTACTGACATTCGCATTCATAAATTATTTTGTTACTTGAATTCTTTAAAATATTGAACTATTTTTAGATTCATAATTTAACAATTAAATCGGTTTCAAACATATATAAATGACTTTATTTAATTTTAATTATCATGGTAAAATTACTTTGTAAATAATGGATGTATTTCAGTTTTTACTAAAACGCCATCTATTAGCAATTTGTGAACTATAACATTTTATTTTTGTTTCCTACAAATTTATTAAGTCATTAAGTAAATAATTATATTTACTGACATCGTTTTAGAAATACTGTAGGTAATTTATTTATATGCCTTACCCTAAACTTAATTTTAATTTATTGTTGATTTAAATTAAGTCTTCTTAAGATCGTTTTGTATATTAATATCTAGTTACTTAACTCGAATGAACGGTTGCATTATTTTATAATTAATGGATTTAGTTTCGTTTTTGCTGAAGCGCCATCTATTGTCAATATGCGAATTACATAATTATTTTTTTACTGCAAGATTATAAGCATAATTAGATCATTATTTTAGTATACAATATTAATTAATTTTTTGTTAACCAGTAATAAAGGACATAAATTATAGTTAATGTATACATTAATTGCATCCAAAAAATTAATAATACTGGTTATATTCGTTCATTCTTTTGGACTAATATCTTCAACAAAGTAGCACTATTTTTTTGTATTGTTACGATTTGGCTGTTGTTGTTTGCGTGTGCGAGGATACGAATGTTAAATTAAAGGGGTTACAAAGAGCGAAAGGAAGCGTACGAGTGTGTGTGGCACTCCGATACTAATGATCTGTTATTGTGGCCGTGCAAATAATTTGCGTTTTCCTCTTTCGCAATGCCAAAGTTAATTTGGTGCAAATTGCGGTGCACACGAAACTTACGTGCGCGCTTGTTGTTCGGCCCCAAATCGATGGAACATAATCATCATCATCATCAACAACATCAACAACAGCAGCAACTACATCAGTCGTGCCACTTTCCAATAAATGCACGTGCATTCGATGCAATTTGCGTCGCAATAATATCGAAAAATGTGTCTTCTTAGATTTCATTCTTTTATTTAATTAGTTAATCAATTATAAAAGGATAGTTTAAAACTGGCCAAAAGATGGCGTTCAAGAAGAATTGAGATAAAGTTACGCCATCTTTCGGTTAATTCCCATTGATCGTTGTTTACTTGATCCAACGTGTTTATTGTATTTCATGTACTAATTATCATAAGACTGCAGGTGTTATGTAAGGGAACGACTGGAATATTAATACATTGCAGCGTTGGTGTTTGTCCCTTGGTGGTAGGTTGCATACGGAAGTGGTGTGTATCTAGGCTAAGCATGGACTCTGATGAAATATTAATTACTACTCTAACGCTACTCCACATACATTACCTCCATACATTAGATGCATGCGGTCCTCCATGCACTTAACATACTGTTTAACTATTTGAGTCAATAAAAAATATACATATTTTGATTTCCCATCCATGCAAATTCCTTTACAAAATCATGTTTAACTCTTGCCTGAGAATCAATGCTAATTAAAGATATATCTCCCATTCACATAACTTATTCGACTGATAAAAAATATACATATTTTGATTTCCCATCCATGCAAATTCCTTTACACAATCATGTTTAACTCTTGCCTGAGAATCAATGCTAATTAGAGATATTATATCTCCCATTCAGATAACTTACTCAACTGATAAAAAATATACATATTTTGATTACCCATCCATGCATAGAATCATGTTTAACTTTTTTCTAAGAATCAATGCTAATTAGAGATACTATATCTCCCCATTCACATAACTTACTTGACTGATAAAAAATATACAAATTTTGATTTCCCATCCATGCAAATTCCTTTACAGAATCATGTTTAACTCTTTCTTGAGAATCAATGCTAATTAAAGATATTATATATATCTCCCATTCACATATCTTACTCGACTGATAAAAAATATACTTCCCATCCATGCAAAGTCCTTTACACAATCATGTTTAACTTTTGCCTGAGAATCAATACTAACTAGAGATAATTCACATAACTTACTTGACTGACTCTTATTTAACTCTTGTTTGAGATATGAGATATGCTGTCTCCCATTCATTTTCTATTGTTTAACTCTTACCCCATCCACTTAATTTCCTCCACTGACAGCTGTTTAACTCTCTCTAAGATCCAACGCAAAGTGCTAAAATGAACAGACATCTATCTGTTTCTTTTTTTTATAAAAACTTAATAAATACATTATTTTCACATGCTTTTTAGAAAGCAAATACTAATTTGAAATATAATAATGAGATGTGCAATTTAATTGTTTTTTCTTTTCAAAGAAATTATTGATGAACGGAAAAGCCTTTCTCTCACCATAAAACCAGAATCTTGTAAATTTCCTTTAATTAAATAAATTTTATCATTTCCTTTACAAAAAGAAACAATAGGTTTTTTTTTTGTTGAAAATGTAATTAAAATAATTAATTGTTCTGTTAAAAATAGATTTAGATAAGATTAGATTGCACATTTACGAATTTGCAATCTTTCACAAAATTACTTACATAAAAACTGTTTTCATCTAAATCATATGAATAAAAAATTGTAATTAATTAATTTGTGGTAATTAAGATTGAGTTTCAGTTTAATCATGGGTTTAAATCATTTTACTTTCAATCTGTTCACTTTAAACTGATTTACATGATTATTGTTTTCATATAAATAATATGAATAAAAAATTGTAATTAATTAATTTGTTGTAATTAAGATTGAGTTTCAGTTTAATCATGGCTTTAAATCATTTTACTTTCAATCTGTTCACTTTAAACTGATTTACATGATTATTGTTTTCATCTAAATAATATGAATAAAAAATTGTAATTAATTAATTTGTAGTAATTAAGACTGAATTTCAGTTTAATCATGGCTTTAAATCATTTTACTTTCAATCTGTGCACTTTAAAATGATTTATATGATCATTAAGAAACTATAGACAAATTTGTGCTAAAAGTCTTTGGAATATATTGAGTATAATTAAAGTGATAAATTTCGTACAAATTTAACGGGTAATTAAGTTAATCAATAGTCATTTATCAAGTAAATTTGTTTCTAATTTACAAACCCTGAACGCTCCTTAAATCAATTGTGGAGTATCGATGATATGTCTTGAATAATGATATTAATTTAAATTTGTACTTGATTTATATTTACAACGTAATTAACTTATAATTTATTGATTCAATCTTTACTATTTGTAACTTTTAATTATAACATTTGTTTAATTGTTTATGGTGTGTAACTGTCTGTTTAATCGTCGACTTGTTTAACTATTGTTAATAGACTAAAACTAAGACTGTCTGTCTGTAACTAGTTTTATATTATAATTATAACAACTCTTAAGATCACTTAAAGTCATGTTTAACTGATTAAACAAATTAAGACTTTATATTCTACTTCAAAATTGATTTTTAATTATATTAATATCTGTAACTATTTTTATCTTCTAGTATTAAAAACTCTTAATACTTTAATTAACTGAAATTAAGATTTTTTTAAATTACTTAAAAAAAGATATTTAATTATATCAATGTCTATAACTATTTAACTTCTAGTTATAAAAGTCTTAATATTACTTAAAGTTATGTTAAAACTAAAAAACTAAGAAAAATTATTAATATAACTTATATAGTAGTTTAAAACTAATAAATTGTATAAAATAGTATCCAGTTCATAAAATTTATGATCTTTATGTTTCAAAATACCTTTTGACACGTATGGTCTTTATCTGTTATGGAATGAACTGTTGCAAGTCACACAAGTCGGAAGTATAAAGAAAGGCGCAAACATCGTAGATTACGCACGGAGGATTTCCGATAAGGACACTTTTTGCTCGAAGCAGCAGGGTTATCTAGTTCAGTTCCCTTTTTTGCCATTGAATAAATAGGATTAGATTAGGTTAATTTGCTGGATAAAGCGGAGCGTAGCGGGAATAACGATTCGCAAACACGTAACAAACCGAAATGATTCTGGTATATTTATATATATATATTATTATATATTTTCACATTCGCGCTGAATCGATACATTTATTTGCACGTTTATAAACATTAATTACGTAAACATTCGTTATAACTGTAACCAATTATTTGGTCGGATGATGTACAATGAATTTAAATTAAATAAATTCAAGCAGAAAAATAGGTAAATTTTAGCCGAAAATTGAAATAAAGCAATTCATGTTGTTGTTGTTACAAATGAGTAATGTTGGTTTGTAACTGAATACTTTCAGCGCCCAAAATCGCGTGATTTTCAATCTATTAAAAATAATAAAAAAATATATAACAATATATTTTTGAAATATTGTATAATTTTATGTAAAGAGTAAAGTTTTTATAACTGTCGTGAGATGGCGTCCAAATTATCATATTTGATTAATCAATTTCGATTCATTTATATTTTTTAATATTGTTTAATTTTATGTAATTTCTATAAATGAACACAACGTTATTTTAAGATTAATTGTTTATATAAAACTTAGTAAAAACAACTAAAAAATAGCTGAAATTATTTGGTCGGATGATGTACAATGAATTTAAATTAAATAAATTCAAGCAGAAAAATAGGTACATTTTAGCCCGAAATTGAAATAAAGCAATTCATGTTGTTGTTGTTACAAATGAGTAATGTTGATTTGTAACTGAATACTTTCAGCGCCCAAAAATCGCGTGTTTTTCTATCTGTTAAAAAAATATATATATAACAGACTAATTCAGTTAATTTGTGCAATTATTGATAATTTTCTAAATAATTATTAATAATTAGAATTGAATTTATTGTATGAATTATTTAATGTGTTCATCTTCTTAAAATATCCTGAAAAACTATTGAAATAATTTCCTAAATATTCAAAATTGTTATATAAAAGCTATTTATTTAATGTTTTTAAATAATTTTGATAATTGTAAAAAATGATTTTTATTTTCAGATTCCTGATTGATCGTGTTTGAAAGGATCATAGTTAAAAGGTATTTTAATTAAAATTAGTAACGTCTATAAAATAATAACAATAATTAATTTATTATACAAAAAAAAATGTTTTCCACATCTTTACGTTTTATTGAAGTTCTCGACAACCACGCAATCTATTAGATCATCGAATAATCAAAATAAAGCTGAGAATCTCACCTTTTTAACGAGCACACTTCCAGGTTTGTGCTATCATCTGTCACGAACTGTCAAATGTGTCAAAGCCAAAAAAAAAATTAATTTCATGATAACCACGCGTAATTCAATAAGAATCGTAAACTGAAAACTGTCTCCTTTCAATTACCTGCAAATTACAGAAATTTCGTGCCTTTTATTAAAATCTTTTCCTTAATAACTCGAAAATTATGTAACTTTTTTTTAACATTTTTGTATAATTTGCGCAAACGAAGATAGTAATAATGCATTAAATTTAATTGTCTCGTATTTGCACAAATAGTTGTTGAATGATGAAATCGAGTTTTAATCTTAATTTGAAGCAATTAAACGTAATGGTTTGGGTGGAACAAGCATTATGGATTTCAATTGTAATATAGGGGCCAATGCATATATGCATATAATGTGCGTTTATGCGCGTGATAGAGAGATGATTTGAAATTTGAATTCTCCGACAATTACATCGGAATTATATATATATAATTGATGTAGTCCAAATAGACTCGGGGGAGGGTGCTGGTAAATGGCTGGAAATTAACAATGCAAATTGGTCAGATCAAATAGAATCGTTCTATTATATAAGATATCTCCGTGCGCTTCGTGCTGTTTGATTTGTGGGTGAGAGAACCCTACTTGTTTGCCATTACCTTGCATTTATAATCATCCCTCATGTATATCTTCCTTACCAAAACGCCCCTGTTAAATTATCTTAAATATATTATGTTTATATTGTATTTCAAAGGGTTTGAATACAATATTATATAATTGCAATTTGCTCAAAATTGTTCTATAAATATTCTTATCATAATTAATTTAATGGATTCATATTTTTGAAATATTGTATAATTTTATGTATAGAGTAAAGTTTTTATAACTGTCGTGAGATGGCGTCTGCAAGAAAATAATTTTTAAAAATTTTGTGTTAAATTAATATAAAATTTGATACAATTACTAAATTTCATAAAATATGAATAAAACATGTTTTTTTAAGCTCATTTAGTTGAATTGCACATTTTGTTGCTAAAATAAATGTAAACATTTGCAAACTGTACATTTTTGGACGCAATTTGCATACATTTTTCAGCGATTCACCGTCCGTGTAAATCGTTACACAAATAAAACGTGGCGAATATTTAAAACTATACTAATTGGCGGCCGGAATTCCCGGTTTGCGCAAATCCTCATCCAGTTATATAACCAGGCCTGTGCATACACACGTCCGTGAATCGAATTATAATGTGTGTATTTCTATACGTTTTTTTTTCTATTTATTTATTGTCATTGGAAAATTAATTGTAATATCCTTGATGCACGCAAGGATTGTTCCGAGCAATGCATTTCATAAAAAAAACATTTTTCGTGTATCTATTTTTGCGTTAGTTTATTTTGCTTTGATCATGCTACTACACCTTTTTTATATTTTTCTCTCTGGCAGTCCCGTTGTTTTGATGTGAGCGCTTTTATTTTCAGCCTAGGTGTGAATACGCCGTTTTTTTGTTGTTCTTGTTGTGATGTGTTTGTTGGAAAATGGAATGAAAATACAACCAAATCCGGTGAAATTTACTCGACGCGATATTATGCAAGAGGGATATAGGAGAGGAGATGTGTTTACGTTTTGCAGATGCATCAGCTGAGAAAATATTGATGCTTCCTTTTTTCGTGGTTCAAATAAGCAAATCTGGCGATATTTATAAGCGAGAAAATAAATTAAAATGTTTGTTTTTTCCTTTAAAGTTTTAAGAAAATGATTTTCTATTTTCATTTTCAGAAATGGAAACGTATACTGAGCACTCATCCAAGAAATATCCTTATGAGTCATTGCTTAACTTTTTTTTTGTTAGTTCATTTTATGAAATGGAAACGTGTATTAATCTAAAAATGTATTTAAGAGTTGTTGCTTAACTTTTTTTGTTAGTTGTCAATCTTCTAGTTAATTTTCTGACCTTTGGAGTTGTTGTTTAACTTTTTCGTTAGTTGTTAATTATATAGTTAATTTTCTGAGATGGAAACGTGTACTAATCATCGATTCAAGAAATATCCTTAAGAATTGTTGCTTAACTTTTTCGTTAGTTGTCAAGTTGTTTTAGTTCATTTTCTGACCTTCGGTATTGTTGTATAACTTTTTCGTTATATAGTTAATTTTATGAGATGGAAACGTGTACTAATAATTGATCCAAGAAATATCCTTATGAGTTGTTGCTTAACTTTTTTGTAAGTTTGAAATTGTGAGTGTTTTATAAGAATTTTTTTTATGATGAAAATTATTATAATATATAATTTTTTAAACCACTTTGTAAAAATATATGAGAATTATTACCTTAATTATTTTTGTAATAAAATTATGCAAGGTTTAAAAATGATATGTAAATGATCTAAATTATTTTTCTAGACCAAGTCGTAAATAACGCTTTAATTGCAGTAAACGTTTGCGAATGTAGCATATAAAATTATTATATGAACTGGACTGGGAACAGAAATAAAACGATATAAATTTCATTTTATAACGTACTAATATTCTAAAAATATGTACGTCTTATATTAAATTTTATGTAACATGATTGAGTTCATTATGCATACTTGAATAAATTATTACCAATTCTTTGAAATACGTTATTTCTTAATTATTAAAAATTACTTAATGTTAAATATTAATAATTTTCTTTTCATTAAAAAAAATCTTTAAAGAAACCGTGCAATTCAAATATCGTGTTATATAAATTATTGTAACTTAAATACCGTTTTATACTAAGGTTGTCATAATTTGTAATTTTTATGACTTTTCTTAGTGGAATGTTTATAATGAGAACAAGAACACTACCCTGTGGGAATCTGTCTTTTACTTGTGTTTTACTACAGAATTATTAACATTTTTCCTATAAAATCCTCGATTTGTGCTTATATCATTATTTATATCCGATTTCTAAAAAGAAAATTTAAGAATTTATTTCATCATTTAATGATTTTGATAATACTTCAGTTTAATCCTGGAGGAGTTGGAAAGTTGTAATGGATGTCAGATTAGGATAATAGTACGTATGGAACTGTACGTAATCCAACTCGACAATCTCTTCATGTATTATATAATACGTCGTACATGTGCGTGACATGTTAACTTTGACGTGTTGTTGGAACTTTAATGAATCTTTGTTAATTACAAAAAAATGTCATGTAAGCAATTGTATTGAAGATTATAAATACTTTTTTGTATTGAAAGAAAAATATGTTTTTTTTTAATCAAAATTATTAGATTTGAGACTTATATGTTTCGTGTTGAAAAAAAATATCGAGTTGGAATTTTAATTATTATTTTACTATAAAATACTTAGTGTGAAATGTAATAAATATAGTTTATAGTTAGTATATACTATTTTTTAATGAACTATAACAATATATCAAAATGGAAATACCGATTTTATAAATAATTTGTTAATAAACAAACGTTTGTTAGAATGATGATAATTATTTGTTTGTAATTTATTTTTTAAATTATGTAATGTTTTGTATTACAGATTTAAGACTATATGTTTTGTGTTGAAAGAAAATATCGAGTCGGAATTACAATTCGTAATTGGATTCGTTAAGGGTACAGACAGGAAAAAAAGTTTTGTAGCCGTGAGGGGATGGATTTCTTGCTGCATTTCCTCTGAAAATACGGAGAGAAGTAGGAAAGAAAAAGGAAAGTTGATCTGGGCTTCTCGAATTTAATGGTTAACATACTTATTACTAGCATTCGTCTTTTAAGGGGGATGATGTAATATTAAGATAGTGCAATTCGGCATATAATTTTCGTGCAAACTTGGAAACTAATGGCACGCAAACATTACCCTCACACAATTCGAAATTGATTAGTGGCTGATTCCGAGAACTCCGTCCAACCCCCCTGCTCCCATATATCCATACTGTGTGTTAGGTCCAACGGGGGATGCGACCGATATGATTCCGAAATTGCAAATTGCCACACTCTCTTGTTGCCGAGGGGTCGCAGACTTCGAATTCAATTAGGGAAATCGATACGTATGGGGAAAATTGCGGGGGTTTTCCAACACCCTCGAACCCTAAAATTTTCTACTCTTTTTTTGTTTGTTGGTTGTTGATTGGATCGAGCGAATTCGGTTTGGCCTGCGGGGGTTGGAGTCGAAATTAAGGAAAAAATGAGGTGGAGAGATTGAAATAAATCAAACTTTGATGCAACGCATTTCGTTAATTTTTACAGTTGATTATAGAAGAACGATAAAACTTTCAACAGGATTATTGAAAAGGTCATACATTTTTTTACTTAAATTGCAACTTCGATTACTTAATTAGCTGATTAAATAAAAAGTAAAGTCATGAAAAATGATTGTTATATGTAATTACAATATTATGTAATAATAAAATATAAAATGAATGTTACAGTTTATTGGAAAATTATATAAATTCTGCTGTCATTTGTAATTATCGGAATTGGTGGGTCCCTTGTTGCGCAAAACAAGAAGTGTTTCCTCTTTGCGAATTTAATTATGCAAAGTAATTGCCTTATAAATATATAATTTAATTACATTTTACGAGTTTTGCTGCGTATCGCCTTGGGTGGTATTAAATATGCACGTGTAAAGGATGTCATATGGAAGTGAAAAAGATTTTCTTGGACATTCTGCGTTTAATTAATTAATCCAAATTTTCTAATTAATCCTTTGCAGTTACAAAATAAATTTTTAATATAAACATATTTATCTTTGAATTTTGCATATTTTTAAATGCTTATTTTACTATAAAATAATTAGTTGACAGGTGTCAAATAATTTAATATAAAAGTGTTTCAATTATTTGACACCTGTCAAAAGTATTAAATATAATTGATAGTATGTACTATTTTTTTAATGAGTTATAAAACATCTTAGAATTTTGCTTATTTTTAATTACTTATTTTACTATAAAAGTATTTCAATTATTTGACACCTGTCAAAAGTAATAAATATAGTTGATAGTATATACTATCTTTCTTTAATTAATTATAAAACATCTTAGAATTATGCATATTTTTAAATACTTATTTGACTATAAAAGTATTTCAATTATTTGACACCTGTCAAAAGTAATAAATATAGTTGATAGTATATACTATTTTTTTAATGAATTATAAAACATCTTAGAATTTTGCATATTTTTAATTACTTATTTTACTATAAAAGTATTTCAATTATTTGACACCTGTCAAAAGTAATAAATATAGTTGATAGTATATACTATCTTTCTTTAATTAATTATAAAACATCTTAGAATTATGCATACTTTTAAATACTTATTTGACTATAAAAGTATTTCAATTATTTGACACCTGTCAAAAGTAATAAATATAGTTGATAGTATATACTATTTCTTTAATGAATTATAAAACATCTTAGAATTTTGCATATTTTTAATTACTTATTTTACTATAAAATACTTAGTTACTATAAAAGTATTTCAAATATTTGACACATGTCAAAATTAATTAATATAGTTTATAGTCTATTATATACATTTTTTTTTAATGAATTATAATTTTGCAACTAAATAATGCTTATTTATAATTAAACGTCTTAGGATTATATCGTTATATACTAATTAGTAAATGATGTATATTATTTAGGTTATTAGACCTGTCAGAATAAATTAGATAAAATGCTTGGTTACTTTAAACGCGGAATTAACGTAATGTACGAGAGGCGGATATATCCGCCAAATCCTATACATATATTTGACTGAAGTTTTGACGTTATTCCTGTGTGATAACAGCTGTTTTATTTTTGACAGTTGACATTTACTCTATAATAACAATATATTAAAATGGAAATACCGAGTTTATAAATAATTTGTTAATAAACAAACGTTTGTATTACGTGTTTGTTACATCATAAAATTTGTTAATTCGATTGATTATCGTTATTTAGAAGGATGATGATAATTAAATTAAATGTTGGTATCTTTTCTAATTGAATGAAATGAAATAATTAAATTTTACTAATATTGTTGTTGCATGTAATTTCTGTCCTTCCTATAAGCAGTAATAATGGAAATTGTGTAAAGGTGAATCAGTAGTTTTCCTTCGCGTTTGTAAGGCGGCATTTCGTTGCGTTATGAATGACCATCGATGAGTAATCTTTGACGTTATGCATTTCTCGGAATGTTAATGATGATTTGTCGTGATTGCACGAACCCCGTGGCTCTCGTACAAAAGTTGTTGCATCCGAATAGCTGCACGTCGGGCAGCAGCGCAAACACAACGAAATACAGTGTTTGTTACATAAGCCGAGTGCTAATTGTACCATTACACATGCAGGCTCGGGTTCGTCGGCTCTCCGAACTCCCTCAATGTTTCTGTATAACTTACTACTGCTGCTCTTTCTCGCTCGTTTCGTGCGTATCCTCTTCGCCGATGGAATGGAAAGGAAAAGGCCGAAAAGATGGTTAGGTCATTGACGCGAACGATGATGTTAATGTGTTCCGAAACTGAATTCAAGGGCAAACTTCCTCCGTCTACGTTCCGTCTAAAATACTTGACCGTTTTTAGATCAAATTTATACAGGATGCTATATTTCTACTAGCAGAGTAATTTTTCATTTACTCGATAACTACTTAAGATAATTACATCACTAAATATGTAAATTAAACACAAAACTATGGACTTTTCAATGATCTTACTATCAGATTTATGGTCTTTAAACTTCTTATGTATTCAACTATCAAAGTTGACAAATCAATGTATTAATCTTTTTATTCTATTACTACAAAAACTAATTATAACATCGAGTATCCAAAGTAAAGACAAAGATATATCTTTAACAATAATCTTACTATTAAGTTTATATATTTAATTTGCAATTTGTCACAGCTACAACTCAGGATTTTCTATTATATTTTGTGATTTTCTCATCCACATAATTGCATTTTTTTTGAGAATTACTTAATAATTTTGGATTGAATAATTTGTTACTAATTCAATTAAATATTTTCTCGTACATAATCTATACATTAAAAATTCTTAAATTTGTTTTATTGTGATTAACTCATTTTGTATATTTGGAGATTATGCAAGAAATTACGTATAATTAATGATAAACATATAGATTTTTTTTTTTAATTTTTGCATTTTTTTGAAAATTAGAAAAAATAATATATGTTTCTGATTAATTAAAAAAATACGCAATTAATTCTACATTATAAGATTACATATGAAGTAGTCTTGCATTTCGCATATTTTGATATATACATCTTTATGTAATATTAATTATTAACTGAGATTTGTCGAGTTTTCCTATTTGAAAATTAAAATATTGATACTTTGGGAATACTTATCAAGTACTTGTCAAGTATTCAGTAGTTTGGTATAAGTTTTTATATATTTCAAGATTACACAAGAAACTATCTTCTATTACGTATAATGTATGACAATCACATAGAAATTTTTGTACTATTTCTGCATTTTTTTTGAAATTTTTGAAAAAATATTTTTTTAAATTTTTGATTAATTAAAAATACACAATTAATTCTATATTATAAGTTTACATATAAAGCAGTCTTCTATTACGCACATTTTGATATACAAATCTTTACGTAATATTAATTATTAACTGAGATGTGGCGATTTTTCCTATTTGTAAATTAAAATATTGATTAATTTAATTTATACTTTGGAAATACTTATCAAGTATTTTTCAAGTATCGAGTTGTTAAGGATGTAGATAGATATTTGGAATTTTGCGAATATTGAGGCCCCACCGCCGCGAACTTCATTTACTTTTCGAATGCTCCGATAATTCTTAGCCGGATTCCATCTCTGACGATCGCATTTGCAATTAAAATACTTCTCGGCGTGGAAACGTGCATTGCCATATACACGAAACGACCAGTTCGAATACTTCCCAGTACTTGAAGAGGCAAAAAAAAAATAAGAGTTTACCAATACTTTCGCAAACATAAGCCTATACGCGTTTCCTGATTACATCTATCTATCTTTAGAGCCATGAACTACTTCACTCCAGAATCTGTAATAGTTTCTTCATGGATTTACACAAATTTTAATTAAAATTTAATTATAGTTTTTCTAATTAATAAAATTAAAAAAAAATTAAGAGACTCACCCTAATCCGATGATGAAATGCAGGATTAATTTGATTAATTATCAACCGCCTCCATGGGATGACCTGAAAATACCGATATTAAAATGAATTTGCAGGATTTTCCGCATTCGCATGAGTTATTTGTTCGGCGGAAATTCACTTTATCCGTTATCCCGAAATTATCGAAAATTAATTACTTTTTAATTGCACTTGGAAAACGCGGGCACAAAAATCACGCAGAAACAATAAAATAATTAATAATTACAGTTGCGCGAATTACTGATGGCAGCGAATTACTCAAATGAACCGAACGTAATTCCAATTATTTTATATTATTCATGCGAATTCTTTACACAAATTGAGGTAATAATAATAATGATGATTTTATTCAAATATTTATTCGATTATGCGTAAATTTGTTAAATATTCATTGAATCGAAAATTGAAAAAATATAATTGAATAATTAATTTTTGTTATATTAAGGAGTTCCGCAAGGCAATGTACTTTGTCCTTTGTTTTATTTATTTTGTTTATTACTGCGTGTTTTTAGAGAAAAAATCTGATTTATGTAATGGCATTATGTAAAGGGTATTAAATTTCCTGACCCCTTCATTGAATTAAGGGTTGGAGTGAAGAAAAAATGGGGGTGATGTCGTCTAATTCGTATTCAAAGCTTGGTCGAGATTAACTTCGGACTTGACCGTAAGAACCAGATTCCGAAATCCCCTTTTACCGCGCCCCCGTTTTTCATCGACTTCTTCCCAATCCACCCTTGTCTCTCTCCTTCTCCTTCCTCTCGTCGACGCGTGTATCTCGAAGGCTTTGCGCTATCTGAATTGGGCCAAGATTGATTGCGTTTTGAACGGTTCCCACTGTTTGCCACCCCACTTGGTATATATGTTTTTTTTCTTCCTAGTTTTTTTTTTGCCGTTAATACATTCCCTTGCTAAAGTGAAGTTTCCTTTCCGTTGGAATTGTACGAGCGTTACGTGGTTTAGAGACGTGGCAGTAAAAGGTGAAAGGGTAGTTTGGATCAGAGGTTCCGAATGTTCGGCTATTTAGTTAAAAGGGACAGAAGCGATGGGCGTAGCTGCAATGAGAACGGCGTTTCGGTCTATGAAGTAGACCATTGCGAAGGGATAAGGGATGATGCTGTGCTACGTTTGAAATGCGATTTTTATTTATGTAGTTTCATTTTCGTTCTTAGTCCCGTTTTCTTCTTTCGGTGAAATGTAGGTCGCGTCCGTCGACCGCACAAGACAAAATCTATTATTTATTTTCGGGCAACGCTGAAACGTCCCATTTGTCTCTTCCGCATCTCAGGATATTTCCTTCATGGTACATAAAGTATAATATAAATATAGCGGAGCGAAATATATGTACCATATTTTAGATAATAACTTAATAAAACACACCATTTATTTTTAACTTAACTTATCAGAAATGGCAGCAAGGAATTCAATGATTTAAAAGTTTAATTGTAAGAATTTCAAGTAAGTTACGCTTGAACAACTTTAAACTGTTACGAATACTTGACCTAAAGTTAACTGAACTAAATACAGATTGTTGGACTTAATTTGTAACATCAAATTTAGTTGAATAAATTTAATTAGAATAATTGTATATTTTGGTGTAGTGTTTTTGGTGATTTAATATTATTTTGTGGATGGAATTAGGTATTTTGGAAGATGGACAAAGTTTTTTTTTAATTAAGTATTGTGGTTTGGAATTGTATTGTCCTCGGTCCGGCGTTTGCTTGTAATGGTTGGGTAATAGATCGAAGAGGGGTATTAGTGTATATGAGCTTCTCCTCTCCTCTTCAATGTCGACCTCTCCGGTCCATTGTTTATACACGACAATAGGTTTGTTGTAGACACGACGTCGACTAGGTTTGGGAGAGGGGAAACTAAGAAACTCGGAAAACCGGAAACCGTGCCAATTTCCGTATCCCGCATAACACAAAACCCACTGATTCCCAATTGTCTATGTGCACTTCATTTGCTCTGCTTCTACCTCGAACACTTCCAAAGGAGTCTTAATGAAGACATATACTATTATTCATAGTTCTAAAGATATATAAACTTTTGTATACATTTAGAAAATATAATCAGGAAATATAAGAAAATAGATTGGTTACTAATTTATTTAGCTTCAACTACTTATAAAGTTTTTCCAATGTAATCAAGTATTGTATAGTTCACTTAACAAAAATCGTTCATATGAACATTTGTACGTTGGAGCGAACGAATATTTTTTTTTACAATAATTTCTATAAATTTTCATGTATATTTTGGCATAGTTTTTTTTTTTAAATATCTTATATTTCATGATGTAAATGAAATCATTTGTAGAGATAAAAATGCATTAAATTCGATCATGAATTTGGATTGGATCGAGCTGTTTACGAGGAGCTGCTACTTGGGTTTTATAGGGAATCTCGTAAAATGTTTTAAATCTAACAGATTTTTGTAGCCAAATAAAATTTATTTGTTATTCATAAGTTTAATCTATGTTTCATGAAATATTCAGAAAAACTTTAAAGATTGTAAAATTTTATAACGAAAATTTTCAGGAAGATATCAATGATTATAAAATCAATAGTTTCATAATTATATTAAGTTTTTTTATTGATGAAATTATTTAGGATTTAAATTTTTTAAATGTTGCATGTTCTTTCAGGAAATTTTCAAGGATTTTATGTTGAAGCATGTGTATTAAATCGATGGACAAAGAATGTAGAATTGTTATCTTTCCATCAAAGTCGATCATATTATTTCGATCAGGATGAATTGTTTGGAGGGATGTTGCGACGTTATGGGAACGATTAACTCGAAGGGCGATAAAGTGAAATCGTTCGGTTTTATGCGGATCTCCGGGAAGCAGTGACATTCGAAAAATCCACAATTCGCCGTTCGGAAAAACGGATCGTACATTGGAATGGATGTTGAGGAGGATGTGGAGGAATATCGCAATTGATGGAAGTGCCGCTTTATGGTGGGATGCGGAATGTAACTGTTGGACATTACCGAAACAAAGCGTGGCCGTAAAATGGAAAAACTTGGCCGATTGAAAAATAGCGAGGGACCGGAAAACCCAACCCTCCCGGTTGTCCACCAGCCAACAACTGTTGGAAAATGGGGAATGGTTGATATGTGTGTGTGGGGAATGTGGGGTGGTTTCCTGCGGCGGCTGAAAAAAAAACTGGGCCAACATTCGCGATGACAAATTTGTTGTTTGCAGAAAGATACAAAATGACAGTACTTTTACTGTGGAAGCTTTTTTCACAAATGATAACAAAAGAGAAATTTATATTTTTATTATACACATAAGTTATTAAGTAATTGGTGTATGACATATGTCAAATGTCATTAGTCAGGAAATTTGACATATGTCAATTCAAATGACATATGTCAATTCAAATGACATATGTCAGATCAAATGACAGATTTTATTGCTATAAATTTAAATAAAATTACATGAAAATATCCAATTAAGAGAATTATAAATTGTAAAGTACGAATATCATGTATAAAATAGATTTAATTATTGTATGCAATTTCTACGGATGTATTTGTTTTTTTTTTACGTTGCAGAAAAGTACAGTTTTGGCCGTTCGCTTCGATTGTGGCGATGCGCCAAGTCTTAATTCCGCGGTGAAAATAAACATTGTTTGAAGTTTTCATACTCTGAGTGCAAACTAAAAATAAGTTTTTAATCTCCTATTTTCTCGTCGGCTGTTATTTTTTTCCCCTCCACCATTTTTAAGTGCTTCAATAATAAACTTCGGCCTTTATTGCCTAAACAAAGTCATGAAAATAATAGATTTAATAGATGCGGTTTTCATAATTTTCTTGCATAATCGTTGCCAATTTTCAAAGGTTTCATTGAACTTTCTACTAAATTGTATAAAATGTTTAAGAATTATAATATTGTTTAAATGCACGTATAAAACTTTTTGTAGGAAAAATTTCGTTGTTTGTAATGGCGAGTTTAATAAGAAATGCAAATCCGAACTCGCTAATTGCAAAAAACTTCTCTACTCTGGAATGGGGATGGGAGAATCTTCATAAATATTTTTGTTTTGAACGCATTAGCGGGATGCGATTTTAATTGGATTTCGAAATAGCCCGACGGCGGAGATAAATTAAATTTCCGTGTTTTACTCTCTTCTTTATACTTATTTTTTTTAAATTCTTGTCCTAGGATAAAAATTTTAATTGAAAGACACCCCCTCGGACTAGTCGGTTGCAGCCCTTAATTGCAATCGATTGTCAGAAAGTTTCACCGCAAAACTGCGATTAAACTTAACAAGGGGTGGTTTTGTCATTTCTGTGTCTATCTGTTTGGGCTATAATACCGATGTTGATGATGATGATTCGGGGGAGGTGTTGAGGCAATGAACGTTAAACATGGCCGTGAATTTTAAACGGTTGTCATGGGATTCCCCTTCGTCTTTCACTCCCCCACATACCCTCAGGACTCTTTTCTCGTGGTTTGTGTCTGAAAGAGAGAGCATCAGGTGGCATGTTTTACAGGAGAATTCTCGACGGGCGTTGAGAAAGAAAAATACATCGATTTCGTGGGACGCACCGAAACTGGGACACGCAAACATACAGTTTCGTCTTCGCCACCGCAGCTGTCAAAATAATAGTTTCTCAACCCTTAAATTTTTGCAACGGTGCCAAATCGACAGTTTTCGTTTTTCTATTAAAGTTTTCCGACTTGTTCACAAAGCATATTCTATTTCAACACTTTTATTTCTGATTTATCTTTAGATATTCAAACCACAAGGTATATTATGATTATTTTATAACAATTATAATAATTTATTTTTTTCAAATAATGTTTGAAATATTTAAAATATATCTAAAAAATACATAGAAAATGAGACACGTTTAATTTAAATAATCTAAAAAATATATATTATATATTAATTAATTAAAATAATTTATTTGTATTACAAAATCATTATAATTTACACATTTTGCATTTAAAAAAATTGTAGAAAATTGTTTTTTTTTGGGACAAAAGTTTCAATATTTGCGCTTATTTTAGTTTGTAAATCTTTGTACAAAATATATTTAATATAATTAGAATTAGAATTATTTGCATAAATTTTTTATATAACATAAATTATATAGAAAAATTGTAAAAATTACATATTTTGAGACAAAAATTTGTAGATAATTAATTTAAAATTTATGTAAACTTTAAAATTAATCAGTTTAATTATTTATAGTAGAAGATTACTCCATATTATTATTTTTAACTGTTGATTAAAACATTAAACTTCTAATATAAAATTTATAGTTTGTTAATTAAAAATTTTATTATATAAATAATTATTTGTTAATTATATAATTTGTTATGTGTGCATTAATGATAGTTTCTTATACGTATGTTTTTACTTCAATATTTAAAAAAAAAAATCATGTAAAGAAAATTTCACGTTTGAAATAGCTGTTGGTAAATTTCATTTTAAAAATTCAGTTTACGTTTTATTTTGTAATTTTTTTTGTTCAATTTATAGATACATATTGTGTTTGTATGTGTATATGCAGATATGCGTATAGTAAGGATTGAATTCGCAGTGGTTGAGGAAATTCGATTTTCCGGTGAGCCGGTATCCGGTTTTCATGGCGATAGTAATGATGATTATTATTTTCCACCCGGCGCATCCACCGCTGGTGCCGATACAGCACTAGGTCCGATGGGAAATGCAAATAATCGCAACGAGTATTATTTCTGTTTTTCTATTTTTTAAATTTATTTATTTTTTTAAATTTTCCAATGCGTTTTCGAAAATATAATTAACCTGATTATCGAACATCATGTGCTGCACAGACCGTTTTATCTATAACAAGGGAACGTAATTAAAATAAATCATTATATTAATTGCATAATGCAGCGAACGTAGTTTAAAATGTAATGTTTGGAAAATGTAGATAACGTTTTATTATATAGTAATGATTATAATTTTTGCGTTAGTCGAGGTTTATTTTTTTTTAAATTGTTAAGTTTATGGTTACATTTTACTTGTCAAGTCACATATCAAGTAATTTATATAACTAATAAATGTTATTTTAATATTATAGAAAAAAGTTTCAGAAAATATTTTTTTAGTAATTATTATGAAAAAATGTACTTTAATTAGAATTATAAATGTGTTACAAAACAATTTGCTTTTTATTATTAATTTTTATTAAAAATTGCACATTTTATGCAATTATATTTCATATAAAATATTGGAGAAAAAAGTTTCAGAAAATATTATTTCAGTAATTATTATGAAAAAAAATGTATATTACTTAGAATTATAAATATTTAAAAAAAGCAATTTGGTTTTTATTATTAAGTTTTATTAAAAATTACACATTTTATGAAATTACATCCCATAAGAGAAAAAAATTCAGAAAATATTTTTTCAGTAATTATTATGAAAAAATTGTACTTAGAATTATAAATATGTAAAAAAAGCAATTTCCTTTTTATTATTAAGTTTAATTAAAAATTACACATTTTATGCTATTATATTCCTTATAAAATTTTAGAGAAAATGTTTGAGAAATTTCAGAATTTTTTTCAGTAAAAAAAATATTTGTATTATTTTTAGTTTAAAAAATATTTGTACTTAAAATAGTAACGTTTCTTTTATGACACTTTATTGTTATTCTAGAATGTTTGTTTGTGGATGTACTTGTATTTTATTGATGTAATTATGGTATTGCAATTAGTGTGGTCTCATCTGCGCTTCGTTGGGATGGACGAGGGAATCCGAATTTTCGATTTATTATGTAATAAATAACTAATGTCCATCCTCCATACAGATGTCACAGCAAATCAACTAAATATTACATCCGCAGAAGAACCGCCTGCAAATGGCAGCTCTATATTATTATTTTTTCTCTCTCTCCACTAAAATGATTTATTACAATTCACCAGTCACATTTATTACATGATTTACCAAAACTTTTCGATGATCAATAAACTACGAACCTTATTTACTCTAATAGTTCAAATAGATGGAATTTTTTTTATTTCGTTATATTTATATAACATTCAGCATTCATCTAAGTGAGAAACCGTGTACTCGTCCCACGAAACCTTCATCCTCCATAATTTGATAATGGATTTCATTAGTCCCTCTTTGATAGCTGAAAACCCTTTATATTTGCTTTCATATAAAATTTATACAATTTTTTTTAATATTCGCAATAAAATATTTACTCTGCGAATTTCGTTTCCGAAATTTTCAACCAAATTCGTTATGCAATATTTATTTTTTTTCATTTCTATGAATAATTTGTTTTCAGCGCTAATTAAATATTTACCGCTTCAATTCATCAATAAAATTCGATATATTTTTTAAATTTTAATTCTTAAATTTCACGTTATTTTTGACAAAATTTTCTAAATTTGTAACTGTAATTTTTTATTTTAATTGTTTAAAAAATAAATAAATTAAAATGAACATTTATTGCAAAAAAATCTCTTATATTAATAATGTTTAATATTAATTATAGCTGTAGTAAAAATTAATGAAAATTTATATTTTGATTTAGTTTCTGTATTATTTTTATTAATTTTAAAATTGATAAATTATTTATAACATTTGTGAATTATTTTGGGATGAAGTTTATAATTCTTCGTTATTTCCATATATGCATACGTTATGAATAGTCGTTGTTTTGGTTTCGATTTATCAATTGTTGGAAATGTTTTGAATGCTCCGATTTATTTATTTATTTCAATATTCGATGTGTATTCCGGTTTTATTTTTTTCCGACTAAATTAATTAAATCTGTTTCAAGCGCTATTGTTTTCATAAATTATTTATTTATTTATGTATTGATTTTCGTTGTTGTTTAAATTTTGTTAATTAAATTGGATGCATCTGAGGTGACAATTTCATTTGTGATTTTATCGAATTTTTATGTCATGTTATAACTAAATTTATTTAATTTAGAGTTTAACGTTTGCTCAAAATGTTGATTATTATGTAAACATTAAAATTAGTTTACAGACTTTAAATTATGGTCAACTTTATACTTATAAAAAAAGATGTAAAAATAAGTTAAAGTTTATAATTAATTTATATTTTGTTTTTTAATTTATAAAAAAATAAGTAAAAAATATGTTAAAGTTGAGATTCAGTAGTTGTTAATATTTTGTTAACGTATGAAAAAAAAATCATGTATAATTTTCATAAGTTACGTAATGTTGAAAGTTAGTTTTTATTTATATTTTGTTCAATTCTTAACTTATGAAAAATGTTACAAGTCTAAATTAAGAAAATAAGTTAAGTAAAGTTGAAAGTTAATTTTTATTTATATTTTGCACAATTCTTAAGAGAAAAGTGAAAATAAGTTGAGTAAAGTTAGAATTATTTGTAAAGTATATTTCAATTCTTAATTATTATTTATATTTCGTATTTATTTATTTTTTTACAATTTTTAATGAAACTTTTGTTGTTTTGTATTATTTAGAATTAATGATGTAAATGTTAATAAAAAAAATATATAACGTAATAAGCTGAAACGGTAAAAATATTCAACGTATTTCAAGACCGCACGGAAGTAAGTGGGAAAACTTTAGATTAAACAAAAAGTTCCAAACTGGAATAATAAATATACTTTTATATGACTTCTGAAATACGATATATATATATTTTACAGTTCTACTTCAGCAAAGGTATTTTATTGCACTGGAAATGTTACATAAATGTATTTTCTTTTTCAATTTAATTATAAAAATACAGTGCGGTTTGAGAAACTAAATTTTAATTCAAAAAAATATTTTAATATACAAAATTATTTCTATGAATATTTTTTCTTTATTTTAAAAAGTGCAGTTTATAATAGTTTTTATTATATAATGAGAATATTATATTGAAGTTTAAATTAATGCATTTTTTTTTATTGAAATGATTAATAAATTTATACAACTTTAGAAAATCAGGATAAAAATCAAATCTATTCACAGTTTACAATATTTTTATTTTTATTGGAACGTTTCTTTTTTATATGTATATTCTTGTTTATGTTATGTGGATGTACATAAAAAGAAGTATTACGTATTGGATTTTTCACCCCTGTCGCTGTTTCACCTCTCCAATCCTAAATCCAATACGAGACTGATCCCATTCCGTGGGCTCAAATCTTAGGTATTATGTAGTAGTATCCGAGTCAGACAGAGCCGATCCGAACACTCGGCCCCACACTTTCACGATCCGAATTTATCTACAATTCAAATGCATTTTCAATTTGAAACCGCCCTCGTATAAAGAAAACTGTATAAAGAAGTCTTATCCTTATTTTTACATAAAATACACGCAATAAAAATTGAAACAAATATATTATATAAAAAGTGTAACATTTCTATTTGAAAAATATAAAATTCATTGAAATTTTGACAGTAAATTAAAGTGAAGATAATTAGATGATTCTTTTTGTAAAAGTTTTGATTGATAATGTTATTTTATACAATTATTGAATTAATATTACGTAACTATTGTTATATCAGAAAACCGATTCTTATGAAAGAGAATTTTGAACAAAAAATATTGAAATTGAAAGTATTTTTAATTTAAATAAAATTTCGAGAATTTGCTAAATTTTTATAAATTAGTTAGTGTTATGTACACAGATTTATATATGTGAAGATGCTTAATAGAAGATGCCTTCTTATATAATCGTAAAGACTGTTTAAAGTTTTTGAGTTCATTAGAAAAAAAAACGTTGTTCTGAAAATTTTGAAAAATTGCTATAAATTTATCATTTTTTTAATATTATGTAATACTAATTAATCAATAGAGGAGTTTTTTTTATTGATATCATAAAATAGTTAAAAAGTTTGAGATAATAAAAAAATATATGAAAACACAAAAATTTCGAAAAATTACCACATATTTATTATTAATTAATATTATGTAACAGCAGTTTTTGCGTTAATAAATTAATAATTTATTAGTATTATGTAACAACAATTATATCAATATGTTCGAATTAGAATAGCTTTTTTGTGGCAATTTTGTAAATAAAAAAAATATAATATAAAAACTGTTTGTTAATATTTCATATTTTTATTAAAATTTATATAACAAATATACAAATTGATATCGACTGCAGATTTTTTTTTTTTTTTGGAATGTGAATGAAAATATATTGTTTGAAAGTAAATAACGTTTGTAATTTGTATATTGTCTATTGTATTTATAGTTGCGTTGCTTTTGATCTCGTCAAGTTCCATTAATCTCATAACGTAACTCGAGCGGTGTGTTTCAATTCAATTATGCTGAAAATGTTGTTCACCAAAAAAGGAACGTTTTTGCAATTGACCCATTTTCCTGCGAACGCAGTCCATTTATTTTTGTATACAATTTTCTTTTCTAATAGTATAAACATTTATTAATCAACTCTCTGTTTAAATAACAAACACTTTATATGGAAATACACTTTCAAATTACAGAATTATTTATTACGATTCCTATTTTACACTAACGACTTAGATTCGATAACTAATGGTCTTGTATAAGCGACATATGATATGGCGGATATATCCGCCGAATGTTTAAATTAGATTTAAATCTGTAAATTAATTTGATTTGAGTAGAATTGATAGTAACGGATATTGTGCGTAACTTCGGGTAAATTATGATGTACGTATGATCGAACATACTTTAAAATGAGCACTAACTGTGTATGAAATTTGAAAATAAAAATTGTTGCAAGTGCAGTTAGCTTCTGTTATTATTATTATTATTATTGTAGTTTGCTGCAGTTTATGCAATTGTGCATAGTTGGGAATTAGCAAAGTTGTTTCTGGGAGAGAGGAGGTGCAGCAGCTCTTGAAGGAAGTTTTCGTTTTTGGCAAAGTGTATCCTAGTGTGTAAAGTTTGCGTCTGCTTCGGTCTAGTCTAGCCTAGGCGAGATGTGTAAATGATTCTCTGCAAGAGAAACGAAGAGAGGAAGATACTGCCTCTCCGAATTTGCTCCGTATTTTAGGGTGAATTTACAACTCGATTTCTATACCCTCTTGTCAAACACACGGTCTCCTCTACTCTAACTCTACCCCCGCCGCCACCGACGTCGAAATGCGGTCAAGATTAATGCACAGATTTCCAAACCTGAAAATATTTTGGCTCCATTCCACGAACGAAAGAATTTACGAGTCCAAACAACCTCTCCATCCATCATCGCAATCATTCATATAACCAATTTCAATGGAACCACGTTTAAAGTATTGAATCTTTCCAAGAACGATTAAAATCGAAGGAAATAAAGTTTTCATTCTCTAAATTTTATTACAATTCAAATAAACAATCCCACATTTTATGGTATAAAATAATGTTTGTTCGTACTAACGTACTTTATGTTCACACGAACGTACATTTTTTTTATAGCATATATAAATTATCTTCGAACTCGATTAATTATGTAAGTTTTATACATTGATCCTTTGTTAAAGTTGAATGTTTGATGAAATATTATAGTTAAGCAATGTGTTTTATAGATAGTATATGAATGGGTGAAAAGAGTAAAATTTTCTATTTTTTTTCTTCTTTTTTTACAGAAATCTAATTATTTTGGAAACTTGGATTGAGAGGTATGTTTAGAAAAAAAATATTTTCCATTTTCTATTTATATGTAAAAGTATGTATTGTGTGCGAGAGAATCTGTTGGAGACGTTTGTGATGCATACGTGTAAATCGTTTGGAAAACTGTTTGGAAAAGTTTTTAGCGAATCAATTCGTCTCGAATGAAATGCAATTCGTGCAATCGGTGAAGGAAATAAGTTGAAAGAAAGTAGGTGTATTTTTTTCACATATTTGACGGAAAGTTATAAGAAACTTTTGCTGTCGATGGTTTATAACCATACGAAAAACGTGAGAGTAAGGGAAAATGTAAGGAATTGGGGATGGAGGAAGCGAGATTATTATCGTAAATTTTTATTAGCAAGTTTTAACTCGATTCGAAGTAAAATCCAAGGCGAAAACTTTCAATCTAATTTTCTTCTTACCCCTTAGGAAACGTTCGCATTCGCATTCAAATCAATTACTCCGCTTCGGGACGGGGTAGTAACACAAAAATTAATGGAAAGAAAATAATCCAAATGATGCCATTTAGTCGTAGTATTTCAATGCGATTTTCCTCGTTGAATTTCTCTAAAATTTAGTTATTTTTCTCAGGGATTTAAGATCGAAGACTAAATGTGAAACTTGGGAAGTTAGAAGTTGGTAATGTTTTCAATTAGTCGCGAGTTTAGGATAGATTTTATCAGGGCGGAAAATGGATTGGGTTAATTAGTGGTTGAGATACGCAGCGAAAATTGGAGCCGGATTGTCAACAGTTTGACTAATTATCGGATGTCGCCGGCACGTCAAAAACGGGAAAATTATCGTTCATTATTAATTACGCAGCAGAGCGAAGATTTTGGTGATGGTTGTGGAAGCAGTAGTTCCACATCATCATCACCGTTGATGCGAGGCTTTCACAGTAGTCCTGAGCTGCATCAATATTCATCTCTGCCTTCTGGAGGGTGGTTTATAACACATTGCGAAGACTCGCAAACCCGGAAGATTAGCTACCTCTCTCTTCCGAAATCCGCGGAAGCCCACCTTATGAATACGTGATGACTGCCAGGGCCATTATATGATGAATCCCATTCGCCCGGATGCAATTCCGGAAATCGATGCAGTTGCCGGATGGAACGGGTCGGGGATGCGATGGATGGATGGAGGGAAGGTGTCGTCGGAGAAATGGGAATTGGGGAAAATAGTTAATTGATTGGTGTGCTGCTGCTGCAGCAGCGGTGCTGGGTGGATGAAAAGGGAGAGTTGAGGAGAAAGGCGATAAATCCGCAATGTGTCAGGCGATTTATCCTCGGCCGCTGGGCCGGGCGTGCGGAAAATTAGGGCCGGAAAAGGGAAGAACGAAAGAAGGTGGTTGAATGAAGGTGGAAAAGTTCCGGACAAAAATTAGACTTGACTTAACGCGATTTGGGGGAGGATTTCATTTCGTGTCTCGATAGATGATTTATTAAAACGAAATTTTTTGATAAAGGTTCCAATCTCCACCCTTCATCTTATGAACTCCGTAATGAAAAGCAGATTTTGATTGTTAACTTGATAGTCAATTAATTCGGACTACGCGCAATCAATACTTCATTAAAGGGCATGCCTAAATCATGCAATTGTGTAATCAATACATTTTCCATTAACGTACTCGACATTCACACGAACGTACACTTTACAAAGAATTGAAGTAGTTTTGTAACATGAAAGTAAATATAAGCAAAGGAAGAAGGGAAAGAATAATTCTTGGTATTTGGAAAATGAAGATATAGGAGTTGGAGCGGCTGGGGTTTGGAAACAGAAAGGGACTTTCCGGAAGTAAAGTTTTATTCGCGAACCGAAACTTCGGCAATGTGCATAAATTATGACTGCTGGAAAATAGGTGGAGAAGGAGTAAATAAATTCCCATTACATTTATTACTCGCGAATGGGTTTTTCCAACGAACTCACCTAATTTATATACTGCGTGCATCCGCGAACTTTTCGTTCCATATCGTTGAAAAACCTTTTTCGAAATAATAATTTAAAATAGAAATAACTTCTGATACTCTTGTGTAATGAAGAAAAACAACAATTTCGACAATTAATTTGTTTAAATATTCTTTTACGTATTTTATTGTTAAAATAAAAATGCATTACGTAATACCGATGAATTAGGATTGAACAACATTTAAATCTCAATGTTTGTTGCAGACAGTTAAGACAAGTAACTTGTAAAAGTACTTAATTATAGATATACATATAGGCATTATCGAACTAGATGTTATCGAACAAGTTATTTGACAAAGTTTGTTAAATGACAAGTTATTTGACAAGTAACTGGTAGAAGTACTTAAAAATGAATATACATATCACGATTGCAAAACGTCATCTATTACTTGACAAGTAACTTGTAAAAGTACTTAAAAACAATATAGATATCACGACAACAAAACTTGTTTGACAAATTATTTGATAAATTTAGATAAATAACAGGTTTGTCATCTATTACTTGACAAGTTACTTGTAAAAGTAATTAAAAATGAATATATGTATCACGATTATCCAATGAGATATTTATTAAGTTATTTGACAAATTTAGTTAAACATCATGTTAGTTATTTATTACTTGACAAGTAACTTGTAAAAGTACTTATAAACAATATAGATATCACTAGTAAAAAACGAGTTGTTTGACAAATTATTGGACAAATTTAGTTAAATATCAGGTTTTGTCATCTATTACTTGACAAGTAACTTGTAGAAGTACTTACAAATGAATATACACATTGACTATAAAATGTTATATGTTACAATTTTTGAAAAGTTTTGCTTGATAAGTTCACTAGTTTAATCTATTACCGACTATTAAGTACTTGACAAGTAAATTATTTTGACTTTAATATAGATACTACTATAGAAAAAAAGTAATTTAGAAAAGTTGACAAATTTTACTTTGAAAATAATATCAATTTATTATAACATTTATTTCATATCTCAAGTATAGTGAGGTACTTGTAAACAAACTTTCTTGCAAAAACTCTCGATTTTCTAAATATTCAAATATAAACTAGTTCTGTAAAGTATGGTAAAACGTACAAAAAAAATAATAATACTAGTTGGTATAAAATAATAGCAGAGTCCTATTTACATTTGTACTCGAATGTAGGACGACGCAACAAGACTGCAAAAAAAAAAGAAATGCAAACTATGAAAACTCTGCATGAAAAGTAAAAAGCGAATTTGTGGGGATGAAAAATAAAAAGGACAGATATGATTAATGGGTTTTTAAGAGCGAGCGCGCACGAATATCATAAATTGAGTTATAAATAGGGAAATTTTTATATGAACATCTGCGAATGCATAAATCCGCCGGAGCTCTCTCGGTCCCAGATTAAATACCGAATTCCATTTTTTCCGATTACGCAATAAACAAAGAGAGCGAAAGGTCAAACAAACCAACAAAAATACAAAAAAAAATATGTACCAGATATACACGCGAAAAAAAATATATATAAACGTCGGTCCTCGCATTTATCGCGCGGAACGATGGTGGTGATGATGATGATGATGCAGTTGAATGCTAATGGGAATTAAATCGGATCGTATATTTTATTTTCCGCTCTCGCCGTTTAATATTCACCTGCGGCTGCAATCTACACGAGCTTTATTTTCAGTTTTTTTTGCTTCAGTATTTGACATTCATTCAGTAATCCATAAATTCGGTAAACTTTTGCGAAAAATTCAATCAAGTTTATTAATTTAAGATTACTGATTATTTCATCTCATGTTAATAATTAATTACAAAATTATTAATATTTGCAGATTTCAGAACAACTTTGTTGAAAACATTTTGTTCTTTAAATACAGAAATTTATATTCTAAAAATTTAGATTTAGTTAGATATTTTTTCATACAATTGTAGAAAGTCTCTGAAGATTTATGAAAGTGGTCACACTTTTGTAAGATGTTTTAAAGTAACAAAATTAGATTTATAAAGCAAAAATTGCAGTTACTAAAATTTACTTTGAAGATTGAAATACTGGACAAAATTGTAAGTGGTTTGTTAAATAACCAAGACTGAAATGTATAGATGGCAGTAGTGTAGTCTCCCTTTGAAGGTTACGTTTTTAAGGGTTTCTTAAGGCCCTTTTAAAAACTGGAATTCTTTAGCTTTGCGCAGTGGCGATATCGTAACCAATGAGGTCTATCCGAGGTGCGATTATTGCTAGTTGAAAACTTTAACCAATACCCCGCCATGTGGACGTGAAAAACCGTCCGCAACGGCAATTTTTGGAAACCCCCAAGGGGGTTCATTATATAAATTTAAATAAAATATTTGTACATTCCTTTGAAATTTATTTTTAGACAATTGTGTTAAGCTCAAAGAAGATTAATGCTAAAAACTAATTTATTTAATTAGAGAAGATTTTAAGGATTTTTAAAGAAGAAAACGTTTTTTTTACCTGTTAATTTCTAAAAAGAACCCTTATTTTTAACATCTGGTTTGGCAGCTGTCTTTAAGGGTAGTGTTGGTATAAGATTTACAGATTATTGTCGTATAGAAAATATATTTATTACTTATTTACTTAATAAAAATTAGTAGTAAATAAATAATTAAACATTATTTTATATACATATGAATGTAGTAAATATACTTAGTTTATTCAGTTATATAATAATTAAAATTTACTTGTCAAATATCAAGTAATGAAATATAATAGAATTTAGATTAATTAAGAAATAAAAAAATCTTTATAAGATTTTCATAATAGAAAGAGTTTGATAGTTTATAAAGTTATATAATAATTAATTTTTACTTGTCAAATATCAAGTAATAAAATATAATAGAATTTAGATTAATTAAGAAATAAACAAATCTTTATAAGATTTTCATAATTCAATGAAAATTTAACTTAATTTCTTGTAGTAAAACTTGTTTTTTTTCTCTTTATATTCAGGTATAGATGGCTCTGTTACTGCTTCCTTCCTTTTGTCGAAGGTTTTAGGGTTTCTTAAGGACCGTTTGAAAATTGTAAATCTTTAGCTTTGCGCAGTGGCGATATCGTAACCAATGAGGTCTATCCGAGGTGCGATTATTGCTAGTTGAAAACTTTAACCAATACCCCGCCATGTGGACGTGAAAAACCGTCCGCAACGGCAATTTTTGGAAACCCCCAAGGGGGTTCATTATATAAATTTAAATAAAATTCTATTATGAAAATCTCATAAAAATTTATATTATATTTCATTACTTGATACTTGACAAGTAACTTCTTACAAAAGTCAAATTACATAAGTAAAAAATAACTTCCACTACTTCATATTTGACAAGTAATTCGAAATTTGAATATACTTTTTATACAACATATTTACTTTTAATTACACAAGTAACACATTTTTTCATATTTAACAAGTAAAATGAAATATTTAGTCAAGTTAGGGAAGTAACAAATTGAAAAAAGATATCTATCACTACTTGATATTTGACATGTAATGAATGTGTGTATTTTTTATACAATATAACAAAGATTTTCTAAGATGAAATTAGATTCATTATTCTCAAAAACTATAAATCTTTTACGTATTATATAAAGATAAAATTAAGTATAAATATGAAGTTTTATATTTTAGTGTGAAGACTTATTTCAAAATTGCGATGTCAATTATAATAATTGCAAATTACATAATCTGTGCATATTAAGCTCAATAAAAGTGATGGGTAATTACGTAACAGTATCATTAATTTCCACCTTCACGTTAAATCGTGCTCAACACTACATATTTTTACTCTTATTAGCTTAATCGAAGATAAACTGTGGTCATCTCCAACATTAAACTCTCGTTAATTTCCCTTTGCCCTTAGCAAATATAACCGCAGATTATAGCCATCTAAAATGTAATCATAGCTACAGGTTATTTCACCCTAAACTACCCGGACTGTACACCATAAACTTTACGACGTCTGCACGACTCAATTTTTTTTTTTAGTATCGAAACGTTAATAAAGTTATTTGGTTATACCCAATTTCCTCAGTCCAAAATCCTCATATCCGATACCACATTTTTTTTCTCCACCCGAATCGTCTCGTCCTTCGAGATCGTAAACTTTCTAGTCCATAAAAGCGTTTTAAGGCCGTGCAAGTCCTTGGTGAAATAAACTAAAAAAGAAATAAGTTAGAGAAAAATAAACCTAGACGTACGACAATATCCTGCGTCTACTATAAAAGATGCAGACGAATGCAGATAAAATAAGTCTGCTATGTCCTTTTCGTCTCTTGAGTATAAGAGGGTTTTTTTTTCTCTCTCTCAAGTAAAGTCCCAAGCGAATTTAGCTCGTTGTTAACAATGCAATTATTTCTTTTTGGGTGAACGTCTCGGCAATTGCGGAAAGCTGGTGGAGGTCGTATATTCTGTTTGCAAATTGTGAACCTATTATGGTAATACTAATAAATCCTCGCAAGTCGAGCAATCAACGTTATTTTTGTTGTTGAAATTTTAATTGGTTTCTCTTAAAGGAGTGACACTTGAAATTCGCGCGTTTCTAAAACTTTCTATAGGTGTAAACTATAGTTTACGTAATTATTGTTATTACTTCTGAAGCTCCGGGTAATTATAGTTTAACGTGTAGTTTAAAGTTAAAATCCGTGCATCTCCCAAGTTATTGCAGACAGTTGAGCAATAAAGTTACTTAAGAGTTTCTTGGCTGGATGTTGTAACGTGCAAATATCCATGGACTCAACAGGCTACCACTCCGGTGTTTGCAAAACACATTTTAAGAAGTCAATTATATAATTAACATTTTAACAACTTATTATTTAAAATTGATAAATATTATAATTTTTGCAAAAGATTTATTTGAAAATGCCATTAATTTAAATTTTGATTGATTTAATTAGCATGATTTGTTATGGAGTAATTAAATAAAATGTGAGCTCATTAAAGCAAATTGAAAAATTGTCATATTTCAATTAAAAATTAACGCCAGATAATAATTGTTATATCAATAGTTGCGGAATAGAAAACCGCTTCTCAGGTAATAATAAAATATGTTAAATGTATTATAGTTTTTGATTATATTTAAAAATTAAAAAATAAAAATACATTTTTGAAAAGTCTTAAAAATTTGCTATATTTGGGATTATAATTATCAACATGTAACAATTGTTATATCAATAGATGCGGAAAGGAAAACCGCTTCTTATGTAATAATAAAATATATCAAATGTATTATAGTTTTTGATTATATTTAAAAATTAAATAATAGAAATACATTTTTGAAAAGTTTTAAAAATTTTATATATTTTGGCTTATAATTATCGATACGTAACAATTGTTATATCAATAGATGCGGAAAGTAAAACCGCTTCTTATGTAATAATAAAATATATCAAATGTATTAAAGATTTTGAGTATATTTAAAAATTTTAAAATAAAAATACATTTTTTTAAGTCTTAAAAAATTGCAATATTTTTGCTTATAATTATCGACACGTAACAATTGTTGTATCAATAGATGCGGAAAGGAATACCCCTTCTTATGTAATAATAAAATATTTCAAATGTATTAAAGATTTTGAGTATATTTAAAAATTTAAAAAAATTATACATTTTTGAAAATTATTAAAAAAATGCTATATTTTGGCTTATAATTATCGACACGTAACAATTGTTGTATCAATAGATGCGGAACGGAATACCGCTTCTTATGTAAAATATATTAAAAATTTTCGTGTTATTATGTAAAAAATAAAATGAATATAAAATATAATGAATTTTAGTAAATTTAAATAATTTCTATATCTAAGCTTCTAATTAACGTCACGTAATAATTAAGTTTAATAATATTTGAATTAATCTGTAAAATAAAAATATATAAAGTGTTTTTATTTTTAATAAGTTTTATTTTTTAATATATTTTGAATAAATGTAAGAGATTGCTTAAAATTTGATTAATTATTTAGTTTATACGAAGTTATGAATGCGAATTGTTACAAATATTATATTTTTTAATTGAATAATTGCATTTGCATATTTCGGATTGTAAAATTTTCTTAATTAAATTTGGAAACAGTAACGAAACATTAGAAGATTCAAATCTCCTGCAGCCTGCAAAATCCTCTCATTCCATTTTTAATTACGGCCGAACGCAATTAATTAATTAATTAATAATAAAAAAAACCCGGCGAGATTTTCGTCCCTCCTCATCCTTGAAGGATTATAAAAGTTTCTTCCATCTCCCCAGTGAAACTTTTCGATTGGATTCGCGATGCTTAATTTATAAAGAGAGGAAACGACTTTAAATTGAATCCTCGCTCCCTCTTCGCCCTCTTCCATTCCATTGACAAGTCTCCCTTTTGTCCGAGATCATCTCTTTCCATTTCCATTTACTTGTCCATCATCCATTATTATAGATTACGCATTAAAAGCGACGAGAAAGTTGCGAAATTGCAGCTGTCAAGTAGCATTTGAATCGATCTAATGATCTGGAACACTTTTATCTCGAAGCATTTTTATCTCATCCAATTCGTTGCAGAATTTTATAAAGGAAAATTTATGCATTATTTAAGAAATAACTTTATGTGTTACTTTACAAGTTATTCGATACGTAATGTGTCACAAAAAAACTATGAGTGATACTAGATATACATGACAGCTGTCAAATTTATTCAAAACTAAGTTTGACAGATCTCATTTCAAAATTATGAAACATACTGTTTTTATAACGGATTTGAAGCATTTTTGTCTCATCCAATTCGTAGCAAAATTATATATAAAAGTTACACGTCATTTAACAAGTATTTTTATGTGTTATTTAACAAGTTATTAGAATTAACTATAATCAAAACTATGAGTGACATATTTCTGACAGCTGTCACTTGACCAAGTAATTTTGACAGATGTCATTTCAGCTAAGAACATTTGATAAAAGTGGTTTACAGAATAATCGATTTTCTTCGATGTATGAATGAATTGTATAACTTTTCTTTTGTTACGTAATCAGAAAATAACTTTCAAGTTTGCGAAACTTGTTCTCTCTTTGCTTCCATTTTGTCGTATTTTTTTCTCGCCTTCTTCTTATCCTCTGCCTCGTTTCCGTCCGGAGATTCGTGGAATAAATGAATTACATAATACCAAGACGAAATTGGAGGGCAGCGCAGAGGAATAATCAAGTCAAATTGGGACCAGGTGAATAGCTTATAATAGACGACCGGTGCATAGCAGAAATTTGAATATGGGCTCATTCGAAAGGTTATTATTTTATCTTTAATTTGCATATTGAATGATCTAATTGCGATTTCATTTAAGCGAGAAATAAAATTAAATAGGAATACGTTGAAATAAATTTAACATTAACAGAAAGATAATCTTTTAAGCTTTATGATGTTATAATTGGTATACGAAAATCAATAGAAAGTATTTTTTGGCCAATGAGGTTCCGTAGAAACGTTGAGGAGAAAAGGAAAAGGTTCAGTGGTGACGGATAGTTTTTGCTACCTGTGGTCAGTTTTTGCTTGTCGTCTGCGAATTCACGAAGCTTAACCTCAAGTTGATTTAGGCTGCGACGAAACGGTTTATTACGTGTACATTTATATTAGACTACATAGAATTTGCAAAATAGGTATGCTTTTCATTGAACAAATTTTAAGTAAAAAAAAAACGTAATTTTAAGTAAAAATGTAATTATTAGTTTATGTTGATTGAAATTTGCAATTTTTTTATGTTTTTGATGAGAATTATGTGTAATCACAAGAGAATAATGCGTGTAATCATGGTAGACTTAAGGATTTACGTACGTGGATAAAATTGTAGATGAAGATCTTCACAAGGCAGTCAATTACGAGAGCGCGGCGGTAAATGTTAAGAAAAGCTTCCACAGTTTATGGATGATAGTCCCTAAATACCTCGGGCAAACAAAAGGAAACCCAATTCTACCGACGGTTTAATTAAGAAATGAAAGGCCTGGGTGATAAAAGGGCATTCGGTGGAAGCCGCGATATGCAAATGCAAGAAGGTGCAGCCACAAATTTGTTGGTCTTCCTCCTCCACCTTCTCCCATTCTCTTTAACCGAAGAAAAGCGCTTCAAAAACTGGGTTACGTAATCCGTTTTACAACCGCCCCTTCAGATCTGATTTATCGTCGCGGCGGCGGCTTCATTTGCAAATTAATTCAATTAAATTTACACTTGCCGAAAATGCTCACCCATCGTGAAGTAAGGGATGAAGGGATGGGATGGTATGCCCTCATCATCATCATTATCGCATTTCATTTGCATCTAAAAAGAATCGTCGGGATTTCGTACGTGCGACTTCGCTTTCAATGGATTCCACTTCAGTCAGCGGCATAGACCATTTCATTAACTCCATTTAATCCAGTTTAATCTCTCCGTTTCTGCGAAAACCCTTCTCGCACCGCAAAATATCAAGTTTCATATTACGACGCCATCTATTCTCAACCTATGAAATTGTTTATTATTCGAAATAACCTTCGCATAACAAGTTTTATAATAATAACTCAGGTAACACCATATTGCAACAGGTATTTAAAATTCATAATTCCAAGAAGAAAAAATATCAAGTTTGATACCTGTTCTTCCCTAACTTCCATTTTTTGGAAATTTTTATTGGCGTAATTCATAATTTTTCAGCTTATATTTTCATATCTTTTCATCGTACCTATTGCTCGCTTTTCCAAGAAAATCTTCAACTACTATGAAAAGAATCGAGACGCCATCTATTGTCAATATATTGAATTAATACATATTTGAATTATACTCGTTTACATAATTAAAAAATCATTTTTCTTAATAAATATTTTGTTTAATTAAAAAAAATCATATAATTGAATAAAACTTTGATGGTTTATGTAATAAATCATCTTTAAATATGTATGTTCTTAATTTTATTTATATTTTTCCATTCGATCATGTAGTTTCTACCTTGCTATAACCTGTACAGTTTTTTGAAGATCTCTGATGTAGTTTTTACCTCAGCGTGGAAATTCACTAGGTTATAGTTCATAGGGAGATTATTTATCAACTTGAGGCATTCTTCAGCAATGCTCTTTACTTTTATCATTGATTTTACATTAAAAATATGCGTTCAGACTTGTCGAATTCTCGATTTGTAATGAATGCTTTGGGCTTAGTATATATATCTTTGTACTAAGGTGGTTAAGGATTAGGAAACATTTTTTCTAGAAATATTTTGAAGGATTTTTATTGCCTTGCAATTAAATTTAATTGTTGTCCAACAACTTTCTACTAAATTCTCTAAAGATGTCATGTTTCCTTGCAAGAATAATATTTCTTAGCAAACAAAATTTTTCATACCTAAATTATTATTTCATAAATTATTTTGAATATATTTTTATTAAATTTTCTATTTTACTTCATTTTCTAGAAATTATTTTCTTTAGAATTGATAACATTTAATTAATATGTCATTATTTTGACATTTAATGACAGTTTTGACGTATTCTAAGCAATCAATTATTAATTAGAAAATAATAATTTGTAATATTAAATTTATAATAAATGGAAATCAAATAATATTTTGAAATTAATTATGACATAAAAATGTTTGAAAATTCATTCATAAAACTATTACGTTAATTTTTTTTAATCACAAATTTGCAGTAAATAAATATGATTTTATTAATTAAAATATTTGGTTAATAATTAATTTCTCTTAAATCTTGTGTCTAATGAAAAAGATTAAATTTGATTAAATAATAAAAGAATGTTGGCGGAAAGACTTAGGTCGATAGCCCTTTGGTTACATTTAATGTGTGATCAATAAATATTGTTATTATTATTAATAAAAGAATGTATTATTTGAAATTGTCTTTTTCTTAAAAAATAATTGGAAAATTGCAGTGATTATTGAGAATCAACGTTAATAATTTACTAATTGAAATTTTAATTATAATTCGTCAGAATCTTGAAAACAATATTATTTTATAACAATTATATAATTATCGAATATTTATTAAAAAAACAAATTAGTTTACAGGTATAAAATTTTAATATAAAAATATTTAACATAAGTTTTAAAATTATAACAATTTAAAGAAAGATATTATTACATTATTCTAATTAAATAAATATAAATTTACCAATCAATATTGAGATGTTTATTAATTATTTTTTTGGCGTTCTCAATTTTTGGTTCTTTTTCCTCTTTCTTCATATTCGGTCTTTCCTGCATCGATTCCATCACCACCGACAAATTGTTCTCAATTTTGTTCATCGCTACGACAACTTTTTCTACATGATTGAAAAACCTTACGAACCTTATGAACAGATCATCTTCGAAAACGTACGGTTTATTCTTGATATCCGTCTTTTTCATTTCTTCAAAAGTTTTCACAAATTTCGCCGTCGCCTCCATCAGATCGTTGTGGAATTTCCTGATGTCCCTCCTTAAAATCTTCAGCATTTTATTCAAGCTGATGAACGTGGTGTTTTTTGGTTTCAGCTGCATTTCTGTTATGTGTATCCATTCTTCCATGTAGTTTCTTGCTTCTAAGATATCCATCAACTTTTTGGAGTACTTTATCGCTATTTTTAACTCCGATTGAAAATTCATCTTGGCGTGATTCAGAGGAAATCTGCTGACGTTGTAACGGCACTGATATTCCAGATGCTTCGCTTCGATGACGGCACTGTTTGTACTATTCTTGGTAGGAGCCATGAATTTAATCAATTTTATTACTTTAGATCTGTCTTCGTACTAAGCGAGTACTTGAACTGTAGTTTAAAATATTTGTAATCTTTATATATGAAACTTAGGTATAAAGTTTAGGCGATAGTGGGGATATTTTAGGTAGAAAACAGATTTATGGTCAAGGGTCAAAATTTAAATTTTATTACTTATTTTTAAATAACATTTACAAAATTTTACAATCATCAAAATTCATACCTAAATAATTAAGCAAATGATTTAGTTAAAACAATAATTTGTCAAACTAAATAAATTATATAATTTCTATTGTTCCGAAAAAATTATGATTATTAAATTTTTGTATATTTTTTTTTGGATCTGATATAATTATTAGATATTTAAATAATAATTAGATTCTTGTAAATTGAAATTAAGTTGGTTTTTAAAATTGAAATTTTTGTTTTGTAACGGGAGTTTAAATTTTTTTTACCTGTAGGATAAAATTTTATTGCACTGTTATTGTGACCCAAAATATTGCTTTCTATAAAATTTCCTGATAAATATGAAAGGAATTACAACCTTCCAACTAAAACCGAAATTTTCCTTTTTCGCGTGGAAATTTATTTAAGTACACTTCAAAAACTTCACCAATTTCAAGAGAAGTTTTTATAAAATTGGAGAATCGTTTTTAATGGATTTTTTTAAATAAAAATAATAAATTATTTCAATATTTTATTTATTCAAACTGGTAATATAACAAAGTGTAAAAAGTCGTGTAGAATGTTAAATATAATTAATTAAAACAACGTCATTTATAAATATAAAACTTTAACATACATAAAATAAAATGTTTAAAAATGATGAAAGTAATATTTTAATTATTATGCAATGAATTTATAAAAAAATATATAAATTTGTATAAAACTTCAGTCACATGAAATCATTTCTCAGCGAAAGTATTTAAAGATAATTTAAATTGATTAAATTAAATTTAAAAAAAATGGATAACTTTCGTTTCAATTTTTGTCAAGTTTCATCCGTTTCGCACGTCTCTTCTCGACGTATGCTCTGACCATCGCGAAATTGTGCTCAGTTAAATTCATGTGATTCAACACTCCTTCGATGTGATTTTGAAACCTGACGAACCTTATGAAGAGATCATCTTTGAGATCGCGCGGCACCTTGTAGGATCGCATCTTTTTCATGTCATCGAACATCATCGAAAAACTCATCGAAGCAACTTCCAAACGAGTATGAATGATAACGATGCTCTCCTCCAATCGTTCCACCAATGTCTCTAAAACCTCGTCCGTCGTGTTCTGCAGATTGTAAGCCTTCGACAGTTGTTTCCAATCTTGCCTGTAGTTTCTTCGCAGCAAAATCTCGTAAAGTTTTCCGGAGAGCGTCGATCCCATTATAACTTGAGACCTGAAGTCGACTCGGTTATGGTTCATCGGGAATTTTTTTACGTTGTCATTGCACATTTCCGCTAACAGCTTCACTTCCGTAATTGCTTCTTGACCAATCGCGACATAACTCATATTTGATATGTTTTTTGTTTGTTATTTCAGTGTCGTGATTTGCAGCAACATTTATGTACCGCTTTGTTGTATAAAAATGATCAAATTTTTGAAAATATTCCGTTTGCAGATTTGAATTCGATGTTTTTTTAATAAGAATTTAAATCGAAGAAAAAATAGAAAAAACCATTAGAGATAAACGTTTAAAGTAAAGAAATTTAACAAATATTGTAAAAATTTACTGGTATGAATTTAAAATTATAAACTAATTTTGATATAATATTGAATGATTTGTAAGAATTTATCTAGAATTATATATAAAGACAAAATATATGTAATTTTTGTTTGTTATAATTAATTAATTACTAAAAACTCAAGATATAAAGCAATTGAAAATGCAAGTAGTTTCGTTACAAATAGCTACAATAGATGGCGCTTTATTTTTATACGTGAATTTAACAAATATAAATGAAAATATCTGTTAAAAATCTTCTGTTATAAATATTTATATTACTATTATGTTAATTTTATAAATATTTCCCAAAAAAGCTATGTAATCGATCATAATTTTAGTTTGTTACAAGTAATTAAGTTACGTTTCACATAAGTATTCAGAAATTGGTAATTATTGTTATGTAGTTACAAGTGCCTTCACTAGATGGCGTGGTCATAGTAGTTGATATTTGTGACATTTATAACTTGAATCAAGCTTGTAGATTTGGGAAAAGGGCTCATTCATCATAAGTTCTGTTATAAAAGTCTAGAATTGGAAATGTAGGTATAATTACAGCTGCTTGTGTTGTTAGAACACAAAAGGGAGCTTTCATTTTCTCTCTAAATATTTTTTTATCATCTCACCATCCTGTGTATGCATGAACTATATTTTTTTATTATCAGCGTATCCTTACTTCCTCGATTGTTGGAATTCTTGTGACTTTGAAGGGCCAACATGAAAGGGACTTCTTTAGGACCATCAAAGCGTCTTTAAACTCGCTGACTGAGGCCTTTTTTCCACCCGAATCCTTTTGGCCGAGCATCTGGTTCCGTCTCTCAATCGCAAACGTATTTATTTTTAATGAAGAAACAACATTTTTATAGTAATATTAAAAAAATAACGTATAAGTTTAATTCTAACTTTTCAATGAGATGTCGCTCTAATTGAATTTGCTTAATTCCTTATTATTTCATTATTTGTATCCAAAAGTTTTTATAGAATTTGTTTGATAATTTTAATTTTTCAACGAGATGTCGCTGTAATTGAATTTGCTTAATTCCTTATTATTTTATAGAATTTGTTTGAATAAAAATTAATAAGAATATGATTAATTATGTTTAGCTGTAATTAAGATTAATGAAGTTTATAATGGGATAATGAAAAATCTCGTTTACTTTAACTTTGTCATATTTTTTTTAAATTTCCAATCCAATTATCCGCTGCTTTTATTATCATTTTTCTGCATCGAAATTTTCTTTTTGCAGATAATTTTCAATTAATATCCCGAACCACTTTTGGACATCGAACGCGGGGATAAAGAGGAAAAAAAAGAGAGGATATGGTGAGTGAATTGTAATTGTTTCTCGTACCCATAATGGTCTTTAATTATGAAATTTAAAGCGAGCCTTCGGCGTTTCGTCGCCTCGCAAGTTTTGCTCGTTAAGGGTAGACGAAATTGCATTCAAATAATAAAAAAAATAAAAACTAAGTTTATATAACATGCCATTATCGAATATTGCGTTTCTTCTTGCAAAACTTTCCTGAACGAAAACTTAATGAATCATTAGATTGTAATTATAAATTAATTTTTCAGTTTAAAATGTTAAGTTATTATTAGAATTATCTGAAATAAATATTCATGAATAAAACTGAAAACATAAATGAGTAATTAAATTTGTATAACAATTTAAAAAGTGTAAAAACATATTGAATAAAGTTCAAACTAATTTGTGTACAAAAAGCGAATATTTCAATCTGCAAAAGCAGATTTTTATCTAAATGCAAATTCATAAACTTTTACTTTTTTTTGTCATTTCCCATCGGGGGAAATTCGCTTCTCCCACGTTTTTTTTTTCTGTGCACTTTTGTGGCTTTGGGGATGATAATAGTTAGCGTTTAAGTTGCGCCCCATGGGCATGCAGTTTGGCCACATTTGGACATTCATAGCTCGACGTAAAAGTTTTAAGTAAACAGACAACTTTTCCTCACCAATTTTTTTCCCCCCGTTTGTTCGTTCGTTTAGTTTTTGTTTGTTTGCAAACAGTCCATTACTCCGTTGTGTGTTTTCTTTTATTTTGTCTTTTTTCCACCCTTTGTTTCCATCGGGTCTTCAACTTTCCACCGGAGGCGTTCCGTTCCAAGAAGTTTTCTCGAGTTTTTAAATTTAAACAATTTTAAAATATCAATTTATCACATTTTCTTCAATTTAGTACTATTAGTTAAATCTTGATAATTAAGAAGACTTTATTTTAAATTTAGAACGTAATTTAAAGTTTTCATTTAATTCCTACAAATTTCAAAATAATTGTTAATTACGTAACATAACTATTGCTTTAACATACTGAATGCATTACTTAATAATTTTTATTCAAAAGGATTTTCTTTAAAAAAATGTTTTTTATAAAGACTTCAATACATTTTTTTGACATAAGTGATATAAGTGACAGTTGATATTCCAACTGTCATTTGTGTCACATATGAACAAATATATAATAAACATTTTCTAATTTAGTATAGAAATATTACGTAACATAACTAATGCTTTAACATACTCAATGTATTACTTAATAATTACTTTTGATATACAGTTTTGATTTGACAATTGGTTGTCAATTATGTCAAATATAAAGTATTATATAATAATCGTTTTCTAATTTAACATAGAAAGTTTCTATCAAATATTATAAAAATTGCAATAAAAACTTTTGATATACAGTTTTGATTTGACAATTGGTTGTCAATTATGTCAAATATAAAGTATTATATAATAATCGTTTTCTAATTTAACATAGAAAGTTTCTATCAAATATTATAAAAATTGCAATAAAAACTTTTGATATACAGTTTTGATTTGACAATTGGTTGTCAATTATGTCAAATATAAAGTATTATATAATAATCGTTTTCTAATTTAATCGTTTCTATCAAATATTATGAAGAATGCAATAAAAACTTTTGATATACAGTTTTGATTTGACAGTTGGTTGTCAATTATGTTAAATATAAAGTATTATATAGCAATCGTTTTCTAATTTAACATAGACATTTTCTATTAAATATTTACACTAAAATTATATATTTTCATTTAAAATTTATAATTAAAAAAAATATGTTGTCAGCTCATAAACTGAAGCTGTGTATAGAATAAAGATGTCATGTTAAAAACAAAAGAAATCCAGGTTTCTTGTTTCTTGTTTTTTAATTACCGCGGAGAGGCAAGTCGAGATTCATGAATGAGCACTTCTTTTCTACCTTCCTCTCCTCTCTCTTTCTCCACTCTTCCATCTGCACATTTGAAATATGGGTCGCAAATATGATTTTTTTTTTGCTTCTTCAGCTCAGTTCCACCGATTGTTGTCTCTAGATGTGCGTGTGATAGGCTCTTGCATAACCGCAGCATCCATCATCCAGTCAGCAGGAAGGTTCCGAGTTTACGGTTACCGGTTTTTTTTTTCACATCTTCTTCGTCCGTTCGACCATCCTTCATTGATCCTATCTCTGCTTATCGCCGCAGCATCTTTGGCGGAGTTACGTCGCGAAGTAAACACAATGAAATTCCGACAGTATTTGCAACTTGTTCGTGACGAAAAAAAATCTTTTTTCTTAAACAATTTTATACACTGTTACATTCAACATTAATCTCTTTATTTTTTAAGATAATCTTCAAGTTGTTATATAAAACACTAAATTACACTAATTATAAAAACGCCATCTATTATGTAATTATCGACTCAATCATTTTCAACACAAAATAAATCTTTTTTTTTACTAGTTTTTTCTATTATATTTATTTAAATAAATAAAAATAATCTTTCGATTTTGGAGAAATTCATTGTCGCGCTTGAAATGTTATTTCTTATTTTCTTAGCGGTTTACCGTTGGATTTTTATTTATTTTTCTCTTAAATTAGGACGCATCAACCGTGTAAAATGTTTTATATTTTTTACAATTTATTTTTGTATTTCACCTGATATAACATGTTCTGTTAACCAAATCGAACTTATAATTGTTTCATTATCTGTTAAGTAATTTTAGAAACTACTTGTTAAGTAGCAATGGAAAAAAGATATACTTGAGCAAGAATAATGATTAAGTATTTCCTATTAATGGATTACCTGTTATAATTTGTCTAATAGAAGACATTTTATTCGTTTGTTGATACCTGTCATAAGTTGTTAAATGGAATAAGCTTTATTTGTATGTTGACATCTGTCATAAGTTGTCATATAGATGAATCTGCATTTGTATGTTGAAATCTGTCATAAATTGTCAAATAGATGAATCTTCATTTGTATGTTGACACCTGTCATAAATTGTCAAATAGATGAATCTTCATTTGTATATTAACACCTGTCATAAGTTGTCAAATGGAAGGAACAGCTCTTGTAATAACAGGTGTTATAAGTTGTTAAATTAAAAAAGTTATGTTAACCAAATCGAACTTATAATTGTTTCAATTATCTGTTAAGTCATTTTAGAAATTACTTATTAATTATCAATGGAAAAATGATATACTTGAGAAAAAATAATGATTAAGTATTTCCCAGTAATGGATCACCTGTTATAATTTCTCTAATAGAAGAAACTTTATTTCTACGTTGACACCTGTCATAAGTTGTCAAATGGAATAAGCTTTATTTGTAGGTTGACACTTGTCATAAGTTGTCAAATAGAATAAACTTTACTCGTAAGTTAATACCTGTCATAAGTTGTCAAATGGAAGGAATTGCTCTTGTAATAACAGGTGTTATAAGTTGTTAAATTAAAAATGTTTACTTGTAACGTTTTATTAGAAAAAAATAAATTAAAAAACTTATAAAAATGAGAATTAAAATTGAACTGGTTGTCGTTAGCAGACGGTTTGTATAATTTGGTCCATGGTAGATGAGAACAAAGAGACCTATAGTGAATTTGCAGAGGAATTGAAAAGAAATGATAAATAACCGAATACCGGAAGAGAGAAAAACAAAGTATAAAAAAAATAAAGTGAAGTACAATAAAAATGTGCGACGTCGTTTGGTGCTGCGATGCAGAAACATCATTAATTATGTCTCTGAATAGAGCAGCGTGTCAAGTGCTACTTTACATGCACAATGAGTATTCAAACCGCCCTCCCATTTTCTCCTGCCACCCGCATCATCGCGTAAAAACACAAATAACGAAAGGCAGAAAACAGTTTTCCAAAACAAAAATTGTAAAATTAAATGTAATCCACCAGATGGAAACTTGAATTAAAAAATTGCTGCTTGGAAGGAAGGAAGGAAGGAAAAAGGTCCTTGTTTGTCTAGGAGCAGGACTCTGCGTTGATATTTCTTTGAGCGAGGCAAATTGCTTCTTCCGGACGTCGACGATTAGAATTTCACGAATTACGCCAATTTTCACGCTCCCGTTCTCCTCCAGCTAAACGGAAAATTGGAAGCTTACGTTTATTTAAGTTTCTTTCTGTTATTTTTGGGAATAGTGTGTCTCCTTTTCGTGCTATGTCGAGAATGTGGATGGAAGCTGAAGGAAACGCCAATTCCCGAGACCAGCACTTAAGATGACACTTTAGATATGATCTCATCCTCACGTTTTTCGCAGTTTCGAGTCACTAATCCAGATTATATCAATGTATCTATTCCCAGAAAAAATATCAAGATATTTTATAGAATAACGTGTTAATAATTATCATTATATAACAATCATCGTATCAAAACAAGAGCAATTAAGAAACGCTGGTGTAATCATACTATTTTTGTGCTATTTTTGATTTTTTTCTAATAAAATTTGATAGTATGGGAAATACCACTAATTTGGGTATTGGTTCATTAATTATTTTATGTAATAATTATGTAATTAAAGAAATTGTGAGCATAATTCTAATGAATATTTCTTAATGTTTGAAAAATAAAATGTGAAATTATGAAATTTGTTTTCTACTGTAAATAGTTTAAATAAATATGTGAAGCTTGTCCAAGTGCTTCCGTTTATTCATGACTCCCTTTGCTATGTAATCCGTACTCATTAATCAACTTAATATGTTTCGAGATAATGAGCGTGTTAAAGTGGAATTGCGCTACGGCCCATAATATTATGTCTAAATGTTTGTTACGTGATTACGGCGAACTTTTATTTGTGTGAAAAGCAAGCGTGCTCGCTTGTCTTCAGCCATGTGAATAAACGGTTTAATGTATACAGCGTGTCCGCAAAAATAAACCACAGTTTCACAGTTAATAGTGAAAATAAGTAAACTGTCGAATAGTTAGAAATTTATACAGAAATTGATTTATTGTAATATATGATGAATTATTATATAAGTTTATAAATGACATTGACAGCTACAAACTGTTATTTGTATATATTTCTTTTGACAGCTGCAATAAACAAGTTTTTAAATGACATTGACAGCTACAAATTAATATTTGTGAATTAAACAAATTGCTAAAAGATATTGACAGCCACAAATTGTCGTTTGTATATATTACTGCTAATTTGACAGCTGCAATAAACAAGTTGCTAAAAGACATTAACAGCTACAAACTGACATTTGTATATATTACTGCTAATGTGACAGCTGCAATAAACAAGTTGCTAAAAGACATTGACAACTAAAAAGTGATATTTGTATATATAATACAGCTGAAATAAACAAATTACTAAAAGATATTGACAGCTAAAAACTGACATTTGATATATTACAGCTGAAATAAACAAATTACTAAAAGATATTGACAGCTATAAACTGACATTTGTATATATTACTGCTAATTTGACAGCTGAATTAAACAAATTGCTCAAAGATATTGACAGCTACAAACTGACTGATTTTAAAATAAATTAATGATAAAAAAGAGAATCCATTAAAAATAAAATAATTATTTAATAAACTGAATTTTTATATTTAATATTTACCAGTATATATAAAAAAGTAAATATTGACGCATATTTTTAATAATTATCGGAATTAAATAAATTGAAAATAATATATTTATTGATGAAAATCTGAAAAAAACATTTTCATATAATTCCTGGAATTATTTCAAATTGAAATTATTTAATGAAATACTTTTTGGCCACCAGTCAATCTATTACCAATATGCACTTCAGCTGAAATATGTCTATTTCGAATTACGCAATCGGAAAAACAATAGTAAACAAACGAAAAACGAAACAAAAGTGTTTTTCTCTCGATTTTGCATCCATATCAAATATGTATCTGATGCATGGATTAAAATAAATTCCTCACAAATATCGGACATGTTTTAAAAACATTTTCTGTTTTTGAATGCTGTAAATTACTGCAACGAACGTCATCCCAATCGTGTCATTGTTTTTGTATGTTTCGCAATTTTCAGTTTGCATTCGAATTCGATGCAATATTTTTTTTCAGTTGTTGCGTGCACGTGCGAAATTCACGTAATCGGAATGAAACAATCTGCAGCTTATTACCCATTGATAGTTGTAATAATAGAAAAAATAATATGATGCAATTTCAATCGACATTGTTTTCATTATTTTTGCTGTAGTTATTGTTAGTGTACACCATGTTTCGTTTTGCTCTCTTGTTTAGTTTATTTTTTTGTTGTTGTTGTTTAGTTTCGAAGTGCGAAACAGCCGTAATTGAACTAATGGAAAGCCGGGGGGATTGCACTAACAACATTTTCAGAGCCGCCCCCGCACTTTCATTTCTGCTAGTTCGTAGCGATTTTTTTAGTTTGTTTTGGTTTGCTCGCAATATGCGTTATCGAGATTTGTTCAACGCCGGGGAAAAAAATTGAAAATTGGACACTTTCATTTTCGCATCCCGTGTTTTTTTTTTCCGGTTGTTGGTTCAATTCTCATGAGCGAAAATGGAAATGCGTCGCGTATTGTCGACATGTGTTATTTTCTCATTTTCCAAACAAATGGAAAATGTTTTGTTGCATAATTTACTGAAAAAATAATTTTAATGGATTATTTTTTATGGAAAAATTGTGAAAATATTATAAATTTTTAAAGCTACAAATAGAAATTTGTGTATAGCTAAATTCCTCATTTGGCAGCTTCAATAAACAAGTTGTTAAATGACATTAACTTGACAGCTAAGAACTTTTATTTGTATATAATAGTACTATGTTGCAATAAAACAAATTGTCAAATGGAATTGACAGCAATAACTGACATTTGTACATAATAATGCTAATTTCCTAATTTGACAGCTGCAAAAACATAAGTGTTGAAATGACATTGACATCTTTAAGTGACATTTATATATAATAGTATTAAGTTCTTGATTTGGATTTTTGCTGCAATAAATAAGTTGTTAAATGACATTAACATGATTGATACGAACACATATTTGTTCACAATTTGACATTTGCCATAAATACATTTTTAAATGACAGCTAATTGACATCTGAAATAAATGACATTGACATTTAAACATGAGACATCTTATTTTAGAAATGTAAATGAGATTTGATAGTTTAGTGTATAGTAACGTATATAATTATATAACATGAAGTTTATAGTGGATACAACTAAATGATAATGTGTGTAACGTTAAATTTATAAGCGAAAATTTCACGCAATTCATTCATAATTTACTGACTTGTTTTTTGGTAGATAAATCATAGAGTATTATATCAATATTTGGATATTCTCGGCTAATGCGAAAACTTAAACCGCCGACGGAACGATTCTCGACAGGTTAATGGCATCAATTCCTCATTCCTACTCCAATATACATGTAAAATGTGTGTGTTTTATATCCAGTAATAGCGCATCTTTATTATGACTTCAATAATAACTAAAGTTCTATATTTGCTAGCCTATACATAAAGATAAGTTTATTAAGTTTACCTGTCACATTTTTATATTAATACTTTTATTATACAAATTATTCATATTTAGTCTAATCAATATTTATCAATAACTAATTTGACAGCTGCAATAAACAAGTTACTATATGACATTGACAGCTACAAATTGACATTTGTATATATTACTGCTAATTTCATATGATGACAGCTGCAATAAACAAGTTGCTAAATGACATTGACAACTACAAATTAACATTTGTATATATTACTGCTAGTTTTATAATTTGACAGCTGCAATAAACAAGTTACTAAATGACACTGACAACTACAAATTGACATAATTTATTTTCTAATTTGACAGCTACCATAAACAAGATGTTAAATGACAGCTGTAAATTGACATTTGTACATAACAGATTTAATATAGGATATTTCAATAACGTTTTTGAATTTTGTTGAATAACTAGTATAAAATTTGATGATAATTTTGTTGTTACATAATAATGATTATTAACTGAAATGTATATATGTGAATATACAAATTGTAATTATGACTAAACGAACGAATCATTAAATTTGACATAAACTAAATGCAACAGAAATAAAAATCTATATTCCCAAACGGATTCGTTACAATGTGCAACCGATGCAAACTCGTTGAATCAATAATAATAATAATGCGGTCACCGGAAAATAGAAGAGATGCAAAAGAATAAGCATATTGATTTTGCAACATTCGCGTGCATTTAAAAGCCGCATTTGAAGTTCGGATTTTCCAGACGCGAAAAAAAAAATCGCGAATTGTGGTTTTCATTTGATTTGTGTCCGCGGTTAAAGCTAGGAAACTAACTAACTATTCGCTAGGGGCGTGTTCCACTTTAAAACTGTTTCATTGATTAGTGCGAAAGGGGTAGAAACAAACAGAACCGATTAATTTCAAAGTTGACAACACTTCAACTTCAACAAAACCACATCTCTCGCATGGCGTTGTTTTTATTTTAGTATGTATTTCGTCAATCCTCCTCACCGCAGTTCGGATTTCGAAATTGCTGCTGGTCAAGAAGCGTATAGTTACAAAAAAAATAAATTGGATTTGAAACCGAGCGGAGTATTGTTGTAAAAGTGGACACAATAAAATTAAATTAAAAAGTAAGTAATTTAAAAAAAATAAAAATTACTTACTTAATAGTAAAAATTAATAGTTAATTGACGTTGAGTGAAAATTTCTGGTTGAGAAATGATAAAAATTGATTAAACTATATTGAATATAAAAGTGTTTTGTGATAACTGAGATTTATAAAGGTAAATGAAGTAAATTGGATCTGGAAAATGCGAAAATGATGGAAATTGGGAACATAAGATGCTCAGTAAATTGAATATAATGTCACGGGTCTCCATAATAAAGTGCTGCTTGCTGCATAAGGAACTTTGCGAGTTTTCCTGGATCAGATTTAAAATAGAGCTTTTCCACATGCAGCAGTTGCAACTTGCCAATCGAAATCCAGTTACTACAATTGCTATTATCCTTCCTTTCTCGAGCTTCCATTTGAAATGTTTGGTAAAGCCTGTATTTCGTCGCGTTTCTTGCTTTTTGTCCTTAATCTGGACTTTTATTAATGCTGAATGCGAGCAGGGTTTCCACGCAAAACGGCCTTAATTATGTGAGCACACGTTGCAGCTTAATTCCATGGAACAATATACACGACGTCTGCTCTACGTAGACAAATCCTAATTAAAACTTATTATATATACTCGGATTATACGTCCAAACAGATAAGGCGGATATATCCGCCTCTCGTAAAAAGGCTAAATTTAATAACTTCTTATAGTAATTAAGAATTAGTTTTGTTTACTGTTAACATTTCAGTTACGAAAAGTTACTTAAGAGATTTGTTCTTGATTATTTTCCGATTCAATTATGCTTTGTGTAGGAGTAACAGCAACAACAGCTACAAGATGTGAAAAAAAAGTTTGTAGTTTGGAGAAGAGGAAATTTAATTACTTCGTAAATTTAATGGTTCGTGTTCCGCCTGGACGAAGTTTCGACCGTGCAAAATTAATCAATGGATTTCGACGTAGCTAAATAAAAAGACGCTGTGTTCCAAAATAAATAAATATCGAAAATGCAATAATTCGTCATTCCCGTTACACTAATTTCTCTCTCATCCTGTTTATAAACGACCGTGGATAATCGGCTTCATCGCTCTGCTGCCATAAATAATTGTGTAATAGGCAAACATTAAAATTGTTTGCTCGTCTTGCATGCTTCTTAATGACAACGCGCATTAGCGATTCAGAATGTATTTTACTCTATTTTCATTAATTTTAGCATTTAAATATTTAACTATTTCTTAAATTAAGCATTTTTACGAGAGGCGGATATATCCGCCTTATCCTTTACGCTTGTAAAAAATTGTTTGAAATGTTATTATGGCGGCGCAGACATCGAATCTTAGTTTAACGTCATTATCATTATTTGTTTCATTACACAATAATTTTGCTTTTGAAAAATACATTAAGTTTAAAAGTAAAATAAATAACGTAAATAAAACGAATTATGTAACATTGTATGTTTTGTTTGTAGAATGTAATTTACAGTTAATTAAATTTTATTTCGGATAGTTTGAGTGAAAGCAAACATCCAGAAAATACATTTATCGAACCGTGTAAGTGAAAGTCATTGGGTTTGTGTGTCGTTCCCTGGGGAAGCTGCGTGAGTAGTGTCTTCCAAAGGAATAGAAGAAATAGCGAGAGAAGGAAAATAGTGAAAAGCGTGAGATGAAGGGAGAGAAACGAACGTAGACGAGACTTTTCCTGGGTTAAGAATAAATATGATGGACAGGATACGTGAGTGTGTCCCATTAAGAAGGATTGCGAGCATGCATCAACGTCGAACTCGATTCTCGTCTCGTACGTGACCATCAAAAATGCGGGATTGCATCCTTCGGTGCTAAAAGTGCACAAAGTGGAGGAGGATATTCGCAAAAAAGAAAGGACGAAAAATTAATGCCTGTGCATATTTCTGTTTCGAGCACATTTTAACGGAAATGCGATGACAATGTTGTTTTTTTTTTCAAATGCTTTCAGTCATTGATCAATCGGTGTTTAAAACCATAACCGAAAGCAAACAAAAAATGTGTTTTTGCATGCACTGCAGAGTAAAACGGTTTCATTAACTCAATTGAATGCTGTGACATTTTTACAATGTTTTACTCTCTTTTTTTTTGTTTGTTATGGAAACACGTTATGTTTTCGTTAATATTGTTGTTCGCAGCTCTTTGAACTGTAGCATTAAATTATGATGAAACAAACAATTTTTATATAAATTTAAACAATTTTTTTATTAGTAATTGAATTATTTCATATTGTAAACTATTATATAAAAGCAAAAATGTTTTATTTTATGCGAGATTTCGGGTAATAAACGTTAAAAATTGTAGACCTAGGTATAGTATGTATATTAAGTGGTTGTTTTGTATTACTGTTTGAGACGGAAAATCGGTTTATACTTGTCGAAAACCTTTGTCGTTATTCTCTTTGATGTACTTTACAGTATACAGCTTATTGTGATATCGACGAAAGTTGCACGGAATGTTCGGTTCAGGTATTTCTAATCATCTCGATTGCATTAATTGCAAAGATCAAATGCTAGAAATGTGTTTCAATCAACGTTTTATGCTGATAACAAATATATTGAAAAATCTTCATATATGAATCAATAATTCATGTTACATAATAATATTTATGTGAAAAGATGCGAAATTAAAGACTGTTTTTGATGTAATCATAAAATATGTAAAAAGTTTGCCAATTTCTGAATTAAATTAGAATTTGATGTTTTTTTTTTTTAAATCGGAATATCTGCGTAAACAATTGATATAACATAAATATATTTCTGTCAAAAGTTGCACAATTGAAAACAGCTTCTAATGTAATCATACAATATATATAAAGTTTGACAGTACATAATAATATTTATGTCAAAAGTTGCACAATTGAAAACTGCTTCTGATGTAATCAGTTTGTATGACAGTTTCTGAGACAATTAAAAATTTTGTTTATTTCAACAATTTAATCACAAAATATATTTAAAGTTTGACAATTTCAAAGTTAATTCAAAATTTGTTTTTTTTTTGTCAACAATTGATATAATATAAAAATAATTCTGTCAAAACATGCACAATTGAAAATAACTTCTGATGCAATCATAAAATATGTAACAAGTTTGACAGTTAATATAAAATTTGACTTTTCAATAACAATTGACATAACATTATAATATTTATAAAAAAAGTTTGACATTTTCTGAGTAAATTTAATTTTTTACAACAATTGGCAGTACATAATAATATTTATGTCAAAAGTTGCACAATTAAAAACAGCTTTTGATGTAACCATAGTTATATAACAAGTTTGACAGTTAATATAAAATTTGACTTTTCAATAACAATTGACATTACATTATAATATTTTCGTCAAAAGTTACGTAATTATAAACAGCTTCTGATATAACCATAAAATATATAAAAAGTTTGGCAGTTTTTGACTTAATTTAAAATTTGACTTTTTCAACAATTGACAGTACATAATAATATTTATGTCAAAAGTTGCACTATTGGAAATAACTTCTGATGTAACCATAAATATATAAAAAGTTTCATAGTTAATTTTAAATTTAAAAATTTTCATTTTATGTGGTAAGAAAAATAATGAAATGAAATACGAAAATTCCTATAAAATTTTTCACAATTTCGACTATAGAATTAAATTTATTAAATGTAAATATAAAAATTTGTATATATTTAATAGATTTTCAAAATTTTACTTAACTTATAAACTGATGAAGACTTATTACAAAAATATTGAATAAAACTAAAGTTAATAATAACTTCTTTACCACATTGTAACTTTCAGTAAGGAAATCCGTCTACATCCAATCTTTATTGATTTCCCAGCGTAACTCCATTATTAAAGATGCGGAAATCGGCGAGATATTCTCTCTCGTGCAACGTCACTTCTATTCCTCTTCTGTTGATCTTCCTGCACTTTTTTTCTCTCTTCAGGCTTTTCGAGACTGCAGCATCGCAGACTTCGCAATCTCCGCTTTATTTCCACACGCAAACAGATCAAAGCCGCAAATATTTGCGCGCCGCGCGAAAATCACTCGCATATAACGCGCTCCATCGATACGCAATTGTTTTCACTCAAAACCGTTACTACTACATTCACACAAATCGTAATTACATAAGCAAACATTGCAATTCAACTTTTCATAAAGATTATTAATACGCATTACTTGCCAAGTACCTTAAAATCTCGTGTATAATACGCACCTATTTCTATATAATTTTCTTGCTGTAATTGAGTTAATTGTATTTACTTGTGACATGTAAAATCTCGTATATAATACGCATCCTCTCTAAACTACAAGTTTATTTATACTTAATTTTAAGTATAAAATGTTAATTTTACCAAAAATAAATATTTTCTTGTTTAACTTTTTGATTTTATATAAACAGAGTGTCGTTTATTTCTACTTAGAGCAGAGGAGTTGTAGAGCATAGAACTTAAGCATTCGTAAGGAAGTGGATGATAGGATTTCAATAAGCTCATCTGAAACGGCGTAGAAACCGTTGTGTAATTGAATCTTCTGCCATTGCGGATGCGGCGGAGCGGAACGGATATGGTGGAAGCGCCGGGTCGAAAAGCCGGTGCGGAAATCCCGAAGGAGACGGAACGAATAAGAACAAAAAAAAAAGGAATAATATTAGAAAGAAAATACGTATAATAAAAAAAGATGTACGGATATCCGGAGATACAAACAGGTGGTGAAATTTTTTTTTTACATTTCATATTTGCTGAAAACCTGAAATATATTTTAGTTAATAGATAGAGAACAAGGTTTTAGAATAAATATAAAAATGTAATAAAAATAAATGTTATTGTGTGTTAATGAAAAACGAATTTATGTAATCCAATTTTTCTTATGGAATAATTAATTCGTTCTCCAAAAACTACACTTTACGATAGGCGATAACTCTTGCATTACAAGATGAGTACGAGAAATGCGCAGCATTTGAAATGAATAATTTCAGTGAGGAGGAAGAAGTTGGCTCGAAAGTAACGAAGACGAAGAAAAAAAAGATTTGATTATAAATCGTCTCATTTGGGTTGCGAATTCATAAAATTGAAACAATTCTTCAGCGCAAATCCAATTACTGAAACCTTTGAATCAATTATTCACTGTTCTATAAAAATTACTCTATTTTATTGATTGATTCATTTTTAGGTTTTTGCAATTAATTTATTAGAAAATCTTGCAAAACCCGGCGCATCCACCAAATCTTATTTTATAAATTATTTTGTTATATTTGTAAAAAAAATAATTTATGGTGGAAATTTTAATATTAGTCAGGAAAGTTTCATTTATTTTCAATTTTTGTTCGATATCGAGAGGGGGAAAATATGAAACGTTGAATAGAAAAAGAAAGAAAAGTGAATGAAAATAAAAAGGAGGAAAAGGCATGGAAGTACTTTGATGTAACAAATGCCCGATATGAGGAGAACGATGGATTTATGATTCTCGTTCATTTTTCTGAATACGTAATTTATTATGCTGAGAATCTTGAGGATGCGTCATTCCTTCTCTCGCTGTTTCCTTTTTATTATTATTTTTTTGTTGCTTTTAGATCAGAAACAAAATACTTATAAACTTATGCAAAAAAATATGAATAATATTTTACAATAATTTAGTTTAAGTTGATGAAGCCTGAACAAAAAATATGGGTTAAAACTTAGAGCTTTTAGTGTGATGAATTATAGCACCTCCTATTTGTGACGTTCTCTCGTGCGAAGACGCGAAAAACCAACTGAACGTTGATTTGTGGCCGCTCTTTACGACATTATTAAACAGCAGCAAATCACGTCGAAACGTTCCGAAACACGCGGCGAAACGAAACCGACAAAAAAAAAACATTTTTTTTGGTTGATTTACTGCCGCGAGACAAAGAAAAATAAATGCATGTGTGGCGACGGGTATAAATCGCATTAGAGTTGTGTCCGTTTTTCCCTGAAACGTGCTGTTTCGAACATAAATTCCGTTCGGAATGGCCCGACGTCATCCTTTACATTAACTGCGTAAGATCATTTTTAGATAACGCAACTTCAGCGAAATATTTATAGTTTGTATGTTTTATAATACTTTCATCGATAAATGGCGGATGCGCCGGGTCATGTCATATAGAAATTGATGAATCGGTACAAAATAAAATTAAATATGTACGGAAAACTCAAATTTTGTTCGCAAAGTGAAATTTTGTTGGGAAATAAAAGTGTTCGAGAACCGAAACTCTAATTTTGTTCGAAAAGTGAAATACTCTTCGGGAATCAAAGTGTTCGGGAACCGAAACTCATGTTTTTGCTACAACTTTTGAAGAACATAAAATTTTGTTCGAAAAGTGATATTTTTCTAGAAATCTAAACGTTTGGGAACCGATGGATTCAAGTTAATACAGAAATCAAAAGATTTAAATGTGATTTCCTTGAGAATTATTTACATTTATAAAAAAAACTAGTTATTCAAAAAAACCTATGATCATTGTAGCTTAATTGAGGCGGTTTATTTAATTCCGGCTATTACTCGGCCGTTTGATGTCGAACGTAAATTGTGATTTTAATTATGCATCAAAGACGCCTCCTTCCATCCTCCACCCTCCCCCATCTACTCAAGCGGGCGAAGAGCTTTTGATATGATCATCTTCTCTCATCCTCCCACAGAAGCTCTAGGAATAATAATATTTGCAAGGAAAAGAGACGAAAAAAAGGACGACCTCGCAACATCATCATATTCAGCTTTACTTAATGAATGCACGCATCAGTAGGTTCAAGAAATAATTAGTTTTCTTTGCTATATGCACACTGAAGAATATTTTTTTTATTATTGCCACGTCGACAATATTCGTTTTTTTAAATTTCATTACATAATAATATAAATATTTCGTTTGTGATTGTTATATTATGAAATCAGTATAGGGATTTGACGTGATTCCAAAATTGTATTTCTCTGTAAACTAGTTTCAATCGAGATGCATTTTCCAATTCCGGAAATTCCGCTGGACGTCGAGCCCGGCGAAATTACTTAGTTTCGATTCGATTCTGAGCGGAGTACGGAATGAAGTCGGATATGAACACAAAAAGCTTGGGAAAAAATAAATAAAAAGCAAAACATCCGCAGGTCCCAGGCGAGCATTGATCAATTGCGTCTGTTCTCGATGTAGCCAATTCCAGTGTAAGTCGATGAATCGAGGATGAGAGATTATGAGAGTTGAGGATGAAAAAAGGGAAATTGTTGGAGATTAAAAGATGTAATTGCTGAAAGATGAAGGTGAGAAGTAGTTGAAGAATGAAAATGTAGTTGGAAGTAAAGCGAAGATTGAGATGTGGTTGGAAAGTGAGAAGTGAGTTGTATTTAGAGAAATGATGAAGGAGACGAAAAGAGAGATTGGTCCGATATGAGAAAATTATCCTTTGGGGTCTGGCGGGGAAAATTGCATTTTCGCGAGTCCTCCTGTCGTGCCGCATCCCCTTCCTGCAGTCCTGTAGGTATATCAAAATGCTTTCAGCGAAATAATAAAAACGCAAGGGAAACAAAGCCGAACGTTACGTGCAGGAAGTTAATGTACCGAATGCAGATGGCTTTTCGACTGAAAAAGAAATATATATACACACACAAAATCTATGATAATAATCCGAGATGTGCATTTGAAATGCAATAAACTATTGAGTTCATTTGGAGTCAAAGATGCATCGAATGTAGAGACACAAAGAGTTTTCATGGAAAATTGCGAATCGATGATGATGTTCTTGCACGAAGATGAAAAATTTGCTTTTGTTCTAAAAGAATTTCAGCAAAGAATTTATTCATGTTTTCGAGCCACAGACACAGTAATATGATAACATACATCGAAATTAGTACAAATGAAATTTTAGATCAAGAGAAAATCTATAAAAAAAAACATTTTTTTGTTATGATTTTTTCTATTTAATCGATTTGGTTAATCATTTATTCAACTGGCATTTATGAAACGAACGGCGTTGCATAATTGAATCGATAATGCGAACACGCAAATCCTGCTAGACGGAATGCGTTTGCAAATTTACTATTTTGTTTTGTCATAATTCAATTTGAAAAAAAAAACAGATTTAAATAACACACATCAATTTTATTATTTGCAAGTATAAAAATAATGTATACATCATAAACTGTGATTTATTTATTTAATTATTTAAAAAAAATGTAGTTGTCAGTTAACTGCCACGCGTGATTTACGTAATAAAAACGTTGAGTTGTTTATGTCAATTGCTGCTGTCATTTAACTGTCAATGTTTTAGTAAACGTCACCATGCTAGATGGCGTAGATTTTTTTTTAATAAGTTTTGTTAACAAAAATATTAATGTAAATATAATATTTTTTTATATATAATTTTTAAGACAGAAAATCTAAATTGTTTTATATTTTGTGTTATTTTTACATTTATTTTTAGTACGAAATTAGTTTAATTATGAAATAGTTTTGCGAGTGAGTTGAAAAAAAAATTATGAAATTTTCCAATTGTGATGTAAAATATTGATTTAATGTTCAAATTCAAAGTGAATTTGAGCAAGCGATTCCTTTAATGTTTCTTTCATAATAATTATTATGTTCATCAATCTGATGTTGGTGGTATAATATCAATAATTGTAGCGGTGGGCAATACCACGGATTCTCACTGACATTTAATTTTTTTAAATCTGGTAAATATTTCTCTAGTTCAGACACTTGCATAGTCTTTATATAATTATTGCTTAGATCTAGAAAATTTAGATTTTTATTTGTAAGGAAATCACCTGGATGGAATACGTTTATTGAATTATTGGCTAAGCTGAGATGTTCAAGTTGAACAAGACTTGTAAATGTGCCGAAATCGAATGTCTTCAAATAATTACCAGACAAATCCAATTGATTCAAATTCCTTAAATATTTATCCCATCCTAATCGCAAAGCGATTATCCCGTTAGACGATAAATCCAAGATATTTAATGAATAGGCATACATGAAGGAATTTTTTCTAATTATGTGCAATAAATTATGTGATAGGTTCAAATTCTTGATAGGGCATCCATTCATCATATGAAATTTATCAACATTATTCTTAATGGGGCAGAAGTTTTCCCATGATATAACAGAGATATTGTTAAAACTTAAATCAAGTTTAGATAGATAATTCATCTTCGAAAATGCGTTTCTTCTAATATATTTTACTCGGCTGTTGATTAATTTTAGATATGATATCCCCATTTGTAAATTGCTGAAAGTTTCTGGTTTGAGTTCTGGCAAATTGCAAGATTCGCATTGTAGTTGGGATTTACGAGATTGGAACGTTGGGAAAACATCCACGATGTTGTAACATGTTTGTAATTCATTATCGTTATTTATACAATATGATGTAAGATTTGCTTTGGTCATTGCCAGCAAACTTAAAATTATAATGGTTAACATCTAGAAATTATAAAATAATAAATAAATTTGTGTATTATTTATATAAAAAATTGTTTACCTTCGTTGCTTGACACTGTATTAAATAAGACTATACGAAGTTGCGGCAGTTTTATATGCGTTTGGCGAATTTAAATACAAAAACGTAATTTACATATGCGGATGTATGAACAATACTCTTTTTGTTATTGTATTTCTCTTTGAAATTACCATTATATAATTTCATTGAAAATATTGCTTATTTTTGCATTAACTTAATGAAATAATTGTGAAGAAACATTGTGAATGTACAATTACGAAATTATACTAAAAATACTGAAAATTACAAAAGAATTGATAAAGACATTAAAATGACTTTTTTTTTTAATTGTAAAGAAAGAATAATAATGTATATAAATAATAATTTTCAGGAATATTAAATTAATTATTATATAATTATGTAACTGCATAAAAGTAACGAAATTGGAAGAATGCATATAGATGTTCCAGTAAATAAATAAATTCGTTTTTTTTTTTCAACTATGCAGAAGGGTAGTAATTCTTATGTTTGGATCGGAACCAAAATGTGTAGCGGCCTGCAAAACCGTTCATCCCCAAATGCCAAATAAACAACAAATCCGAATTTATCTTCACTTAATCATTTCTTGTGCATCTATGCGTTCCGATGAGCCAAAAGCATTACAGATCGATACAAAATCGCATGCAGCGATTTAATTGAATCTCAAATGCAAACGAGATGCAAGGAAAACACAATCAATTTCTTTGCAGGATGAATTCGGTTTGTCGATTAATTTGAACTGATGTAGACGTTTTTCAATGTGTAAATAGTTACGCCATCTATCGTCGTTTTTGTAACTTCTTAAGTAGAAATTTCAATATTTTAATTACTATATGTTTATGCATTTTCTAATGTTTGTTATTTTTTTTTATTTCTCAGTTAAATCCGATGATTGACGTTTGAGTGTTTTTCGTGATTACTTCCAAGGTTAGTCTAGTTATATAATCAATAATAAAACGTTTATATTATGCAATTCGTCCGTTTTTATTAAGTATAATTAAAGTTGCTTAGTATAAATAATTTTAGATTAAATTGTGAATATATATATTGTGACGCCATCTATCGTTATGATGATAACTATTTTTTTTAAGAAATTAGACCAAATGATGCAAGAAATCGTTGTTTTTTTCTTGACAATAAACACGTTTTGCATATAATTTTTGATATGGAAGTGGGAGTGTTTTAATGCTTTTCGCGCGATGAAAAGTTAGTGGAAGGTGTCGTGAATAATTCAAAAGTTTCAGAATGTCGACCTGGCGTTTGCAGACAATGCAAAGTGAGAGCGAGATGTGGGAAAGGAATAGTACCTTTCCTACCTTTGATGAAAGAAAATAAAATAGGGGATGAGAAAGTGTAGGAAATAAAATAAGAGCGCAAGGAGTAGTTTTAAATAATGCAGTGGATGTTATTTCAAAATTTATACGCGAAGGTCGATAAGTTCAAGTGCTTGGTGTCACATCCACCTTTGCTACCATTCGTCTGGGGTTTAAATATTTGATGTAGGGTTAAACATACAAATTTACATATGAAAAATAATCCTTTAAAATTTAGAGTACAATTTTCAGTTTATAATTTTACTGATTGAATTTCACTAATACTGATTGAAGTTCACTAATATTTACTCTTTTTTTTAAATAGAAGAGTTTCAAATTCAGTTAGTAATTAATAAAATAAATGAAATTTCAATGAAATCCCAAGGGTTGATGAAATTTTTATTTTTCAAAAACTGCAAAACTCTAACTCTATTTTTTTCGTGTTTTTGTTGTTCAGACTAATTTTCGAGTTTTCGGTTATATAACTGCCCCTAATCAACATTTATATTTCGCTGCAGGACACGATACGTTTTGCGTTTAATTAAGTTTCGTGGTTGTTACGTTGTGGTAGGTTTAATTGCATCAAATGTAAAAAGTTCACATGAAAAAAATAAAAATACCTGAAAATAAATGCAATTGCTGAACACATATTTATACTTAGTTTATTTAACGTTTGATTTTCATAAATTTAAAAAAAAAAATACAAAAGAAAAATATTATTTAAATTTTAGAAAATTATATAAAAATTTGCAATGAAATTAATATTTGTAAGTTTTTTTTGTGTAAATTTTCATGCTTCTATTTGATGTGTTATTATCTGCAAGCACTTTGATATATGTGTTTTGCGCTTTTAGTTCGCGTTCGATTGCGTAACGGAATACTACCGTCCGTTTACGTAATGCGAAACCGACCGACGGTTTTGGACAATAATAAATTACTTTGCGGTTAATGTACTTAGTGATTAAACTAAAAGCTACCGTCGATGCGAATTTGAACGAAGTTAAAAGCACTGACTAACTAGTTAATTAAGCTCAAAATACCGTTAATTAAGCTAAAATCGATATTTTTAAATAAAATTTTAATGCGTATTTTTTTTATAATTGTTACAATAAATATTTAATTTTAAATAATTGAAGCTGTGATACAATAAAATAGTAACGTTTCTTTTATGACAACGTCTTTGGAAATTTTAAATTAAATTATTTGGTGAGAAAAAATATTTAAAATTTAAACAGTATTTGATTTTTTGATGATTTACTTTAAACGATTGCGTAATCAAAATGAACTTAAATTTTACAGTAAAAAAATGTCGGTAAAATAAAATAGTAACGTTTCTTTTATGACAACGTGTTTGGAAATTTTAAATTAAATTATTTGGTGAGAAAAAATATTTAAAATTTAAACAGTATTTGATTTTCTGATGATTTACTTTAAACGATTACGTAATCAAAATGAATTTAAAATTTACAGTAAAATAAAATTGTAAAGTTTCTTTTATGACAACGTCTTTGGGAATTTTAAATTAAATTATTTGGTGAGAAAAAATATTTAAAATTTAAACAGTATTTGATTTTTTCATGATTTAGTTTAAACGATTACGTAATTAAAATGAACTTAAACTTTACAGTAAAAAAATGACGGTTAAATAAAATAGTAACGTTTCGTTTATGACAACGTCTTTGGAAATTTTAAATTAAAATATTTGGTGAGAAAAAATATTTAAAATTTAAACAGTATTTGATTTTTTGATGATTTACTTTAAACGATTGCGTAATCAAAATGAACTTAAATTTTACAGTAAAAAAATGACGGTTAAATAAAATCGTAAAGTTACTTTTATGACAACTTGAAATTGTAAATTAATTAATTTATTTAAAAAACTATTTTTATATAATACAGTATTTAGTTTCGTAACTAATCAACTTTAAGTAAAATAATCTAGAAAAAGAAAAAAATAGTTTAAGAACAAAGTTTATAAAACGATCATGCGATCATAAAGCGTTTCGCATACTTGCAGAGGTCTCCAGCGTCATGTATTTATGGTCGAACTGCTGTTAATTTATGGTTGCAGCCCTTCGCACAGTAGGCAGCAATCGTTTTATTTATACTGCAGCGTTCGCACACAGAAACCAAAATACGCACGTAAAGGGATAAAGAGATTGTGTGCGAGAGGATGAGAGGATGTACTAAAACCACCCTTAAATTGTTAAAACAAACGTAATGCTGGCGTAATTAACATTCATTGCGCAATCAGCGCTGGGTGGACCGATTGAAACCGGAAACGCATCGGCCCTTTCGGTGTCGCTGCAAATTCCGGTCCTCGTAAATGTTCATCATTGTCCTGCTTTTTTTAATTTTATTTTTTAAACTGTTGCCACCAAAAGCTGGTCAAGAGGGTGGCACGACTCTTCAGAGATTTATACTGTTCTCCCGGTTTATTTATATCTTCGAACAACAGCAGAACGTTACGTAAATCTCCAATCCTCACCGGAACATCACAGTCGATTGGTTCACGTGAAATATACTGAATTCATTCTTTAAAGTTTAATTAAAATATAGTTAAAATGTAACCTTTATAAAAATGTAAAACTTAATCTCAACGACTTTTTTATGCTTTTTAAATCAAAATTTATTTTATAATTATTTTAATGAAGTTATGAGTTATAACATTAATATTTAATAAATAAAATGGATAAAGTGCAAAGTTTTAAATTGCAAAATTATTTTGAAGCAAATTTGTAACGATTCTTTTATGTCAGTGAATTATGTAGTACTTTGATATTTGATAAGTAGTCCTAAAAATAGTACGAAATCCAAATAATATAAGTAGATGAGTTAACACTTTCCGAATAAACGGCGGATATATTCGCCATAACTACTTGTCTATTTTAAACGGAGCTGTGAAACGTCAATCTCTTTGTTTTTTTTTCTAACGATTGTTTTATGACAGTGACATAAGTAATACTTTGATATTTATTTTTAAGTAG